>CM068834.1:9377500-9747500 GCA_028554795.2 Sinohyriopsis cumingii | reverse complement strand
AGGAATACTCGTCGGATAAAAGGCTCGAACACTCGACTTAACAGCTACAAGTCAACTCATCTGCCGATTCTACCGTGTTATTTCATTATCAGCGTTATAGATATTGCGTTGTGACAGTGATCATGATAATAGCAACGATAATCATTTGGCAATATATTCTACCGAACTAAAGTTCAAAAGCTACAGCACGGAATATTTACAGAAACGTAGAGCTCAATAGTATATAATAAAAGACAAATACTAAAAAGTGGAAAAATCGAATGTGTTATATTCATACAAAACCATACTTGTATATGGTAATAAAAATTGTTTTCTTTTGAGATTATTTAAGAATACGGGTTTTCGCTCTAAGTGGAAAGCCGCGTCTTTTTTCAAATCTACTAATATGGTTCGAATCTCCTAAGTTAGCCATCTCAATTAGAAGTTTCGAATTTCGTTATTCTTTATTTCTATTCAATACGCTTATTTTTGCTTACTTGTACTATATATAAGGATAGTGTAGCATAGTATATTTTTTAGCCAGCCAACTCGTATAGTGATACGAAAATACATTATATGAACCTTCTCCTGTAGGGATACGATGTCACTGAAATAAAATTTCATTTATTACTTGAACAAAAACTTATAATTTGACATTTTTTATATCTTCAGTGATTGCGGTTCACGCGTATCTTCGGTACCATCGATTGTACAACTCCTCTCTGGGATTAATGGAACTTTCTAGTCTATACATTAGTAACTTGACTGGTTCAATATGTGTAAATTAGTAGCTAAACTGGTTCAAAGTGTGTAAAAAGAAAAGTAGTATTGGAAATCATTCAAGCTTCAAGTGTGATTGGCTTAATATGTGAATAACTTAGTTCGTGTCGCAAATATATCCTTTTGAATTTTGTCACGACTTTATGGTCTTAAACTTAGTAACAGAAAGAAGCTAAACCAAGTTTTATTGAACTTGACAAAGATTTTCAGTCTCTAAAATTTAAAACGAAAATTTAAAGGGGAACTTAAGGCGTTATACATTTAATCCAAATGAATCCTAAAAGTTCCATCACAAGAACGAAAGAATAGAGTGTTTCGAGTGAATTCTGTCTTCACTGTGCTGATGCACCAATGGCTTTGAATGTTATGAAGTACCAACAGTCTTGCGTACCATCATGGCACTCTCCAAGATGTCTTTGAACGAATCCACAATCATGCTAAAGTAATAATTTAGTCTAAAGCCAATGAGCATTGGTAATTTCAGTGAATAACTTTTATAAATAAACTATTAAATCCTTTCAAATTACAACTGAACACAACTAAAAGACTGAACTTTAAAGTTAAAGAATATAAATAGGAATAGCCATGTATATGTTCATCTTTCTGTCTAACTCTGTCTGTCTCTCTGTCTCTCTCTCTCTCTCTCTCTCTCTCTCTCTCTCTCTCTCTCTATATATATATATATATATATATATATATATATATATATATATATATATATATATATGGTTTTAAACGAAGTAATATAAAAGAGAGAAACCAACAAATTATGTAACCTTCTACAAATAATTTATTTCTATCAAATAAGAAGTGAATGTTTTGTCACAAGTCCAAATGTATAGAGAATTCCGAATGAATTCCAGTGGTGTTTCGAACGAATTCCATCCTGAATGTTCCGATGTATCAATAGCCTGTAAATTGACGATGTATTAGAAGTCTTGATGTGTCACAATGATATAATGCAAAATATCCTTCAATGAATTCTTAAGCATACCAAAATAGTCAGAAACCACTTTTAAGCACATTGTAATCCCAGTGAATTATTTCAATAAATAAATCCACTCCACTAAGATTGATCTTAAGATATGAATCTAGTAATTCTGAGGTAAACAACATTGATATAAAAAAGCTAAGACCCAATAACGGAACCCGGATGAGGGGCATTTACCCATCAAATTCGTAAACGACTGTCTTCTAGAACATTGTTAACTTCTATTACAAAAATCTAGACCTTGAACTTAACATCTGTAAACATATTTACTTCCAGTTAATATGGATCTTAAAAGTATAATCTAGAATCATACACAAGAATTGGCCATGTAATATGTTGTTTATACACACAATCAATTAAATCCAACTTCTATCCTCATTTTAGGCAACGGTCGAATATACGACTCTGTTACGATTTTATGTCGCAATTCATGTCCACGTGATATGTGTCGCAACATTTCAACTATCCAATCAGAAAGTTGCTTCAACTTGTGCACAGGTTCATTTTCTATAAATCAAACCAAAATAATAAAAAACAATATATATAGGTCATTATATGAAAACAGAATCTACACACATGGACATGGACATTTAACTATGGAACGTGTTGTTTATAAATGATCAATACAATATCCAGTCATGGACCAAAAATTAAACACAAAATAGAAATAAATAACAATTTCATGGGAATGAACTTATTACATCGAGGATATTTGCTTGAAACGTGTGAATAACGGATATATTTCATCGAGTGGATGAAAATACTAGAGTATGTAGACCGTCCAGGTTTCGTATGCATTCAGCTGGGTCGGCAACACAACAGGCTTTTAGACCTTCATACAAATGCATCTGCGCGTTTCAGCGTAGTCTGCCATGGTTGCACATGCATTGGCAATTCTGGCATTGGTTTCATCATTACGGTAGACTGCACGTGGCAATAGCCCTAAGTAAGGAGTTCCTGGTGAGGTTGGTGCATCACCTGTATCTTATTGATACTGATTTTGAGATCGAAATTGTTGCAAGTAGAAGAACAATAATCCATACGTTGCTGCGCGTCAGACTCCGACCTGACATTTAGGGAAGAATCATCAGCAAATAAGTGATCACGGAAAGTTACTGTTTGTATCTTCGTCTTTGCCTGAAGTCAACTTAAACATAAGTCCGGTATCTGATGTTGTTCAGTTTCATATTCATGGAATACGTCTGTCAATATAGCAGATAACATCATGCTGAAGAGGGTTCTTGCCAACATGTGCCTTATTTAACACCACTGATGACTGAGAATGGTTCAAATGACTCGCTGTCATCCACTTCGCGAGCCAGCTTGACATCACTGAAGTGTCGAACCAAGAATTTTTTTTAACAACAAACATTGTTATGAACATGCGGAGGACTCCACGACTGATAATGTCCAGAGATTGGTCAGGTCGACATATGTGGACAGGTTGAGGCTCTGTTACTGATATTACTCATGATATTGACCAGCAACAAACGTCCTTTCCTGAAGCCAAGCTGACTTTCAGGCAGGCGCCCTTGATCTATGTGATGTTGGTTTTCGTATTGCGTGTTTCTATTTTCCTGGACAGTTCTCCAACAAGCACTCGTTTCACGTTCTCTTGTTTCGACTTGGAGACACTGGAATTTTGAGATAAATTTTTTGCTTTGTGGTCGTCTGATAAATCCAGACACTCGGTTTGGAGATCATGATCCTGTTGTCAGCCCAACATTCTGCGCTTTTCAATGCCTTCATCATTCGAACATTATGCCTGTCTCTTCTCCAGATGATCACAAAATCATCGCAGGTACATCTGGACGTCTTGTTAAGGTTTTGGTGATGGAAGACAGTGTTGGTGATTAGAAAGTCATATGCAGCGCATTTCTTCCATTATTGTAGCATATTTGCCGATGATGGTTAATCGTGTCTGGTATTATGTGCTAAGTATAGCATTGAATTCATCTGCGATAGTGAAGTTGTCTGCTTTTGTAATTCTGTAATAGGAAACTCCAGGTCATCTAAAAGTTTGTCCTCTATTAAATCTGAGTTGGTCTTTACGTGTCTTTTTCCAGACCATAATATTCTCATCTGCATTAATCTGTCATTCACGCAATTTGAAAGATTTGTGATCTTGCTGACTAGCAGTGGTTTGATCGCAAACCTAACACCAGCTTCACCTCACTATTCTTTATTACGTCCACTCCAGAAGAAGACTTATAATGCCCTGCTCTAATGAGTTGTCCTTCGTCTGCATGACTAGTTTCACTCAGCGCCGCTGTCTGAATGTTGAATCTGGCCAGTTATGTACCAAATAGAGCTGTTCTGCCTTCTGATCTATCTGATGATTTGTGCAAACACATTCTAGGTACCGATGGCGAGTGGCGTCACCTATGTCTTCTTGTTAGATATTCGACCACTAAGGTTGGATTCCCTTAAGCCACGGTATGCTGACAAGAATAAAGGTGAAATAGGCAATGTTTAGGACACCTTTGAACCTCTTCCTCGTGCTGAGGTGGCAACCAGTGTAATCCTAATCTGGACTGCCATGATCCATTGAAGATTCTATCCTGTGAAATGCGACCCATTGTGTCCCAATCCTCTGTTTTGCCGCTTGCCTAAAACCACAGGACTTGATGGTGTGAGAAGAGAATGATATCATGATTTGCGCGTTAATAGTTTGTTGTAAGTTAGCAAAATTATGGTAACTACGACAACATATGTTATGCATACATACAAATCAATTAACATATAGTGGTTATATATGCATAAATTGTTGATACTTTGCTTGCTGAATTCTATTGTTTGTTTGGGGTTTTTTATTGCTGAAAGAAATACGTTGAGGTTCTGTAAACTGCTGTATCTCTTGACAGCCATTCAATTATTTTTAATTTTGTATTTTGGAAAAATATTTAGGGTCGCCTTTTTACGCAATACAATTATACGATTTAAACTCTTTCAGGGAGAATCATCTTGGGGATTCGTTAAAGTTATTTTGTCTGCTTTGTCTATACTTTTCAAACTAATGATGAAAATATAAAAAATAGTAATCTCATTTCTGTATTTTTAATTTACTGATGGTTCAATTGATTCTGAAGTCATCGCATTATACTGTAAACAAACGTATTCCAGTTCATAGTGGACACTGGTCGTTTACTACCTGAGAGTCCAATAATATTCTACATGTTTTCCATAAACTTGTAATTGTGCAGTTTCCTGACTCGTATTTTGTGCATCACCTACACATTCTTTATCAACAGTCCTAATGCCTTTTTCAAAATAGCTTGGCCTAATAAGCAATGATAAATCATTGCATATTATAGCAAGATTGTAGACATCAACCTTGAAAAAATAAGCATCTTTTCCGTAGGATATAGTGATATTTTACAGAAGCGGAAATTGTTTACTAATGTGTTATTAGCATCTCGTAATTATAGGTTACTGCATTTGCATGGGAAAATATGAACGAGTTTTTTTGGATCTAAATACTTCAGGACATTGTGAGTGCAGTATATTCATCGGACAAAACGAGTTCATATTTTCCCATACAAATGCAGTAACCGTTTTATTATATGCTAAAAAAAAATTAATTCTACCCAATGCTTAAATATATTTACAAAATACACAAAAAAAAAAAAAATAACTGAATGTATGCTGTATTCCAAACTAAATATACAAGCGCAGATTCATCATTACACAATAACAACATTATTAAATCGAACATAACTCCGCCCAGATAAATTTGAACTTAGTCGCGTGCTCGACATAACTTTCGAAAGACAATTACGCGTCTAGTTAAAATTGAAATTTGGAGTCATACTGTGAATGAATCCGCGTTGCAACAACTTTTCCATTTGATCTGGAATGAATAGATTTTTGTATTTTTTTTAGATTCTACGAAATTTCGAGATTATGGACTGGATTTATATGACAATTCCACATGAAATACATCGGAATGAAGAAGCGAGAGAGAAACGTGTTGACATCTGCAAATGTGTTTCTGTTTCTGTCATTGAATGTTTGAAATCATAATGTGGGAAAAATATGAAGTCTTTCAATGGCAATTATCAAAAAGACTGGAATTTAATACTTATTTCATTTTGAGTGCAGTAAGGAGGATTTAATTGCACTTATATTCGAAATTATAGTACAATTTCGAAATGTGTATTCAAGATTGAGAACCTATAACATGGCTAATGTAATTCGGATTTGCAGAACTGGGAAAGCACATTTTGAAGAAATTCAGGACGTAAAACTGTAAGTATATTTTTGCCATTGTTATCACCAGCTAAAGAAGACAGCTTATGCCTTGTCACTTGTATGTTATTTGTAAGGACCCTTTCTTGCGTCTGTTGCATACCTAGCCTCAGACCGAAATATTGTATCAAAAAGTTAACGCGGAATGTGCCAAAGCAACTGGTATGTGATAGTCCACGAAACAATTGCATTACTTCATTCAGAAACAAATTTAAACAAACACAACGTAAAACGCCTACTACGCAAGTGTACATGATTTGTTTACAAATCAGAAGTGTTGGCGTCTGCGTCCATTGTTTGTTTGCAGTAGAAATAGTTCCTTTATGCACGTGAATGAATATGAAGGTGTGCAATATCGTAAAATACTGAACGATTCTGACAATGTAAAGTTAACGGAGAAAACAATGAGCATATAATAATCAAAGATGTTACTTGGTTCAACTAATATATTTGTAAAAAGCTTTCGAACAGCTATCTGTAGAGTTCATTTCAGTTTGATGTTGCTCACATTGTATGTGTGAGATGAAGGTAATCTTAACTTATCGCGGTACTGCCACCTGTTTGAGAAGAGTTATTTTTAACTTAGTTTGTTAGAGACATTACGTTGCCACAGACATCGTACACACAAAGTATGTCTACCGTCAGAAATATGAGAATACAAAAAAACGTCTTGGTTATTTAAATACTGGGTCAACAAACTTTGTTCTCTGTGTTATGTACATTTAATATGCATTGTTTATTGGCCATGATTATATGCTACGAATATTTAATTTTTGCATTGTTTATTGGATTTTGTCCATGATTATATGATATGAATATTTAATTTGTATTGTGTGTTTGAGCCTTGTCCATAACTGATGGCACGAGTTAAGCCTACCAACAATATATTTCATAGCTAATATTTGTCTATGATTGTAGGTTATATATTAAGATTATTTTCACTTGTAGGTAAAAAAATGTTTACGTGACCTTTTTGACGTTGGAAGTTTCTGGAATGAATTTGATGGGAGAATCTTTCTCTTTGTGGTGCTGTTGTTTTATCTTATTTTTTTAAAATAAAGTTGGTGATAATTAGTCATTCCTCTCTTAACATCAGTCTTTAAAGGAATCGAGTTTAGTTGTTTGTTTTCAGTATTAATTTGAGAGGAATTATTTATTTAAAATATTCATTGGAATGACAACATGTGCATTGAGTTTTTTTGGACAAGATCAATCTTTAGGGGTCATTGTGAATTTATTCAATGACATTTTGGATTATATCATTGTAATACATCAAAACCGTTGGCACATGAACACATTCGAAACTAATGACAAATCAGCACATTCAAGATTCGGATCACCACTGGAATTCATTCGAAATATTGTATACTTTTGGACATGTGATATTGTTTTTAGGACATTTGGGATTTAATTCACAATACTGTAAGTTATTTTTTAATTTTTACTTTAAATTGTAGGGAAATATATTATTTGTTGAATTTTAGAAAACACATAGGTAAACCCTCTCTTCTGTTGCTTAGTACCAGAGATGCGAATTTCTCTAAAGAAATTTCGGAAAACTTCACTTCTTTTAACATTTGTATTTATCACAGAATGGACGAATGGATGGTTGGACTGCTACTTGTGAAGAACATAGAGACAACACGCACAAAAAAGTTAAGATGATTTTATTAGATGATTATGGTGAATTAAAAATATTGCACAATAATAAGAACACATAATTGCAGTTAAACCGTCTTAATATTATTGACTGTTCTTAAAGTTCTAAAGAGCACTTTATGTTCACTGATACTTCTGCCCTGAATTTAGTATTCACTGCGTATTTATGCCCTCCAATGGCTTTTTCACGCATAGATACGACCTCCAATGACTCCTTCATTGTGTAGGTGCGCTCTCCAATGACTTCTTCTCTGTATACTGAATTATAAGATACTTCTTGTGACTGGGGTTCCTATGTCCCGACATTCTTAGGACGTCCCGGGTTTGTCAGCCCTTGTGGCAGGATTCTCTGGATAGCACAATCTTAGACCAGGAGTCTCAACCCGGCCTTAATTCTCCTGGTTTGGAAACGGTTTCAAGACCAAAATCGTTTTGAGTCATATTATAAGGTTAATGTGTACATCACACTGAATGTTACATGCAGTGCCTTCGTGATCTATTTTATACAGTGCTATTAAAATCTTATCTCTTACTACACTAAATAAAGCAAACCTTCCATGTTATGAATGCAAGACAACGAAAATAGGAAATTTTTGCGTTTCAGCTGATCTATATAAATATATTACAACATAATAGCATAGTATATTCAACGTACTAGCGTTGCATAATAGAATATCAATTACAATCAATATATTTGATAAACAGAATAGTCTGAAAGGTATAAACAATCAAATACGCATAATAAATACGTAAGTGGTGAAAAACAATATACTAGAAAGAGTTCTAATAAATAAAATAGAATCAACAAAAACAACTCATATTGTATATAAATAACAACGACAAAAAATCAGAAAAGAAAATAAGAAAAGCTTTACCTTCCAAATGTATAATTCCCAGCTGTACGCAGTTACAAGACTTTTCCCGATATTATTCAAAATGCTAAAATGCTTTTGTTCCTGTCCATAGTAATTGTACATGTGGCTGCCATATTTTTACCTTGCATCTGGTCACTTTATACAGACCTTTCCTCAAGTACGATAAAGTGCACGAGCATCTCACCTGGTGCGAACTATTACGCCACTAGTTCGGTCATATTGATTCCATGAGTTTGTATTCTACAGTCAACTTCAGATAATGCATTTTTACTACGATCGACTTCAGATTATAACTTTTCAGTTCTTTATTATATTGAAAACTTAAACTTATTTAGTGGATAAATAAAACAAGTGAAAAATTTTAAGTCAGTTTTAACAGAATTCGCTTTCGGGCCCCGAGTAGCCGAGTGGTGGAAAGCGCTCTCCGTTACGGGTCACTGCTATCTCAACTCTGTCTGCGTGGGTTCGAGTCTAGAATTCGGCCAACGTGGGTATGTGAGAAAGCTTGCCAGTAGCTTCTCGTGGGTCGTTGGTTCTTCCGGGGGGTTTCACGGGTTCTTCCTCCACCATTAATACTAGCCGCCATGCATACCCTTTCGTGTGCTGAAAAATGGCGTTAAACCCCACAACAACATAATCAGTCCAAAGTATTTACATTTTATATATTTGAGAAATCTAAGAATTAGAGGAGACAGACAAATGCAATTGCAGAAAGAGTAAACGGAGAAAAAAAAAGAAATTCAAAAGGCAAAGAAGAAAGAAAAAGGGGAAATAAGCAAAGACAAATACTAATGAAATGTGAAGAATTAAAACTGGCAAGTGGAACGCACTCCCACTTTACATGCAAGTCCGGTTTTTGGATATTCCCATAAATATTAGGTTAGTACCCCATTTTAAAGAAAGATAAGTAGATAAACGTTTCGACATTTTGAGAATATTGCTGAAAATATTAAACGGCCTGAGAGCATTGGACTTTGTTATCATAAAGTGTACTTATTGGCAAAATTCGTGAAGTCTATAGTTAACTGTTGGTACAACAAAGTGATTATTAGTATGTAGATAAGAAATTTATCTAGAAGGGTTATGAGCTGGTACTTGAGGCATATCAACAGAGGTTAAAGAACCGTAGCGAAGAAACTAGACAGACCTATGCCGAATTTGAAAGTGAAAAGTACAACTATTTGATAGGTGGTGCTCACCCAAGATGGTTGATCAAGATCAATTGTTAAATCATGCAATCTTCTACGGAAGGAAATAAAGATGATGAGTTAAAGAACCGTGTCCATAGTGACATGAAACCCTACTGTAATATGCACAAGAATGTACATATTTAAGCACACTCGTATGGTTTCGTAAGACCTCTTTCGGGAGAAGACGCAAAAGTGTCATCACTATTTTCAATATAGAAGCCGTATTCTGTTTGTATATGTATATATTGTGCAACTTTGATACATGACTGCATCTATTCTGTGTGTAAGTGTTGTTCATTATTGTAACTTGTAGCTATCATCTATAAGTAAGATATTCATTGCTAATTTTTGTCTATGGGTGTAGATTCTATTTTAAGGATATTAAGCTATAAGTAGGTGTATGTAAGTGAAATTCAACCTATATCTTGAACCTGTTGACACGTTTGGAGTAATTTTTCAATGGTTACTGGGTTCAGGTTGGATGATAAAAGAATTATTTCCTATCAGATGGGTTGGTCAGGTGGGTTCCTTTAAGAATTCACTTATTTCCTATCGGATGGGCTGGTCAGGTGGGTTCTCAACAGAACTATATCCTATCGAATGGGTTGGTCAGATGGTTTCTTAAAATAATTAAGTTATTTCCTATTGGATGCATTGGTCATGTGGGTTTTTAAACGAATTGTTTCCTATCAGATGGGTTATTCAGGTAGGTTCTTAAAACGAATTAAGATACTTGCTATCTGATGGGTTGGTCAGGTAGGTTCTTTGACGTCATGGGGTATTGTAAAATACCACGTAGCAACTATGAAAATAATTGTGTTTTAGGTCTATATGGGTGTATTCTGATACAGAATGAAGAATTGGTTAAATTATTGTTTCAAGCAATTGACATTATCCCTTTGGGGACATATTTCTAAACTTGTATAAATATTTAAGCATTGCAAATAATGCCTTTGTAAATTGAGCACCTGATGTTTTCTGGCAAGTGTGAAGCAGTATCATGTTGCAAAGATAATTCCCTAGATATATATGAATTTATTTAATCTTTTCGGCGTAGTATGCAGTGCTCAAATGGTTATGATTAGTCTTGTACACTCATCATACATTTCCCATTGCGTTAGACTGATCCATATTAACGTTTCCAAACTGAATGGCATGTCAATGCTACGTGTATCTTTTGATTTTTTTGTGAAGTTACCTTTTCACAATAATTGCTATATATGTTTCCATTTTCATTTTCTGATTTCATCTAATAGCCCGTGAACATAATTAAGCACCCTAAGAAAAACTCACTGAATAGTTTAAAATATATATTAGTAAGAAAATGACTTTTTTAAATAAATAAAAATCACCTTTATGACAAGACCAATTGTAAAGTGTCGATAGTAAAGATCGTAATTCATTAGATATTTAACACCAGATCTGAAAAGCTGTCATGATACAGACTAGGCATTTTCCTCTCTATTATTTTTTAAGAAAAGCTCCTGTAAGATTTTTAGGAATACATTAAGACAGATATATTTCTCTCAATATTTTAAAAAGAAAAGCTCCTGTAAGACTTTTAGGAATACATTAAGACAGATAAAACCATATTACAAACATCCGATCAGAGCAACGTTCGTTTACATAAATTAATGTGTATGTGTTTTGAATTTTTAACGTAGCTTTAACAATTTTTGGGTCATATCGCTACGATGTCTGCAGTGAGAAAGTTTATAGTGATGTATAGCACTGTGACATCATGCGGCAGACATGTAGCATGATGTCCCACCCAGTCACATTATCCTGACACCAGGCCGACCAGTCCTAACACTAACCTCTTAATGCTGAGCGCCTAGCGAGGTAGCTGTTAGTACCATTTTTGTAAGTCTTTGGTATGACTCAGCCTGGGTTCGAACCCACGACTTCCCGCTTGCAAGACGGACGCACTAACCACTAGGCCACCGGAGCGTTACATAAATTAATAACGGAAGTAATGGGTCTGTCCAGTTGTCAGGAAACGGCTGTCACAAGCTCATTTTCATATGCGTGCGCATCTTACGGATGACATTAAAGGGAAGCACAATGTTGTTTTATTGAATGTAGCTTGCTTAAGTTGCACCTTGTTTTGTTTAAACCTGTTGGAAAGACATGATACCCTATTTTTTTTTCAAACCTGCTGGACAGAGATTATACCCTATTTTTACGCGTGCATTAAGTCGGATCAAATTATGTTATGATGCTGTTCGTACAATCGTTTCCTACGAAATTCATTTCAGCACAATGCCTCGATGTTTCCACAGCAACATTTACCATACTCTGAGGATGGCTTACATGTAGGCGAGTACGAATTCTACTGACTTCGAGGTTAATGGTCAGGGTTACTGTGAATGAAAGAAGAAAAGATTTCCGCACAAGTACTTGAGTACTCCAATGCTCTACTATTATTCTGTGGATGGATAGCACTGGGGATAAAGGAAAAATCCTGTTGATTTCGGAGTGAAAAGATACTTTGTCACAGTTACATTGACTTAGAGATTACAAACGTCTTAGCATAATAACATTAGTTCAACATGGATCAAAATAATCTGGACAGCTTGCAGTATGGATGCGGAATAAGCTTTCTAGGTTGGGGTTACATGGTCAATGGTCTATGTCTACTGGTTACATAAGACAATTTGTTTCGGAACAATATCATTAGATTGCTATTAGCGACTGAAATACACTTTAAATATGGCTTCCACTTAGGGTAAGGAAGGACCCCAGTGTTGATGTAAAATGGTCAATGATCAATGTTGCAGTGACTGAAAGAAGTAAAGTAGTTTTTGTACATAAATTCAGTTATCAACCATATACCTTCAACTATCATTCTGACCGACTCATACGTTTGGTAAGAAATAAAGCCAACTGATATTGAGATCAAAAGGTCACTGACATTAGGATGAAAATGGGTTTTGCAACCATATGGTACTACCGTTTAGATGGAAAACTATTAAAGATTTGGAGGATGTCTAATGGGATGTTCAATGTACTCTTGTTTGTCTCTTATTTCGCAACTGTAACATCCCACGTACCAATTTGAAACTCTTTAAAAACAAAGACAGGTTTTTAACATAAATCATTCTTTGTGTTACATTCAGAGGAACGGTATTATTGCAGTGTTTTGTGAACCATGATATTTTCAATATCCCAAACTTTGAGCTTCATTTTGCACATCTAAGAGCACAAGCATCCTTCAATGATCTAATATTTCATGAAAAGGACAATGTTAGCAAGAGTTCTTAGCAAAATATCATATAACTATTCTGAGATCAGATCTCCATAGTGAAAATGCTATTCTGTAGCTATTCCAATCTTAAAGAAATATAAATCACAGATTGTCCCCTTTCTTTTACTTCACTGACATATACGGATGCATAACAATTTATAATAAATCGTTTTCTTATGTGCAGAATAATTAACACATGTACCAAGGTAATCTTGAAAGCACCCATCGAATCTGCCAAAATAAGAGCAAGGGTTTCATTGACCATAGTTGGTTGAGGTGGTAGTAAAAACGGCGAATGTGGGAGCGAGGAGAAGATTAACGAATGATGATCATAAGTTTGGTGGTTGTGTGAACAAGGCAGTTTTCAACGACAGCAAGATTTCCACGAACATTACAAGACACATTTTTGATAATGTTTGATACTGACACGAAACGTAAGTATTTCCTATAGATACATCCAAACATAGCAATAAATTAAACTGTAAGTACAGTTCAGGACTTCTGGTGTTGGCTTGAAGATCCATCAGAAACAAACCGACAATTATCAGAATTTCTCAATATACTTGGAGTTTATTTTGATGCCCACAGTAAACGAATGCGCTTCATAATACCATACGTGCACAAAAAGCTATATACTCCCCGAAACTGCACTATACCTCCATGAAATAATTTATCTTTGTAATACATTATATAAAAATGACTTTGAGCCCCAGTTTATGTGTGTGCTGAAATGTTTTTAAGAGTGTGAGGTTCATATTTCAACAACAATATGCAAGCAACACTGTTTCCGTCTGGCGAAATGAGCATATGGTCAGCTAAACATTAGCAGTTGATATGTAGACCTAACGGGAGACAAATCAACAAAAAAGAATGACAACGGATCACGATATCTTCGATGTAACAGGAAGCTCGTTCATTACAAACAACTTCAGATAAATACTGCGAACTTAGTTGTCCCGTAAAGTGGTGATCGAATTGGATAGAGGTCTCACAAACCTTATTTCTGCAAACAATTAACAATTTCTCACCTGTTTCATATTTAGAATACACTAGAACACGTCGTTCCCCTTCGATCATACCATCGTTTGCTTACGCTATTTCCGTAGCTCATTACAAACTTGTCTTTGTTGACCTAAATAATCACCAAAAAGACGTAACTAAAATGTAGCAAAAACAACACATTAAGATAATACATGAGAGCTTATGTAGTAGAAAACAAAATTAAGGCATAACAAATTGGCAAACCGATGAAAAATTGACATTGTTTAATGAAAAGCAGTAAACCATCTTTCATACGGAATCCTGTTTGTGCGTTAGTAAATCAAAAGAGACTAAACAATTGCTCATGTTAAATAAAGGGGATGTAAAAAATACAAAAAATGTACATTTAATGATGTTGGAATATATTTCATGACTTATTTGAAACTTACAATTTTATACAAAGATTCACATACAGATACAAGCAAGTATTAATTTTTTATACATATAATGGAACATTTAAACATGCAGAATTTAAATGAATTCAAGAGAAATTTATATTGATCGTAAACATTGACTACTACTGTTCAAAAAAGACAATCCTGACTATACACACATAAAGCAATTCAGCATAAACACAATTTATAAATGACACGAGTAGAGATTACATCTCACCTGTCAATCAGCTGAGATACAGGTATATACATAAACCAACAGCAATACACTGTGATAAAACTTTGGTGTATGTACAGTTAGGATATTATTAAATGCTTGCATTTTAAACTCCAAAGGCTATTTACACTGAACTTCTGTGAGAAATCTATGATCATTATATAGCTATGACCTTTCAATACCTTTATCTTAACGACCGCTGGAAAACAAAAACGTGTTTCTTCTCTCGCTCCTAATGGTACTCTTTGCTCGGAATATGTTCTAGGTACCTGAGTACATTTGGCCAAATACATTTAATGGAAAATAAATTCTGAAAATCGACAAGAAAATATACACTTGAAGAATCCATAGTATATGAGATCTCAAGACGAATTTCCTTCAATCTCTCCATTTAAATCTTTGATCATACAATGTTTTAGTACATCATGAGGCTCTACACACTCATGCTTTAGTTTATGTCACCAAATATTTCAGAGCCTTCTACGTTTTGCTATTTATTACAATACCCGCTCTCCTTGATTGCTTGAGTACACCTGTCCCAGAACATATCTAGTGCCTGCTCATTTCCGTCCAATCTACTCACTCGAGGATATTCGATGTACGAGTTTGACTGAAAAACAACCCTCATATCCATAACTCTGTAGATCCGATCGGTTGGGATATCCTCATAAAGAATAACGATAAAGGCGTCTCGCCCACTGTGGATGGATTCCTGATACGCCATCTGGAACTCATAAACGCACCACTTACTTAGTAGGAAGTTTTCAGTGAGAAGCATCACAGTCTTGCGACTGTTATGAATAGCTTCGATAATGTTGGATGCAATCTCTCTACCGGGTATAAAGTCACGAAAAGATACACACAAACGCATCCCCTTTTCGTGCTCCAGTTTCTTCAACATGAAGTCTCGAACAAACTCTCGATCTTCATCTGCAAAGGAAACGAATGCATCGTATACAAAGTCGTTGTCAGTATCAAAATTACCAATCGGGTGGTATCCTTTGGTTCTATTCATGGTCATATAATACAGGTACCTTAACTTCCACCTGTAACGATATACGATACCCACAATAACTATGACAACTGCCAGAGAAATACTAATCGTTGTACCCAAAATGAGACCGAGTTTTGACATGCATTCTTTATCCATATAGTTTATATAACGAATTATGTCATTCCTGTAATTGAATACGGCCTTCGTACCATTTGCTAACATACAGGATGTCATGCCGACAACATTAGTTTTAGTATCGCGAATCCAAATCATAAATTGTGAGGTCGAACACATGCATCTCAGTTGATTGTAGGATATGTTGACGTACACTTTCTCAGTCGTCACAGTAGCGATGTCTTCCAGTGCTAAACGTACTGGATATCGCACAACCTGGAGCATGTTTTGCGACAGATCGAGTACTCTTAGGTTTTTCATGTGACCTATATTCACGAGAAACGTGTCTAGAAGATTATGGCTGATGTTGAGAATTTGTATGCTGACGAGCCCGCGAAATATATTTGCATTCAGGAAAGTTATTCTGTTGTTCGACAGATCAAGGTGCTGAAGAGTGTTTAGGTTCTGAAAGATTCGCCCGTCCTCATCTCTGGAAATTACTATTCCCAGCAAGTTGTTTGACACAAGCAAGGTGACGAGACGTGGGAGATAGTCAAAAAATTGGAAGGACAGTTCTGAACAATGGTTGTTAGAAAGATCCAGGTATGTTAGGCTATCAAAGCCGACGACAGGTCCTGTCCAGTTGTACAGAATAGAATAAGAAGCATCAAGGTATTCAAGGCTGTTATTGCCGACTCGAAAACTTAGTACAGGAAATGCTAGTTTTGAGTGACTGAAGTTGGCTACTTTCATATTTTCGGGAATTTGAATAGTGAGGTTCGTCCATTTAAACATGGTCAGTTTGGTCGTGTCCTGAAGAGAACTTATATCCCGTTTCTTAAAATTCGCTGCTTTAAGTGGCGAGAAAAACTGATAACTTGCATCACAGGTGGTAAGGTTTTTCAGAAGACTTGCATAGACAAGGTAGTCTCCAACTAAAAATCTGTTACTCGAGACGTTAAGCTTAGTAAGATTTACCGGCATAACTTCGAAGGATTCACCGTCAACGATTTCTATTTTGTTTCCACTAAATTCCATTTCCGTGATGCTTGTATTTCTAAGCATTTCTATGTATTTTCGTTTAATCCTAACTCCGATGCTAAAATCAGGGTAGATGTTATTTAGCTTCAACACTCTTATGCTCGTGTTCTTCAGTCCCTGAAATCCGAGGGCAGCTCCTTCTATCCCAAGTTTCTTATTACCGGACAAGTCGAGAAGATGAAGTTGTGACAAAGGAGAAAAAGCTTGTTCGTCAATATGCTCAACCCGACATTCCAGGATGATTAAAGATTTGATATAGGGTACATTCTTAAACATGTCAGAAGAGATCGTTTCGAGACCACAGTAGCCAACCTTTTTTTCTCCCGTGAAGATTACAGTAGTTAAGTTTACAAGATTGCGGAATCCAGGACCAAACGTACTGTTAACCAGGCCGTCCAGGAACAGAGTTTGCAAAGATGTCACTCGTCCTAAAACCTCATCAGGGTAAGAGATGTCCGTTCGCTTTGTGTCTTTGACGTTGTGGTTCATCTTTAACACTTTCAAGGACTTTAAATCTCGCCCAAGTGTTAAAGGCACTGATTTGTTGGATATCACTAGCTGATTATGCCTTATATCCAGAACCTCTAAATTATATAAACCATCAAAAGCACCGTCTTCAACCCTAAGTAAACTGGCAGAGGATATATCGAGAATTTGTAAGCTTTGTAATTCCGAAAACAAGCTTTTTGACAGACTACCGATAGGATTATTAGATAAATTCAAGGAAACTGTTAAATTTGGATACACGGCTGGCATCATGGAAGAAGTTAGGTTCCTGTTGGAACAGTCAACATGCGATTGACTGAGGTTGTCCAAAGTACAGTTGCATCGGTCACAGGCATTATATCCTAAGCCGATATCTGCCCTGAATAAACAGAGTATGACAATGCAGAAGAGATGGCGCAGATCCCTGTAAACAAGAAACGAAATTACTTTGCATTAGCTTCAGGTCCTTATGGAAATGGTCATAATAAAAAATGCAATAATATAATGGTTATATTTGGTTAAAAGACACGGGTATGTAAACATTTCGTAGGTCCCCATTATTAGATGGACCAGTGGTACGGGGGGAATCCATCAAAGTTAAGTCCGGATTTTAAGCGTAAAGTTTCTGTGTTTTCTATTATTTAGCCCTGGACCAGAATCTGAAAAGAAGCCCAACGATTGCCTCTTACCGTAAATATTAGAGCTCAGTAAGTCAGGTAGTTTTCAAAGGACGCACATATAGAAATAAGAATATCATATACCCAGATTGCATGTGTGTCAAGCCTAAACGGTGTATGATGTATTAAAAAAGACATTAAACACGTACAGACGTCTTAGGTGTATTCTACGTATGTACGATCTGTATCACAAGGTCCCAGTGCATTTTGGAATAAGCGGGGATGAAATATGACATTTATAAAGGTATACACTGGGTAAGGTCAGCATACAAAGACAGTTTGGTACAAATCTCGTGCACACAGAGAACAAAGTCATGAAATAGGTTACAGGGTAACAAGAAAATTCAACAGGTCTTCGAGTTATTTAAAGGTTTTAAAAGGATCATATTAAATATCAAGATTTTTAAGTAAATCTGTTGAATTTATAATATAATTTTGATATAAGTTGTTTAAGACTATGAAGGTTATATTTTGAACCATTTTATTCGATGGTTAGTACTATAGTAAAAGAACATGCATACTTCGTTGTAAGAGTTTCATTCATGACAAGGTCAATGGTTAAGGTGCTAAAATGAAATCAACAGCTAAGGAGATCAAGAATGACTCGCGAATATGAATTTGGGTCGCGTAAACAAAGCGTGTGATTCAAAGTGCAATTGGTCTATAGAGAACCATCACGCGCGCTCTAGTATTTTATTGGTTGAATGAGATTTGAACGTCATAATAGGACTGTGTATATTGACGACCAAGCTCGTGTGAAAGAGAATAATATGATTCAGATTATTCAAGAAAGTATTGTGTATCAGGGATTGTTTATTTCAAACGCATATGGACACTATATAATGACTATACGGAAAATTTATTTTATTCTTCATTTATGCTAGTGTTCGTAAATGCGATTGAGAGGAAAATAGTGATTTACAGTTACATTTTCATTGGAGATAGCAGAGTAGAGATAAAGTTTGATTTAAACAGTTTCCTGATTAGTGCGAAATTGATAGTTAGGATTATTGGGATTACACTCTTGGAACTCTTACATCGTAATTTATTTATTCTTTCCTTTTGTTTGATTTTATATTTTATATTTTGGAAAACTTAAATTTGTGTTTGGGATTTACATAATGTTGTTATTTAAGGAAGTGCTCACTATAATAATATGCTATCAGGTGTTTAAAAACCATAACATTTCTGGATGAGTTTGCAAGACATTTAAGTGATCACACATTGAAACACTTACAAAATATATGGCAGCTGCGTCTTTCATGACAAACGTTTGCCCCTATGAAAATACGGATAGTTTTAACGCTTAAAAATGAAACAGCTATGACAGCAAAAGAAATGTTATATTCCTGCCAAATGATTAAGACACGCCAAATGGTGATTTTCAGTATGTTCAGGATGTCATGGAACACTTTAACCTGAAAACACTTGGTGACCCTCACAACCATTACGTAACGAACGATGCATTGATGCTATGTGGTAGATCTGAAACATTTCATAATGTCCATGTATACAATTACAAACCAGGCCCAGTTCGTTTTTACACAGAGCTAGTTCATTATCACGCAGAGCTAGTTCATTATTAGATAGAGCTATTTCGTTATTGATAGAACTAATAAAGTACTACATATATCTAGTTCATTATTAGATAGAGCTGGTTCATTATTACATAGAGCTAGTTCATTATTAGATAGAGTCAGTTCATTAATACACAGAGCTAGTTCATTATCACATAGACATCGGTCATTATAAGATAGAGCCAGTTCATTATTACATAGAGCTATTTCATTATTACACAGAACTAATTCATTATTACATAGAGCTAGTTCATTATTAGATAGAGTCATTTCGTTATTAATATAACTAATGAAGTATTACATATATCTAGTGTATTATTAGGTATAGCTAGTTAATTATTACACAGAGCTAGTTCATTATTAGATAGAGCCAGCTCTTTATTACATAGAGCTAGTTCATTATTATACAGAGCTAGTTCATTATTACATAGAGCTAGTTCATTATTACATAGGGGCCCTGAGTGGCCCAGTGGTCTAAAGCGCTAACCGTTACGGATCACTGCCATCTCACTCTGTCTGTGTGGGTTCGAATCTCGAATTCGGACAATGTGGGTATGTGAGAAAGCTTGCCAGTAGCTTCTCGTGGGTCGGTGGATATTTCCGGGGTTTTCCCCGGGTTCTTCCTATACCATTTATACTGGCCGCCATGTAAAACCTATCTTGTGCTGAAAAATGGCGTTAAACCCTACAACAACAAAAATAACATCATTATTACATAGAGCTATTTCCTTTTTACATTGAATCAGTTCATTATTGCATAGAGCCTGTTCATTATTAGAGTGCCCCTGGACTGGTAAATGATACACCGTTAAATATATCCGCTACGGAATTAGAAACGGATATATCCTGCATCATTTACTAATTTGGCAGGAATATAATTTGATCCTATACTTTTTTTTTAGGTTGTGCTTGCTAATTCCTTATAAATACATTCTTCACTGTCCGGTCCGGTTATAGTTCAAAATAACTTATGTAACATCCTTTATTCTTTATAAATTCTTTAAATTCTTTGAATCTGTATGAAATGTATTACAACGGAGAGGATTGTTTTCATATCATTTCCATCAATATTTACGACTGATATGTCCCGGTTTGTGGCTTTGGAATTACTGCCTAGATTTTTATTTCTTACCGCAACATTATTGGACTTTTATTTCCTTACAGTCTGTTTGATAAGTATTCAAATTTCGCTCTCTTAGGTTTTAGGTAAACTAATATATATTCAAATAGTTTTTAGACTTTCAGCGTCTAGATCATCCCTAGGAAAAGCAAAGGAATATCATTCCTAACATATGTGCATACACCTCCACCATTCAATTTCTGAATCGACCAATGACAAAGTACCCATCATTGTCAAGTTTTGGACCATGTCCATGATCATCTAGCCACCATTTGCATGATCGTCTAGCCACCATTTACATGATCGTCTAGCCACCATTTACATGATCATCTAGCCACCATTTACATGATCATCCAGCCACCATTTACATGATCATCTAGCCACCATTTACATGATCATCTAGCCACCATTTAATGATCGTCTAGCTACCATTTACATGATCATCTAGCCACCATTTACATGATCATCTAGCCACCATTTACATGATCATCTAGACACCATTTAATGATCATCTAGCCACCATTTACATGATCATCTAGCCACCATTTATATGATCATCCAGCCACCATTTAATGATCATCTAGCCACCATTTACATGATCATCTAGCCACCATTTACATGATCATCTAGCCACCATTTACATGATCATCTAGCCACCACATCTAGCCATCATTTAATGATCATCTAGCGACCATCTACATGATCATCTAGCCACCATTTACATGATTCTCGAGCCACCATTTAATGATCATCTAGCCACCATTTACATGATCATCTAGCCACCATTTACATGATCATCTAGCCACCATTTAATGATCATCCAGCCACCATTTACATGATTATGTAGCCACCATTTACATGATCATCTAGCCACCATTTACATGATTCTCGAGCCACCATTTAATGATCATCCAGCCACCATTTACATGATCATCCAGCCACCATTTAATGATCATCTAGCCACCATTTACACGATCATCTAGCCACCATTTAATGATCATCCAGCCACCATTTACATGATCATCTAGCCACCATTTACATGATCATCTGGCCACCATTTACATGATCATCTAGCCACCATTTAATGATCATCCAGCCACCATTTAATGATCATCTAGCCACCATTTACACGATCATCCAGCCATCATTTAATGATCATCTAGCCACCATTTAATGATCATCTAGCCACCATTTACATGATCATCTAGCCACCATTTACATGATCATCTAGCCACCATTTAATGATCGTCCAGCCACCATTTACATGATTATGTAGCCACCATTTACATGATCATCTAGCCACCATTTACATGATTCTCGAGCCACCATTTAATGATCATCCAGCCACCATTTACATGATCATCCAGCCAACATTTAATGCTCATCTAGCCACCATTTACACGATCATCTAGCCACCATTTACATGATCATCCGGCCACCATTTAATGATCATCTAGCCACCATTTACATGATCATCCAGCCACCATTTACATGATCATCTAGCCACCATTTACATGATCATCTAGCCACCATTTACATGATCATCTAGCCACCATTTAATGATCATCTAGCCACCATTTACATGATCATCTAGCCACCATTTACATGATCATCTAGCCACCATTTAATGATCATCCAGCCACCATTTACATGATTATGTAGCCACCATTTACATGATCATCCAGCCACCATTTACATGATCATCAAGCCACCATTTAATGATCATCTAGTCACCATTTACATGATCATCTAGCCACCATTTACATGATCATCCAGCCACCATTTAATGATCATCTAGCCACCATTTACATGATCATCTAGCCACGATTTACATGATCATCTAGCCACCATTTAATGATCATCCAGCCACCATTTACATGATTATGTAGCCAACATTTACATGACCATCTAGCCACCATTTACATGATTCTCGAGCCACCATTTAATGATCATCTAGCCACCATTTACATGATCATCCAGCCACCATTTACATGATCATCCAGCCACCATTTAATGATCATCTAGCCACCATTTAATGACCATCTAGCCACCATTTACATGATCATCCAGCCACCATTTAATGATCATCTAGCCACCATTTAATGATCATCCAGCCACCATTTACATGATCATCTAGCCACCATTTACATGATCATGTAGCCATCATTTACATGATCATCCAGCCACCATTTATATGATCATCTAGCCACCATTTAATGATCATCTAGCCACCATTTACATGATTCTCGAGCCACCATTTGCATGATCATCCAGCCACCATTTACATGATCATCCAGCCACCATTTACATGATTCTCGAGCCACCATTTAAATGATCATGTAGCCACGTTTCTGATACACATATAATGGCAGCTTTATGCTATAACTAGAGTTTTGATAAATTTCGCAGCAGTGATTTGACAATTAGATGCACGAAGCCTCAACCTTCCAATTTAAAACATTAAAATCTATCATTATCTTCACCGATGAGCTTAGAAAAGATAATACAGTAATTCAGAATTTTCTTCAAACTCCGAAGTGAATGGTCGAGTTTTAAAAAGTAATTTGACACAGATGAACTAAAACAAAATTTACACGGCAACAATATTTTGTACTCTACTCTAAAGATATAGCCGGTACACTAATCAATGGCTATGGTACGAGTGGCAGCTATTTTTCCTAGTCATACGCATATATATATATTCAGAACTTCTCTAGATATTTATGTTATTTAAATAGCGGAATAAATGTGGTAAATCTCGTTATATTCATTAGTTCTGATGATGTGATAGCAAATAAATTGTTTAAAGATTCGTGTTACCGACGGACAACATGCTTTCGACAACAACAGACTGCCCATCATGGTTGTATCTAATAACAATAACCAATTTGCAATCTGCGGTAGATGCAGTGGCAAAACGTAAAGTATCGTCCAACCACATTTGCAAAATTATGTTAAAAGTTCTATGTCGACACCTTAAGAGCCGACTATGCTAAAACGTTCTATGTCGACACGTTAATAGCCGACTATGCTAAAAAGTTCTATGTCGACACCTTAATAGCCGACTATGCTAAAAAGTTTCATGTCGACACGTTAATAGCCGACTATGCTAAAAAGTGTCATGTCGACACGTTAATAGCCGACTATGCTAAAACGTTCTATGTCGACTCCTTAATAGCCGACTATGCTATAGGTTCTATGTCGACACCTTAATAGCCGACTATGCTAAAACTTAAGATCTCGATACTCTTGTGACTGATACGCTCTTGAAAGAGGATACCGCAAGCTAAGACCTCGGCGTGGCCTGCACGTATCATATACTAGAAAGTAATGTCACACCGAATTAGAAACAACCTCCTGTACCGTGGGAAGACAATCATTAATGTCAGATCCACTATATGAATATATGACTAGTGCGAAATATAGGCGAGTAGTTCCTCCATGAAAGCAAGGTTATATTGAGTAGTTCTGGTGAATTTTACGTGTTCACCAAAAACGACGGTGCTAGCATTATAATTAAGTGTACTGCCGCCTTCGCGGACTGGTCACGCCGCTGTCTGTTATATTCTTTAAAACTGCCATAAAAGGGTGTTGTTAGTAATATGCTCAAACTGGACAAAATCTTCGAATTTGCTGTTGTAGGGTATCTTTCAAATTAGGAAGCGTTGTCAGAAGTTCCGAAGTTTTGGATACATTAGAAGAGCGCAAACAATCATGCAGATATGTACGCTTGGGAATATAAGTTTGCTCAGCCAAGCCGATATGGACTGTAGCTTTATATTCAATTGGCACAACTTATGTGACAGCCAAACGCGTGGAATGTAAAAGTAATCTTGGGAATTTGCTTGACTCTAGGAATTATGTACACCATTTTTCACCGGAACGAGTAGTCTTGCCAATATGGATGCAAACAATATTATCATAACAGAAGGACTCTACACATCTCTGTGCTGGTGGGGGTGTCGCAAATGCAGATACTAAATCCACTGACGAAATGTTTCTTGAACCATATAATAACCATATCTGTGTGCTATGTCGACGGGGATCAATACAATCGTTAATTTCCGGTTATAATCTTTGCTACAAACGTAAGAGTTTTAAGGCCTTCAAACAATCGAAGAGGGAATAGCCGATTAATATAAAGCTGTCCTTGCTAATTCAGAAATTAGGATTACCCGAGTTAGTATGACTGTGTGGATGCTAACCCTGGTCGATTTAGATTTTCTACAATAGTTAAAAAAAAGAACAAAGCACGTCACGTAGATGTTATTATTGAAACTTTAAGGGCGTATAGCATAGATAGTGCGTCAATGCCATCCCTTATTACAGGCAGTATGGCAAATTCTCCCACTTCTTACCGTGCCTGTTTTCTCTGGTCGTGGATTAAGGTGATTAATACGTTCGAGCGTGATCAGAAACGTATGAACATGACAAGTGCATCCTGGTGTATGGTGATACAAATTTATTTAAGTGCTTTCAGTGCTTAGATATTCCAAATCGCCTTTGTGTAATACAAGCGTCGGCGATCTTCAGTGCAAGGCACTTAAATGCCAATGCGTAATGTTCAAGGCCGGATTAAAGGTGAGGAAACGGAGCAATTGCTCCAGGGCATTCTACCATCTTAATCCGGCATTGGTTAGGCTCTAACGGCCGCTGTGAGTTTCAGTAGAGATCTTTATCTTCAATGTTATTTGCACGCTATTGTACTTTGAATGGTTATAACAGGTAACTTTAAAATTTATTTCAGTTTTTAAGCAAACACAAAATATATCTTATTTGGTGGAAGAAAACAAAATCTCAAAACACTAGCTAAAATGTTAAAGTTTCGATTTAACTCCTTCATCATTTCTTGACGTTTTGTCATGATTCGTTTAAAAGAAATTGTTGAACATTACCTAGCAGGTTTTTAACATGGTATAACTCATAAAATAAGTATTTTGTTCAAGCTTCAATGGAATTCATCGGTGATGGGAGAGTTTTATTTTAGTTTATGAACAGTAAAATATAGTATTCTTCAAGCATAAATTGGATAGTCTGAAACCAGGAACTAGTCCATTTTTCTGTCAGACAAGTGCCTGGCGGCAAGAGGTTTATTTCATCTAAGTGCATTTTTGTCTAAAATGAAAATCTCCATTTTAAATCGTATAACGAGTGAATAACCCACGAGACGAAATATATCCGTTATTCACTCGCTGAAGCAAACTTTCTTTTAATTTTATACCCGAACTTGGCTAACAAGATTTACTGCAGCTTGATGAAATATATCTTATTCAATCGCTTCAAGCAAATATTCTCTATAGCATCTATTGGCCCGGACAAGTCAACAGAAACTCATAGCAAAATTATATTATGCACCCCAGCTCCAAATTCATAATTATATCTAAAGGTCATCTTTGACAAACAGTGACCCTTCACAGTGCAAATGCAACCCTGTCCCTGCATACATTTGAAAACGCTTTGTGTATTAAACAGTTTGTTGCAATTTAAATGATTTGCCATCCATGCCGTTTGTGAGGTATTATATTTTCCTTGAACCTAACATGTCCATTGTTATGAGTATCTAGCTCTGCTTCCTAGCCGACTATTGGTATGAAACTGTCTATATACTATGAAGTATATATGGAAGGTGTACATGCCTAACGTCAGTTTCAAGAAAATCACAAGCCACAAACATAGTTAACTTTTGTCCATGATTGTAAGTCGTAAATAGAATGTTTACATAGCATCTGAGATCGGAGCATTCTTGGCCTAGTCTTGTTTACAATTAAACGGGAATTTTCCGTTGGAATGATTCACATCTAGGTCAAGTGAAAATGTGTACAAATAGGGATTTGACAAACAAATAATTAATTCCCATTGTTGGTTATTTTGTGGGAATCCATTTTGATCAGAGTTATGAACTGTATTCAGATATAACTTGAGGAGAATTATTTATTTACAATTTTCATTGGAATTACTAAAGTGCTCATTCACTTTTGCAGTTTTACAAACTATTTTTTATAGTTATCTGGAGTTTTACATACTACCTTGGATTATTGTGAATTCATTCAAAGACATTCCGGATTGTATCGTTGTGTTACATTCGGACATTCTTGACTAACTATCGGAATTAATTCAGAACATTCTAAAGTATTGTACATGTGATAGAACGTTTATGATTACTTGGGATTTAATTCCCGATACTTTATCTCTTGAATTTTCTCTTTGTATTATAGGGAAATAAATTGCTTGTTGATTTTACTTAAATTGTTGGTTTCTTTTTTTTTTCGCTTGTATAATTCAAGACTTGGAAACTTAACAGTAACCAAACATTTGTTAAAATGATACCTGAATGCTAAGAAAGGATTTTGGAGTGCAAAATCCGAGACAATGTGAAATGATGTGTTAGTTATCAGTGATAAAACTGAAGTCAATTATTTGCAGGAAAACGTTACTTAAAGTGTACAAATTTAACAAAAGTGTATGAACTTAACAAAAGCTACACACAGTTCAGTAAATAATTTGCTTCTTAAGTAAGCCTGATACAATCAAATCCCAATTCCTAACCTTTTCAGCAGGAATGGTGGGAGTGGGCTGGGTGGAGGGGGTGTAGGGTCAGATACAAGAGTCTAGCAAACTGAAAGAGTCAAACTAATCAACAGCCATTATGCCTTTTTTTCATGTATATACTTCTGCGTGCGATATTGCCAAGCTTACAGTGTGACCCATAAAGCAGCTCCAATGATTATATATATATATATATATATATATATATATATATATATATATATATATATATATATATATATATATATATATATATATATATATATATATATAAAGAGAGAGCGAGAGAGCTTCGCAACCGAGTGCCCGGCGGTATAACTCGGTGGGCAGACTGGGCTGGTTAGCTAAGGCAGTCAGCCAGTCTAAGAAAAGGAATACTCTGACTGCGAACTCGGGCAGATGGAGCTCGTTAGCCTTCTCAGGCAGTTCGTCTAGGAGAAGGAAACTTTCATTCCAAACCCACCAAGTCTCAGCGATTGTGTGATGGCTCCGCTGCCTTGTGGATATCTTCGGGAGAAGGAAAGGCTACCGGAGTAAACCCTGACAGAAAAACCGGAGTGGAGCCTCTAAGGCGGCTGGGTGTCAACTACGACTTCTTTCAGCCAGCACCTGCATTAGAACTGGTGCCAAATGTCATGCTCAGCATTTCTTCGGACCTTATCAGCAAGGATGTGAGGAGGATCCTGACGTCTGGGCAGTCCAGGATCTCCATACTCCACGCCCAGGCTTGCGCCCTGAACAGGCCACTTCAGCTTAGCTCCTGAGTGAGGAAACAAGACGAAAGATGGCAGTCTACGGGTTATCAGTTCCACCTGATTGGCGTAGGGAAGGGGCGTCACGGGTCAGCTTTGACGGTGGGAGGGATGATCGCGTCCCACTGGCCGACTACCGCCCGCCTCAAGACGGGCAGTCTCCAGGCAGTAAAGTGTTGTACTTCCAACGTCTGCCTAATCCAGTGGGTGCTTCGAGCTCAGTGTTTGCTCAGCATGACAAACAGACGGAAATTCCGCACCAGACAAAAGAAACAAGAAACCAACAAAGAAGACTCCAGCTCTTCGATTCGCAAGCTGAAATGTGCGCATCATGTGCACAGGCACCTCTGACGACCTCAGGGAGGTGGATGACACCAGGAAGACGGCCACCATCGACAGACAGCTCACCAGACTAAATGTCAGCATAGCTGCCCTCCAGGAAACCAGGCTCGCCTACAGCGGTTCTCTCAGAGAGGAAAACTACACCTTCTTCTGAAAGGGTCAAGAACCTGAGGAGCCCCGCCAGCATGGAGTTGGCTTCGCCATCAAAAACACCCTCCTGGCTTCGGTTTGAGCCTCCCTCAGAGGGAAGTGAGTATCTCTTGTCTATCGGCCTTGCCACTGTTGCAGGCCCTGTTGACATCCTCAGTGTCTACACCCTCACCTTCACGTCTTCAGAAGACATAAAGGATCAGTGCTATGAGCAGCTGAACGAACAGATCAAAGGATGCCCTAAGGACAAGCCCCTATTCCTCCTCGGCGACTTTAATGCCAAATTAGGTGCGGACCACGAGTCATGGTCTATCTGCCTCGAATATCACGGCACTGGAAAGACCAACGAAAACGGTCAGAGACTGCTGAAGCTGTGCACCTACCATAACTTGTGCGTCACAAACACTTTCAAGTGTAAGCCACAACACAAAGTGTCATGGAAACACTCCACGTCTCATCACTGGCACCAGCTGCACTTCGTCATCACCACGCGCTCTGCCCAGAACAGCGTCCTCTCCACCAGAATCTACCACAGTACAGACTGCGACTCCAACCACGCCCGTGTGATCAGCATGGTGCGCCTACAGCCACACAAACTACACCGCTCAAAACAAAAAGGTTGCCCTCGCATCCACACTGCACAGATGTCGGTTCCCTCCAAGGTGGAGGAGTATGTGTCCGCCTTGGACCAGGCTGTCCAGGACCTGCCAGAGCACGAGGCCACAGCCAAGTGGAACACCATGAAGGGTGCCATCTACAGCACAGCCATGTTTACATTTGGTAAGAAGGGACGACCCAGTCAGGACTGGTTCAACGCACATCTTTCAAGAATGGATCCAATACTCGAGGACAAACGAAAAGCCTTCATAGCTTACAAAAATTGCCCCAATGAACGGTCGCTTGCTGTACTCCGAAGTGCCTGAGTCATCACCAAACGCATCACTAGACAGTGTGCGAACGAGTACTGGCAGTAACTGTGTGAAGGAATCAAGCGCAGTGCCGAGTATGGAAACATCCTAGGTATTGCAGTGGCATCAAGAAGGCTCTAGGCACTACAGTGGAATGGGTCACACACCCCCAACAAAAACAAACAAAAAAAAAATAAATAAAAAAATCTCTGACGAGAGAAATTATCACAGACCATGAGCAACAGATGGCCAGATGGGTGGAGCACTACTCATAGCTATACTCCCGAGAAACGTCAGTGACCGATGCGGCCCGTAGCAGCATACAGAAAATTCCCACCATGGAGGAGCTCGACAAAGTGCCCACTTTAGAGGAGTTCAGCAAAGCATTCGACTCCCTTCCAAACGACAAAGCACCAGGTAGCGACAGAATCCCGCTTGAAGCTATCAAACTTAGGAAACCAACATTGCTGCAGCAGCTCCATGAGCTACTCTGTCTCTGCTTTGAGGAAGAAGCAGTCCCCGAAGACATGTGCGACACCACCATTGTGACCCTTTACAAAAACAAAGCCGACTGCAGTGACTGTAATAATTACAGAGGGATCTCGCTCCTGAGCATCGTTGGCAAAGTGTAGGCCCGCATCATCCTCAGCAGGCTTCAACTGCTTCGGATCGTGTGTACCCGGAATCTCAGTGCGGCTTCAGAGCAGGCAGGTCGACAACAGACATGATCTTCTACCGCCGACAACTCCAGGAGAAGAGCAGAGAGCAAGTTCAGCCACTCTACATGATGTCCATCGACCTCACCAATGTCTTCGACTTGGTCAGCAGGAAGGGCACAAAAACACCGCAGCGTGATAATCTCTTTCCATGTCGATATAAAATGAACAATCCTGTACGATGGACTATCCTCAGGCTCCGTCCTATCAACAGCGGAGTGAAGCAGGGCTTCGTGCTGGCACCGATCCTTTTCAGGATCTTATTCTCTCTGCTCCTTTCCTACGCTTTTGACTCTTCCACTGATGGCGTACATCTACACACCAGGTATCAATGGAGGCTGTTCAACCTGGCACAAATGCGTTCGAAGACCAAAGTGAGGTCGGTACTCATCAGGGAGATGCTCTTTGCGGATGACGCGGTTCTTGTGACTCACACCGAGGATGATCTCCAGAGACTGGGAAGCCGTTTCGCTGATGCCTGCAACCAGTTCGGGCTCACCATCAGCCTGAACAAGGCAAACGTCAGCGTGCAAGATGCCACCATTGCCTCTTTAATCAAAATCGACGATGTCACCCTAGAAGCAGTCAACAACTTTACTTACCTGGGGTCAGCCATCAGCAACACTCTCTCTCTCTCTCTCTCTCTCGCTCGCTCGCTCGATGTGGAGCTGGACAGAAGGCTTGGAAAGGCAAACACCATCATGGCACGACTAGTGAAGAGGGTGTGGGAAAACTAAGCGCTGACAAAGCACGCCAAGATCCAAGTCTACCAGGCCCGAGTTCTTAGCACACACACACACACACACACACACACCATCAAAGTGAGACCTGGAGCAACAAATATGAGGAAAGATCGTCGGCTCAACTCATTACATATACGGTGCCTAAAACGCATCCTGGAAATCAGCTGGCAAGACCGTGTCACACAGCAAGATCCTGCAGCGTGCAATTATCCTCTGCATGTACCTCTTGCTGAGCAAACGCCGCCTTCGATGGCTGGGACACATCCAATGCATGGAGGATGGGATACTGCCAAATGACATCTTATATGGACAGCTGGACTCCGTTTCAAGGATGTGTGCAAGAGGAACATGAAGGCATGCGACGGCTGGGAAGTGCATGCCGAGGAACCCGGAGAATGGCGATCCGCAAGAGCATAGCCGTCGCTGATGTGAGTAGAGGCCAGCTGGCGGCGAAGAAATATGACGAAAATAAGAGCGCGGCAACAACCACAGCAACTCAGACTACCCAGTACGTCTGCATCAACTGCAATGGGGACTGTCACACTCGCATAGGCCTGCACAGCCACAACAGACTATGCCACAATCTCAGGAAAAGACGACACACCAAAGGCGCTACTCGCATGGTCTCTCGATACTGAGCAGCCAATGATAATGATATAGAGAGATCGATCCACAGATACAATTTTAAAATTTAAAACAAACATTTCCTTTCAGAAGACCTCCCATTGACTCTTAACTGACTCTAATGATTTTTAGAATTTACAAAATGATATTAAATATATAATATACAAGATAGATATATACTGTGGAAAATTCAGTTCATGAAGCATTTGAATTGCTTCGCTTTTAACTAGTACATACCACAAATCACAGCTCTTGCGGAAGCTGGTTCTATCCATCGACATAAATCCTTTCTACACTTGGTTCAGGATGTTTATTTGGATGAGAGTTGGTTTTCTACCATGTATATCTTGCACTGCGAAAAAAAAGAAAGAAAAAGAATAAGAAGAGTCCATCGAATGGACTGAAGCTTTACAGCGAGAAACAAATTTCTGAAAAAAAGAAGATAAGATCAATTCCTCCTTTCAACTGCCAAGTGTTTAACCATGACTGGTAGAATTCATTGATAAAAATATGTCCAACCCTTTGTAAATATGACGATCCATTATGGGGTTCAGTCAAAGTAAAGTAAGATTTTTATGATATCAATCATGCCACCATTAGTAGGAATAATAATATTCACTTGAAAAGTACAGGTCAATATGAGGAGCAGGGATAACTTCGTTAACAGAGATGTACTTTGGAGTAATCATGAATATATCGATGAAGATGAATGATAGATATGACAATGATAATAATCGATGAGGATGAATGATAGATATGACAATGATAATAATCGATGAGGATGAATGATAGATATGACAATGATAATAATCGATGAGGATGAATGATAGATATGACAATGATAATAATCGATGAGGATGAATGATAGATATGACAATGATAATAATCGATGAAGATGAATGATAGATATGACAATGATAATAATCGATGAGGATTTATTGATCTACTTTGGCTTTGCCAAATGGAAAGCAACGTAGTGAGATATCTACCAAAAACTGCCTATAGAGGATGCCAAAGCAGACGACACTCAAACTGATAAAAAGTGTAGACGTTGTAAAGACAGGACATGGTAGAATTCAGTAACAGGAATTAAACGAAGCATTAAAAGCAAAAAACATTAGATTAAAAGAGACCATGCATTCAAATGTTTTCCGGTTGGTAGAATGTATAAGTATACATTTGTTTTAGAAGTCTTAGGATATGATGTAGGTCGTACGTATGCTAGAATTTGCACGGCAACAAGGAACTTTTTATAATATCAACTCTATTACTAACATATCATATAGTTCAATACTTTCATATATCTAGTCACAACATCAGTTTCTTAGAGCAATAAATATAAACAAATTGATGTTTTACTGTGATGACACTTCTTTGGAGTTATGTTTAATTGTTTTAGTAACCTATCGTTGTTATGGTGTCAATAGATCCTAAAGCTAGCAGAGAATTCATTCATGTAAGAGTTTTTCATCATGGATAGTGTTTATGTTAAACGTCAATGTATTTGGTGAAGTCTACTTATGACTGGTTCTGTCAAAAATGTTATTATTTTTTAAAATACTTACCAGAGTTCTGCAAACAAAGAAATGGTGGTAAACTTAACAATGTCAATACTCCAGAATATTTTCAGTGGATCCTGTCTATTTCATTTCTCTGGATTCACCAAAGAGGATATTCAGGATGCGGACGTAAATTCATGTAGAAAGATATTCCAGATTGTATGCAAAACAAAAATCCAGACAGTATCACTATCCATGTCAGCAAGAAATCATCACTGGAGCTTATTATGATGAAAATCCCACTCAGAGTGACATGGGTATGTGTACAAGGTCACTATTTTACATGCATTGAATTCATATCAACAAATTTTAATTCATGGCAATTGATGCCTGGCTTGGACTTCTAATGAATTCCTTGAACTGTGTTAAAAGATAAACAGTAGGTCCAATACCAGCACTATCAACGCTGACATCCTCAATTTGACCCATAACCTCGAACCCCTGCAGTACTTGCCAGGCAAGACCATAATCATTACAATACTCACTAGCTCAAGTGGAAACAAACTAAACGGTAAACAGTGCATAAATGTTTAACCAATCTATCTCCCCAAGCCCTGACAGACCCAATGAACACTTCATCAAATGAAAATGAAAATATATATGTAGTACTAGCCAGGCAAGAACCCAGTTCCTTGCATCTTCCCCTACACAGGCAGATACCTGCAAATTAATGCCTAAATATATTATACCTCTCTCCAGTAAACCCAAACACACTTCATCAAAGGAGGAGTATCGATGACCAGATTTTGTGGTGGCCATATTGGATGTCAGATCGGGACCGTTTTTATTTTCGACCAACTAGACATCAGAAGAAGTATTTTGGTCACACCCTTCTTCAACATACTTTTCTGTTATTAGGTTTAGTGTTAGGGTTAAAGAAAAGAGCATGCTGACATGCTACTTTTCTGAGGATTTATTTTTGAAAATAAGTATTCATACGTCCGATTACACAACCTTTACTTTCAAAGAACTTTTCACATGGCTATATTTATAGAATAGGATAAGAAGATGAGGAGTGTTCCATCTGCTATGAGCTTCATAGAAAGTGAGAAATGGCACGTACAATATCATTCATTATTCATCTGTCTCAGTCATACACTGAACTTGAAGTGAGAGAAACTTTGTAAGAGTTTTACAGTTACTGTAGTAGCTGTATCTATGGAGAACTACAACCTATCTGCAAGCAAGTGACAGAAGAGACAGGTCAGGTCAGAACAGATTAGGAGATTTCAAAATTTTGGTTAGGAGTTTTGACCTCAAAAGATTTTCACCGACAACACTTTTATCATGCAAACTGAAAAAATTACAGATATTGAACAAATTTGCATTTTTTAATATTAAAAGATGCACGTCAAGTCACTCATTTCACAGTAACTTATTGCCACTCATCTTTTTCTTATATCTATCACAATAATTTCTTAGATCATTGCTGGATTATAATGGAGGCAGTCCTAATCATTGTTGATTTTAACACTTAAAACCTGACATTTCCTCAGAGTGCAGAATTTCCGTTTTAATGTCTGCATTGGAACGTGTCAACCTCATTAGAATTCTATTGATTCCACCTGGAAGTTTAAAAAGTTTCCATCCTGTGGATAAATTCAAATTGCTGCCTCCCTTCCAGAACTGTTTAAGATTGGTACTGTCAGGGTCTAATTCTATTAATGCTTTAATGTCATTAAGATTCTTCACATGAAAGCACAAACACATACATTATACCATCACGCCCTTGTGACTTTAGGGCTAATCTGTAGGCATCTTTGTTGTTACCATTTTCACCGGTATCACCACATTTTAATAATGACTATCAAATCTGGAAAATGGGTATAACCTGATAGTATTATACACAAAGACCAAGACCACGTTCATCCCAAGCATTACATATTTACATATTTCAATGGCAATTAGTTACGTTACTTTTGTGTGGTTTACTGTAATGTTTACAAAAGATTAAAATCAAAGCCAATGGTTTTTTTATATTTCAATCTTTGCGATGTGGTTCTTCATTCTGCGTAAGGTCACTCACGAGAGACTATGCTCGGCTATAAAGCTGGCAAATAGTGTCTCGCCATGTCTAACATGACCCACATTTGATGCAGATTCCACAAACACTGATTTCAGTTATGGCATATTTGTTGTCTCGGTTATTATGTTTTTCTAAGATCATGATTCTGCATGACTCGTGATTTCATTCAAGCAACCGTAACATACTTTAAAATCAGCTTTACAGGAAGAGCAGAATTCATATTCAGGTCCTCTCTGAAGTAAGTGAATCTACTGAAATTTCCGTTTCCGTCCATCCAGTCGCGTCACTTGGGGGTGGTGGTGCGGGGGGAGGGGTGTGGACCGGACCGGACCGTCAGAGGGGGTGACACCTAAAAGACTGCCTATACAATTTTTGAATTTTTTTGCGGGAAGGAGATCCATGGGAGTGACACCATTAGTTACCCTCATGACTGTCTACAAAAATTTTGAATTTGTGTGCAAGAAAGGGGTCAATGGGGGTGACACCATGAGTTACCGCACATGACTGTCTATAAAAAATTTCAATTATTTTGCAGGATTTAGGTCCATGTGGGTGACACCATGAGTTACCGCACTGGGTGACACCAACCCTAGTGACGAGTCTGCGTCCATCACTCGGATTTTGTGATATTTCGGTTGGCTGGATTTTTTATATTTTGACCTTGGCACGTCTACACATCTCTAAAAACTTTAAACAGTGAAATCAAACCGACCCATTTTATGCCACTTGAGCTCTTGATTAAGCGAACTATAATAAATTGACAATTTTAATTCTGTCCAAATTTCTTTTGACAGTACATAGTATTGACTCATACCAAGACCGAAGCAGAACATACCTTGCACAGAGGTTCAAAGTAATGTTATTGTTTAATATTGATTAAGCTCATTGAAAACCCATTTGTAATCAGTTAACGTCTTTAGTCCTCTCTGAATTACTTCTGCTCACACATAGCATAATCCACCTAGACAAACTTCAAATAATGAAACCTGTCGACCATGTTGACAGGAGTAAATCCTGAAAATAACAGCTAAATGGTCTTGTTCTGCTTGAGCCACTACTTCAGTCATGTGATCACAGACAGAATTACCGTAAATACACAACGCTGGAAACAAATGTGATGTGATGTGATTTTGATTTTTAACGTAGCTTTAACAATTTTTCAGTCATAAGTAGTAAATGGGGTGAGATTAGCTTCAATGGGAATTAGCATTACAGAGACCCCTGGGTCAGATTAGCGTCAAGGGAAATTTAACATGGAGAAAAATTGTGGGTCAGATTAGCGTCAAGGGAAATTAACATGGAGAAAAATCGTGGGACGGTTTAGCGTCAAAGGAATTTAAACAGGGTGGGACTTTATAGCGTCAAGGGAAATTGAACATGGGATTTTTTTTTTTTAAATTTTTTTAAAAAAGGGGTAGGCAATGGAAAGGCTATCTCTTTTCGAGAAATATGGCTGGCCCTGAAAAGGGCCTTTGGGTTTTCTTCTTCTTCTTCTGCTTCTAGTTTCTTCTTTTTCTCCACCAAGTTCTTATTTTATCTCCAACACTCTTTCTCTTCTTTTCTTTCTTTTTTTTATCCTGCTCTTCTTTTTTCTTCTCTTCCTCCTCTTCTTTCTTCCTCTTTTCATTTTCTTCTTCTTTTTCAATGTTTTCATTCCATGCTCTCATCCTTATCCTTTCCTCTTCATCCTCCTTCTCCTCCTTTATTTCTTTCAACAGATCACTGATGATTACCTTCATTTTTCGTAAATTGTTTATCTCCATCTTCACTCGATGGGGACTATAAGAATAGTGATCCTCGTTTAGGTTAACCAACATTTGCTCTATCATTCCTAAATTGTCGAGGACGTTTTGCAATTTTTCCATTTTGTCCATTTGGTTAGAAGCCATCTTCTTTTTTTATTCTTTGCAGAATGGTTTGAACGACGAATACTGTGGGTTCTTATACGAAAAGCGCGGACGTGAAGGAAAACATCCCCCTACTTTTTCATTTCATATAATAAAACCCAAACTATACTCTCCACATACGCTAAGAAACAATTAACAAAATCCTATAATCTACTATCCACACAATCGTACGTGAGCGCTTACAAAACCCAAACTATACTCTCCACATACGCTAAGAAACAATAAACAAAATCCATAATCTACTATCCACACAATCGTACGTGAGCGCTTACAAAACCCTAACTATACTCTTCACCTACGCTAAGAACAATAAAGAAACCCATAATCTACTATTCACATACCTTAGCTCTTACAAGCACCAACACACAAACACATACCCTCACACTATCTTAAAAAAAGAGTTAGTGTTTATATTCACACTACTCTACCTACACATTGGCAAATTGAAGGTTATTTCTTTTCTAGAGTATTGGGTAGCCCTGAAAAGGGCTGTTTTTTTGTTTGGAACTTCATGGACACCTGGTTAATGGTGGCACCTTCCAGGCCTGGCGCCGCATACACATCTTATCCCCCAGTTACTTTTTACCTTTTGGGGGGAGAGAGCAGAGGCAGGATATGTCGCTTCAGAATCCCAATTTTCGCTCTCTGGGATTCTGAAATTTCTTCTTCTTCTCTCCTTTTCCTCCTCCTCCTCTTCTTTGTATCTTCTCTCCTCCTCTTTGTATCTTCTTTCCTCTTCTTCTTTATATCTTCTCTCCTCCTCTTCTTTGTTTCTTCTTTCCTCCTCCTCTCTTATCCTTCCCTCCTCCACAATGGCTTCCGCGGCCAGTTCATTTAATATGCGCCTGGCATATTCCAGATGCACATGAAGTTCCAACAGTTTCTCCAGTCTCGTGTTCATTTTTGGTGTTGATCAATCAACAAGGGTAGTTGGACTGCCGAACGAGTTTCAATTTATAGTGAAAGCGCGTACGTGAAGGAAAACATCCCCCTAAAAACATAAAATTGATCTTACCTAGATCATGACCAAAAAAAATAACAACAACGCGCGGACCTAAAAGAAACACTCACTCACTTTTTTATTCTACCCATCACTATTTTAAAATTTTTTATAAATCACTTCAATTGACTATCCACATACTCAAAGCAATCCAATCTAACCCCTAAATCTACACCTCAAACACCAAATAAAGACATCATTTTAATCTACTATCCACACCAACGTACTTGATCACTTACAAACACACAAACTCACAAACACATACCCTCACATTTTTTAAAAAGAGTTAGTGTTTATTTTCACACTACTCTACCTACACAAATTGGCAAATCGATCGTTATTTCTTTTCTAGAGTATTGGGGTAGCCCTGAAAAGGGCTGTTTTTTTGTTTGCTATGGCATTCCTTTTAGTTTCTAAGAATGCGATGTCCTCTGAGGATAGACTTTCTGGCGATAGGTCTGCTTCTTCGGAAAGAGAAGAACTCTTTGGTGTCGATACGACAATCGACAAAGCCTCTGTCAGCTTCAGGTTGCTGCTGCTGTTGTTGTTGTTGCTGCTGTCTCTGAAGTCTGTACTTCTCTGTCCATTCTTCTTTGTCCCTGTTCATTTCTTTTCTGAAGAGCTCTTCTATCAGGTCTTCAGTGATTTTTATCATTCTCACATTCTCTATTTCTTCTGGCTTCGGTATCAGACTGTGTCTGACCCTATGCAAATTCACGTAGGCTTCGTTGAGCTTAGCTAGTTTGGAGCACATCTTCGTAGGAGGATGAGTCGACAATGGATGGTTAGACTGGAAACAACCCCGGTTCTTAAAGTCAAAGCGTGGACGTGAAGGAAAACATCCCCCACACGGTTTTTGAGTCGCAACGTTTAGTGAGTGCCATGAGAGGGATAGTAAGAAATGAAAGAGCATCAATCCAACATTCTTATAGCTAAACAAAAGACAAAGGCATTTTTTTCAAAACACAACATTTTTTACTCAAAAATCACTTAACACTAAACAACAACTCTAACATTTTTAACAATAATCCAACAATATAACATCAAACAATTTTTTCAAAACACAACATTTTTTTATTCAAAAATCACTTAACACTAAACAACAACAACTCTAACATTTTTTAACAATAATCCAACACTAAAAGTTTCTCCACTAGGTAAAGAGGGATAACAGTCTTCCATGGTTTCTAGTAATCTAGGATTACTTCTCTCAAACTGTTGATTTCTATCGTATTATCGAATTCTGCATACAGGATGACGTTCACCGTTTCATCAGGGTCTCGGTCTTTAAACTGAATTTCCACACGAATCTGGCCGGATTTTATAGGGTGGAAATGTCCCTCGTCGCTGCCTTGGTCTGGAGTGAAATCGAAAGCCCACAAAGCGTAGCCTCCTGCATAATCCTCGTACGTAATACCGTGACTGGTATTGGTTCCTAACTGTCCGGTGGCTTCGTACAAGGACAAGTACGATCTCAAGTAATTCTTCTTGGTAAAGTCAGGTTCGAAAGGTCGGGTACACAAGGTCTTGCCATCGCGACTGACTTCGATTTTGGACACGCCAAAGTGTTGAAAGTAGAAAGGATTTTTTGGCAGCTCCGTTGAAGGCTGTATTCTCGACGATACCAACGATCAAACGTTTGGGTAACTGTCCTTGGAACAGATGATCTTCGATCATGGATCGCTGTCCTTTGGGAATGGTGAAGGTTTTCACTTCCACGCGTCGTATGGGATACTTGGCGGTCGTTCTGCTCAACGTCTGGCTGATGTCGTTTCCCACTTTAGGTAACACTTCCACACGGCGTACGTAGAGTCTGGCTTCTAGGATTTTGGTTTTGTAACCGTCACTATCAGCCATCAAATGGAAAGCGGCACTGCTACGATTCAGTCTCAGGCGGACATCCACCCCGTTCAGCAAATACTTTTCTTGCAACCACATGTCCAAATGCAAACGATCCATCAGTTCTAAACTTGTGTCGGCTCCCGTGATTCTCTTTCTTCGTTCTACAAATCCATCATTGTTGTCTTTCTTTTCATCAGTTTCCAATATTTCAAACTTGGTAGGTTCGTCAGCTTCCCATACCACACAGGCATTGAGATGAGTGTTCTTGGCATCTATTCCGTACGTCAAGAGATTTTCCAGGTAGGCACGATAAGGGTAAGTATCCATGCTGCTACTGACCAGTTTGTTATTCAAGTACAAGTCCACTCCACTGAACAAGGAATGCATGAAATTGTTGACGGGAGCTACTGCTTCATCGTCTATAGCACCTCCAGTCTTATCTAGAATTTTGACTTTCAGGTACAAGTAACTGCTATTCAGATCGATGTAATCTTCGGGCTGTCCTTTGATTTCAAACTCGATGGGAGCGGAATCGGTCAGTGAGGAGACGGGGTGAAATTCCACCCACTGGGATTCTTGCATCGTCATCATCGTGGGGGGCATGGCAAACAGATCCAGTTCCGTCTTGGAACAAGCGCAAGATTCTCGTTGCATCATTTTTTTTTTGTCTCTTTTCTCAATAATCGAAAACGTCTAAGTCTCGAACGGTTCTTCTTTTCTTGGCCTTTCTCGCTTGAAGTCTGGTGAAAGGGTGTTTTCTTCGTCGTCTCTTTCTGCCTTGTCCTTGCTGAATGCCTGACTCGGTAGCGTGCAGGGCATTTATAGGTGTTTCTCGTTAGCCTAAAATGTCTTTGCCCGTTTGCAGCAAGACATTTTTGCCTGCCCTCATGAAGGCTTCTTTAGGGTTTTGTTTGTCGATGATGACATTTTGGAGAAATTCTTTGCCTTGCGTCAGTGACGCATCTTTCAAGGCGTGCAATCCGCGTGTCACCATCGGTTTCAACACCGGGGCCACCGAACGAAAGGCCGATTTTAACATATCTCCTAAGCCGTGTCCTCGCTGTTGAGCAACCCCTCGGTACACTGGATACATGACTTACTTACGAGTCGTGAGAGAACCGTTTTCGAAAATGGAGTTTCACCGTGACTTTTCCTTTGGTGAATGGAATTTTTTGTCCCAGATCTCCTTTTATAGCAATGTTGACCGTGTCCAAATACGACTTGCTGACAGGCAAATAGTGAGGATGGACAAATTCGCGGTGGACGTGGTAAGTGTTTCCACCTTCCTCGTCAGCGCCCGTGCCAGAATCTACTTTGAAAGGAATGACACGCAGTAACGGTACGGAGGTGTGTCCCACCACGTTGTACTCCACCACATCGGAATACACGAACATCAAATTCAGTCCTTGGTTCAGTTCTACTGGGGCACGAAATAACTTGCTGAAAGACTCGTTGTCGTAAACGATGGGTAATTCGTTTTTCTTGAGCATGGCCTTTCTCATGTCCATGTCTCCGCCCAACATGTCAAACAATAAAGGACAAAATAAAATGGACACGATTTTACTTCGTTCAAATTTCATCAAGAAGCGACGAGCTGCTTTGTGGTACTCCATGGTGACACTTTTGTTGACATGCTCCAAAGCTTTCAGAAACACGACATTAAACCTGGAGGCTATGGTGCTGACCAAATGTTGACCACTAAAATAATGGCCTGGGGGAATGAACAAGTGATAGGTGGTGTACTTTTGTGTACGGGTTTTCTTGTCATATTTGACATTGCTATCCATCCACTGTTGCATTTGCTCGTCATGAACTTCCACATCAAAAAAATTTTGATTGGGAAGGACATTGAGGACTTGGGTCGGGTGAATCATTTCTACTAAAGCCACTTCCAAATGGGCTTCGTGATCTAACTGGATGGCTTGAGGTAATTTGGAAGTGTAACAGCACAACGTGTTCTTGGGAAACACCTCCATGGAACTGTCACTGGGTAAAGTTAAGTAAAATTGGTTTTGGTGACTCATAATTCCAGAGTTCTGTGGCTGTCCGAGGGGATATTACTGGACGTCAGAGGCGTGTCTCCGTCTAAAATGGGGTTCTGATTGTGGTTGAAGTGGTGACTGGCACTGGCACTGGACACAAGGTTCCCGGGGTTCCCGTTCGAGGAGAATTTCAGGGAGGGATTAGGAAGCAGGTAACCGATGCAACTGCTCAATAAAATGGTCCACAATTGTTTGTCTCCTTGTTGCAAACTCAAATTGGCAATGGCTGCCCCGATGACACAATACACCACGAAGATTTGGCAGAAAAAGACGATTTGCGTTTTAGGCACACGTTCTCCACACCACACCCACAAGGGTTGTTTTTGTAAATCTTGCACAGAAGAACTAGGTGAAGGAGGAGTGGTCGACGTAGCTGCGTCTGCTGTGTGAAAGGGCATGATGGTCACTTCTTTTTATAGTCGATGACTTGCGAAGCGTCGATCCAAGAATCAAAACTGGGTGGATATCCTTTCCAACGTACTTTGACTTCTTTGACACGTCGTTTGCCCACTTTACGAGTTCTGCGTTCGAGAATGCTTTCGATGTCGTACACGTCGTCTTCTTTATTGGTGACACGTTGTAACTCGGGCAAATAAAACGTTCCTTTGAGCACTTCTCCGTTCATGTCTTCCAATTTATAAACGGCAGGATGACGGCCATGCACTCGTCCAGTGACGCGAAACAATTCGGTCGTCCAGTTAGGTAAGTAACCTTTGTCGAAAGTGCGTTTGGTTTTGCCAATGCGCACCCAATCTCCTACGGCCAACATTCCACTTTTCTCGGGGACAGCCCTCGTCGGGGACGTACCAAACAGACGCTCAAGCACCAACACTTCGTTGTCGGGAGTCACGTCTTGCGGGGCACGTCCGATGCTTCGATATTAAGATTGGTTGTACGCTTGCACCAGGTGCGGTAAGATGTCGATGTACTTCAGAGTGTGGTGATGCGTAAAATATTTCCACATGCGTTCTTTCAAAGTGCGTTGAAAACGTTCCACGATGCTGGCTTTGGTTTCGGGATTCTCGGTGGTAAAAAAATGAATGTCACGTTTCTTTAATTCTTTTTGGAAAGCTTGGTTCAGAAATTCGGTGCCTTTGTCCGTTTGCCATCGAAGAGGGTGACGACCGCTTCGTTTCAACACCCGTTGCAGGGCTCGCACTAACTCGCTGCTCGATTTGGAAGTCAAGGGCACGACCCAGGCAAATTTGGAAAAGACGTCGATGACACAAAACAAATATTTGTAGCCACGATTGTAGCTGGCCAAATGAGAGACATCGGCTAAATCGGCTTGCCATTGATGATCGATGCCTTCCACTCGGGTGCGACTTCTGGCAAACATGCGTCAAATGGGTTTGTGTTAAGTGTAGGTAGCTTGTTCTTGCAACCATCGTTGCACTTGAGGTAAACGGAGACTTTTCAGTCTCGTTTTGGCAGCACGATACAATTTTTGAACTCCTGCGTAACCTGCAGGATGGGAGGGATCGTAGTAAATGCTGGCTAAGACTTTTTCCATTTTTTTGTGTTGGTTGGTGTGTTAATAAGACACCCACTCTTGGAGGATGCTACTCTTTTTCTCTTGGGGTATTTTCTTGGATTGCAATGCTTTGCGTGTGCGGCCAGCAATAGGTGTCGAAGAGGAGAAGGATGTCTGAGCGGGGGATATCGGTTCTTGTTTCACTTCTGTCTTCACTTCTGTCTTCACTTTCTTTTTCTCTTGTGAGGAAGAAGGGGTGGCCATCATCTTTTTAATCCATCCAATTCTGGAGGTAGGTGGTGTTGTTAACTTGCGTACTTTTTCTGGTGGAGTTTGAAACCCTTCCTCTTCTTCTCCTTTTTCTGTCTTGGTCACGGGTACTGGTGGTACTGGTACTGGTACTGGTACTGGTGATGGTGCTGGACTTTTCATCAAGGTCTTAAAATCTTTCAGAGTGGGTAGAGCTGTTTCGTCTAAAGCTTTCTGGTGAAAGAGTTGCAGTCGTTGCAAGAGTTGACCGTACTTTTGCGATTTTTCTGTTTCGGACAAATCTTGGCGATCCATCAAGGACTGCAATTCGTGTTATAACTGGGACATCTCGCTCAAATGGGGATTGGGATGTAAATGCGGGGTGTGTTGTTCTTGCCACCGATGGTATTCCATCCATCGTTTGTAAGGCACTAAAGCTAGTTTTCGTCCTTCCATGGGGTTGTCAGGGGTCGATTCTGAGATCTTGGAACTTCCGAGGCCTTTTTATCTTGCTCCCACCAGTCCTCCCAACATGGTTCCCAAGACTCCTTTCAGTATGGGGCCTAACAAGAGAGGTAAAATACCTCCACGTTGCACTAACATCTTCTTTTTTTGACGAATGGGAATTTTCTTTTGAACCATTTGGCGAAGAACGTGACGATGTTTGCCTAAGCATTGTTTCTGGTGTTTGGACAAAGGGATCGTGCCTTTCAAAACGTTCAAACAACATTCGCACACGGTATCGATGACCTCTTTGGAGGCTGTTTCAATGAGTTTTTCTCGTAGGGGTGGAGAAGCTTTGGACAGGACAGATAACATGTCCCCATGTTTGGCTAAACGTGGTGGCAGTCCTTTCCTTTTCTTTCCTTGGGGTTTTCTGGAGGGTGACATCTTTGAGTCTTCAGGAGCACCAAAAAACACTGATATCCGACTTGGTCACAGGCCTTTTTTATACTGGAACGCGTCGCCACTGATTGTCTTTACGTCGTATTAGTTTGAGGACAGGCATGACACGTCGTGCAGGGGTACGTAACGGACTAAATCGAGCCAGTTCTTGCTTGGACAAATCCAGTAAACTTTGTAACATGCCCGATCTTTCTTGAACTTTGATTTTGGGAGAAGGTACTTTGTGAGCAGCAGCCACTGCAACTAAATTGGAAGGTCCTGCCACTGGGGAAGTTCTTTTGGGGGTCATCAACGGAGAAGTTCTTGGTGTGATCAACGTCTCCAAGTACTCTTCAGTTCTGGGTGTCATTAACGGAGAAGTGGACAAACGTGAAGCTGCCGGAGACGCAGTCACCGCTGTGGCAGGTCGTGGTTTGCGGGTGTAAGGTTGCGTCCTGGCCGAAGTGCCTCTCTTGCGAATAGTTTTGTGTGGACTTTTCTTTTTCTGGGGGCTTCTTTTCTTTTCAGGGGTGGTGTCTGGTCAGAGGAGGGTCCTGCCTCTGGAGAAGTTCTCCTTGGGGACCTGGTCTTTTTCTTCTTGGGGCTTCGTTGGACTTTTGTCTTGGGTATAACTTTGGGGGCATTAGGATCCCATCTTAAGAGTGAGCGAATGATGACCCCTCCTAGAGTACCGCTCCCTCCAGGTTTCAAAATGATTTGTATTTTGGTTTGAGTGTCGATGCGGGGATCGGCCAGTTGGACCAAAGCGACTTTGTTTCGATCGAAAAAGCGTTTGGTTTGATGAGGAATCTGAATGATTCCTTGGAGTAATTGACGTGCCGTCACTGTGAACCATCGTAAGACTTCTTTGAGACTAGCTTATAAGACACGAGCTCGTGTTTGTGGATCTTTTTCTCGACTGATGCCATACAAGGCACGAATCAATTTGACGGGAAGATGCGACTGAAGGGACGTCATGTTCGCACTGAGAGTGAGACAGACGAAAAAGGGTCTGAGGTTTTTATAGATTTTTTTATGGGGAGTGAAATGAAGTCGAGGACGGAGACGTGTACAGGACAAGCCCTCCGTCTTGGCACCAGTGGTGAAACAAGTGGGTGCAAAATCTCAAATCCTCGGGGGTCGTAGGTTTCAAATCGACGAGTAAATAGGCGTGTGGAGTTTGAGTGGCATCGTCGTACGCCTGAGTCAGCCAAGGCGTTCCTAACTGTTTGGCTAAGACTTGCACTTGCGACTTATCTCGAGGGCTTTTAAACTAGACCACGTAATGCGCATTGAGACTGATGGTGCGATGGGCTTTACTTTGTTGAAACAAATTTTGGGTGATGTAAACGACACTGGCATTACGGTGATGCCCTTTGCGCGTGAACCACAGTTTAATTTCTTCTTCGTCTTCTCCTAACATGTCGTCGAAAATGACCAAATGGGTTAGACGGGAGTCAGAGACGATGCCATCGTCTTCTTTAGGAATGCCTTCCACAAACACGATGGAATCGCCTTGACTTTCTCGCAAGAGGCTGTACGCCGATTGCCACTCTTTGTAACACCACACGATTCGTTGAGGGGGTCGATCGATCAAATGATGTTTATGTTCGATCAAACGTTTGACGAATTCGGTTTTGCCTGAACCGCTAGGTCCAGCAATGAGCATGTTAAAGGGATGGCGAAGATACAAAGCCTCCCAACTGGCACGATCTACGTGTTCGTCGATGACTTTGACAGTAGAGGAAGAGGGAGCAGAGACAGCAGAGGTAGCCATAGTGTGAGGAATGTCACTTGTGACACGAAAAACAAACAAGACAAGAGTTTATATACTTTTTCAGAACACGTTTATTGAATGTTTCAAACATGAATACGAAAGACAAAAATACATAAAAGCCAAAGGCTTAAGTACAAAAATAAAAGGCACATGATAACCATGAACGTGGAATAAACACAAGTGTCTGTACAACATGTTTTGGGTAAAGTTCTAACCAGTTCTATAGTAGGGGGTAAGGTCACACAAGTGTCCTCCCGAAAGGGTCTTTCAGGCCTGTCCACGACAGTCCTATCCTGGGTGACGGGTTCTTCTGGCACCGTCACTAACACAGGTTGAAAAGTAACTTTTTTCCTTGAATAACTCTCGTGCATACTGGGCCACCTCTTGTGTCCAAGCCTCAAAACCCTGATCTCGGTGATGTCCAACATTTGACTCCTAACCAATCTGGTTTCTTCTTCGTCAACGACATGGTAAGTTACTTCAATGAACAATGAACTATCGATCTTGCCTAGGGTTCCTTTTTATATACAGACCAATACCGACGTGACCGTACGGTAAGGTGAAGTGATTGGGAAGTCGCACTCGCTTCTGGTATACAATTTGATAGACTTTTTCCAAGGGTCGACTGACGATGTGGTGAGTGGGTAAACGTACAATCTTGTTCGGTTGATAGGTGGTCACTTTAAAGTTTCCATCCTCTACCGATTGCAGGGCTTCTTTCAATACCCCAAAGTTGACCACTCGACTGGTACGATGATTCAGAGTCAGTCCTTTCACTTTGCACGTCGTGTGCACTTCTCCTTGTTTGTCCCGGTATTCGTAGCCGTAATTTTAGGGACCACCACTGACGAAACTTAGAATCTTCTCGTCGGGATGCTCGTCTGTCCAGGCTCCTAAACGGTCTCCTTCGATGTCAGGGTGCTGTTGAATCGGGTGATGGATGTAAATGCAACTGTCCGTGTCAAAGTACAGGACGCGCTCTTCTAACAGTTCTAAAGCTTCGTACAATTTTAAGCGAGCATGAGCTGTCACGTAAGCCGCAATGATGACATTTCCAAAAGGGTCGTCTTGTACAAAGTCCAGATCTTCTTCGTAATTGACCAAGATCAAATCCTCTCGAACGACGTCCACGTGTTTCATGTATTTGGTTTTGTCGTGAATCATCTGGAAGTAGCGGGAAGGTTCTGTCAAATATTCCGTCTTGGGTAAACACGGTCGTTGTGCCATTTTACCCCACAAGCAATTTAACATCACTTTGGCAAACGATCGCCTGCCTTCGTTTTTTTCGATGTGGTCTAAAGAGATGCCTTCTTGTGCATAGTATTTCTCTTTGAATTGTATTTGGTCTTCGGGAGTGTGACACCAGGAAGGATAGCCGCTGGCTTCTTGTTTCAGTTTCAAAAAGGCATCCACGTAGTCGGCGAAAATGCCTTTCTGAGTAGGGTCACCCTTGTGGTACTGTTGTGTCTTGGGAAAGTGGCAAATTTCGTACACTTCTAACAGTTGGTATCCCATGTCCAGAGCTTTGAACAATTCCACGCTGACCCAGGTTCCCGTCAAGGCACGTTCTTCCTGGCTGTGATGGCAAGGTTGGTCCTGGTTGCACGTTTCGGCACAAGTACGGCACAAGGGAAACATCAGTTTGCCTTGACAATGGTGAGGTAAGACGGGATGGTATAGGTTCGTGGGAGGCAAAACTTTACACTTGATCAAGCCTTCGTATTGTCGAATGTTTTTCAGGTCGATGTGTTCCGTGAACAATTGCGGGTGCCCTACAGGAAAGCGACAATATTTGCACACGTAGGGATACAGCGAACACACGTCCAAGTATTTGATTTCTTCTCCTTTCTCTTCGTCGGCTTGGTACAGCAAACAGGTGGCATTGGTCCTTCCTCCGTACAAACTATCCCTCGGGTTCAGCGGGTCCATGAACTGGTAACTTTCCACGAGGCGTTTAAACTCGGGATCGGTTTTCAAACGGTGATCGTACTCGTATTCCCACATTTCCACCACTTGGTATCCTTGCTGTTCTAACTTTAGGCGTCGCTGACAAGTGTCCTGGTACAAGTCTTCCATGGTTCGTTGCAAAAACTGATTTTTAGTGTCACGGTCAGGGTAACAGACGGGACATCCGTGAAATAAGCAACCGTTAAACTCGTACACGATCTTGGGGTTTTCTAAGTCCCAGCCATCTACCGAATACGTTCCGATGGTCTTTTCGCCTCCTCCGTTGCGGGCATGCTGAATCCATTTGTCTTCCTTGTCGCACAAGTAATGTAACCAACGTAGGGCTTTGACCGAGTATTGACGCTTGACATAGTGGGTCGTTTGAGGACTGATGACAGCCACGGTGTTTTCAGGCATGAATCGTTGGCGGTACACTAAGGAACACGCTTTGGCAATGGTGCAAGCTTCTTTCAAAGGATCGACCCCTCCGTGTTCCATGAACAGTTCTCGAAATTTTCCACAGCAACGTCGTAAAATGTCCACGTCTGAACGACAATACTTTAACATTTCTTCCTGAAAGTCGAAGGGGTCAGAGGCATGAGCCTGGTACCAAGCGTAGAAAGCTTCTCGTTGTTCGGTATGCATGTTGTCGGGGTCGTAATAGTGAGCCTCAGGTAAATGGGGTAGAACGGCATGTTGATTGGCTTCCGTATTGAAAAAGTGTGGAAAGTACCCTTTAGCCATTTCTGTCATTCCAAACATTTTAGGCATTCGACTCAAAGGCATGGCCAAGTAACTCATCGAATCTTTAAACTGTACTTGTCCCACTTGCATGAAAATGATTTTGGCTCCGTTCAAAGTGACTTTAGGACGTTCGGTGCCTTGTTCCGTATAGTATCTGAGAAGAAACTGTCCATCGTATCCGGAGAAATTGTGAGCCATCACCGTGGCATGACGATGACAATCTCCGTAACGTTCGATGTCCTCTTGGCTCCACGTCTTGTCGATGGGGTCTAAGACCCATTGGGCAAAATCGGCTAACGTGTTTGGTCCCCGAAAGATTTTTTCACGCCCTCCAGGAATCTTGCTGCAGTGAGGGCAATGACTGAAGATAGGTTCTTGAATGCACTTCTCGCACGCTCTATGAGCCACGCAGAAATTAGGAATGTGAATGCCGGTCTCTTGCATGCATTCGAAATCAAAAAAGATGAAATTGCCTTTCTTCTTGTGACCGTCCTCTTTCTCTGGTGGGGGTTGGTATTTTTGCACGTAGCATTGGTGTTCCAAGTCCACGATGCGGTGACAAATGTGACATTTTTTTTCCTGAACATACGTGTGCCTTGGTACTATTGGTACGTATGCCTTGTCTACACGTAGGGCACAATCTCAAGAGCTGACAAGCACATTTCTGCTCTGAACCTTGCGTCTTCAGATGTTGTTGGTAACAGGTAAGACTGACAAACGTGCGCAAACAAGTCGAACAAGGCACTGGTCCTTCGCTCAGACAGGGTGGAGAGGCCAAACATCCTGGGCATTTCATTCCGCAATGCTTGTGTTGCTCTCGATTGTTATAACCATAGTCACATTTCTCACAATAATAACTGTGTCCCAGGAATCCAGTGATGCTGGTAATGGTATCGAAATGGTCATCGTGATGATAGACATGAATGTATTTTCCGTCCTTAAAATCTTGGCCTCGAAACAACAGAGTTCCACGCATTTCTTGAGGGTGCACTTTCAAGGTGTAGCGTGGAGCTAGGGCATCTTGCAATTTTTGCATCTCAGGAATGCCACAGGGTGTGTCTTTGGACAGTCCGGCTTGTTGTAACAGGAGTTCTGCTTCATTTCGTTGTTTGGCTCGGTCGGATTGTTGAATAGTTTTCCAGGTTCTTTTCCATTCTACCGTGTCGTTCTTGTTGGCATAGGTTCGTCCCACCACGATGGCACGGGCTAAACACATCTGGTCTTGAGGGTTGTTAATTCGGATGAGACTCTTTTTGGTGTTGCGAAGGTCGTCCACCAATAACATCTTTTTGCATCCAGTTCCTTGAGGAGGAGAGACGTGGGCCATTTTCAGTGTGGCTCTACCATCGGTGATGTCAAACTGGTCATTAGATTGTTGCACCTGTTATATCTTGTCCATGACTTTGGAAGGGGTCAGTTCTGCGGGTCTGCTAAACTCGATCCAAACAGGGGATTTCAAACCGTCGTGATCTATGGATAGTGTCAAGCGATCGTCTTCTTTGGCTTGACATTGTCGCTTGAGTGCGGTGAGCAAAGAATCCCACATCTCGGTGATAAACCCTTCTGCTTTCTCCAAGGGTACGTCGGCCTTGAAATCTTTAAACTTCACCGTGTAGGTGTAAGCCGTGGTTCTAAATTTTCTAGAGGAGCGCTTTTCCGTCTCTCGAATGGAATAGTACTTTTCAGGGTTGACTAAGGGTGGTGAACTTGGTTTAGAGGGTTCGGATTCTGGTTCACTCATGTCCTCTTCAAAATCACTGGCATGAATTTGTGCCAAGATTTCAGCCCTGGTACGAGGCGATAGATCACGTTTCTGCCTCTTACTTTCTTCTTCTTCTTCTTTCTTCTCGAATGAATGGGATCGTTTCATCTTGAGTGCAAAATGTCAAATGACTCAAGTTTAAACACCATAGACTAATTTATAGTCTTGGCAAACCAGCGTATATAAAAAGGGCGTGTGTCTTGTCCTTTCAATATTCATTTCACTCTCAAGCCGAGCACAACGATGGAAGAGACTACCCAGATGGAACGTTTCGTCAGAGCTTTGCGAGGGGTCATTAGAAAATTCTCTTCAGACCATCCGACGGACTACTCTCCTTCCTTTCGAGATAAAAGTCAAGATACTTGCTATATCTGTCAGAAGAAAGGGCATTGGTCTTCAGAGTGTCCAGACCGTCCAAAAAGAAAAAAAACAGGGGCTAAAAAAGACAAAAGTCAAGATACCTGTTATTATTGTAAAGAAAAAGGACATTGGTCTCCAGATTGCCCAAAAAAGAAACAAGAGGAGTCAGAAGAAAAGAAGGATTCTTCAGAAGAAGAGAGGGATTCTTCGGAAGATGAGAGGGATTCTTCGAAAGAAGAGAGGGATTCTTCAGAGGAAGAAGAGGAAGAAAGAAGACAATTATATTTAAAAGAGGTAAAGAAACAGGAGAAGAAAAGAAGAAGGGAAGAAAATGAGGATAAAACGGTGAAGAAATTCAAAAAACAGAGAGACTAAATAATGAGAAAGAAGAAGTGTACGAACTTTTTAAAGTGTTCTGTGGTGAATTGTGAATTGGATTGTAAAAAATGGATAAAAGAATACATGAATGATATAAGGTAAGTGTCTTTGAGTTTTGATTTTAAAATAAGAAGCTACACTCACGCACTCACACACAGACAAGTACTATAAGGGTAAAATGGGTGGGGTTTATTTTTGAGTTATTGGCAAATTGAAATTGTATTTCTTTTCGAGAAATGTGGGTGGCCCTGAAAAGGGCCTTTTTTCTTTATGGTGTAGGAGTGAGTTTAACCAATCAACTTTAACTGCCTTAAGCCTTTGCCACGGCCAAGGCCTACTTCTGATGATTGGGTTGAAATCACTAAGGGTGGTAGGACAGGCTTAGTCACAGGGTTGGCGTGTTTAGCTCGGGAAGGTCGTATTCTCTTCGGTCGTGACAAAGAAGTCTGATACATTTGTTTCAGACTTCTTAACTCCGCTAAAATGTCCAACCGTACCGTAGCCGTTTGATTTTCACCCTCTTGTTTCTTTGCTGCTACTTCTTCTTGCTGTTGTTGCTGTTGTTTTTTTCTTACCTCTTTTTGTTGCTGTTGCTGTTGCTGTAGGAGAAAAGCTTGTTCCGCTTCCTTTTGTCGTTGCATAAATTTCTCCAATTCTTCTTTCTGTCTCTGTCTAAAATTCTCCACTTGCGCTAATGAAGAAGGTAACGAAGGTTCCGGAACAAATTCTTGCGAGGTAAGAAAATCCACAAAATCCCAATGTACCTCTTCTGAAAGTAAGTCCGGGTTCCCTTGGGCAGTCTCCCCTGCTGGTGCACCCCAATGGATCGTTTTCTGAGTTTCCGTCATGTTGAATCACTGTCGCATAGATTGGCTGCACACAAGCGCTAACGAATCTATATAGACCACGTGACGTCACAGACTGCTCTCTTCGGATTGGATGCGAGCTGACTGAATTTTGTAACGCGTGTTCGGATTGGTGAATGAATTCAATCCGTTTCAATCCTTCCTGTACCTATAAATAAGCGCAGTTCACTGCATTGATTCACCTATTCTCGTCGCTTCAAGATGTGGACCACAGTTGAGTCATCCACCCTTGTGTCTTCCATGATGTTTAGGACGGACATGCTCATGTATGTCAGGTCCAAGTGGACTGTTGTTGATAGGACAGATACTAGTCAATGGATGAGGAGAGTTTACATAGAAAGACAAGGATGTCTCAAGAGGGTACTTGTGTATGGACCGGCAGTTAGAAGGAGTTTAAGAAGAAGAAGAAGAAGAAGATGTGACAGATGCCATCTATGTTAATATTAATATTAACGTAAACCCAAAGGCCCTTTTCAGGGCCAGCCATATTTCTCGAAAAGAGATAGCCTTTCCATTGCCTACCCCTTTTTTAAAAAAATTTAAAAAAAAAAAAAATCCCATGTTCAATTTCCCTTGACGCTATAAAGTCCCACCCTGTTTAAATTCCTTTGACGCTAAACCGTCCCACGATTTTTCTCCATGTTAATTTCCCTTGACGCTATCTGACCCACGATTTTTCTCCATGTTAAATTTCCCTTGACGCTAATCTGACCCAGGGGTCTCTGTAATGCTAATTCCCATTGACACTAATCTCACCCCATTTACTACTGTCATATCGCTACGATGTCTGCAATGTGGCAGTTTATAGTGATGTCTAGCACTGGAGCATCATGCCGCAGACATGTAACATGATCTCCCACCCAGTCACATTATCCTGACACCAGGCCGACCAGTCCTAACACTAACCTCTTTATGCTGAACGCCAAGCGAGGCAGCTGTTAGTACCATTTTTTAAGTCTCTGGTATGACTCGGCCGGGGATCGAACCCACGAGCTCCCGCATCCGAGGCGGGCGCTCTAACCACTAGGCCACCGGAGCGGTCCTGGAAACAGAATGTGAAAAATAGAAAATATAAAAAATTTCACTAATAAATTTACCTATACGGGAGATTTCAGTGAGTGACGGGAGACACCCCATAACTCAAGTGGTTCACTAGTGCGTGTCTGCTAAGGAACCAGCAATTTATTTTGGCAGTGGAGGAGGGGGGCACCTTGGATTTTCTTTCGACCTAGAATATTTCTTCTATTACCCCAAGATAATATTCCAGCTCCCACCCTTCTGAAAATTGACGCGTAAGTCCATAAGCTTAATACAAAGAGAAAAATCTCTGCACCCACTTTAACTAGTCCTACATGTAAGACATAGCACATGTTGATTTTGTTTAGGTGCTATGTCTTACTATCCAAATAACGGCCTTGTATAGTGTGTTCCGATGTCGTTGACATCGGAATGAGTAATCAAAGTTTCAGGAACATCTCACACACTTGGCAGCTTATATCGACATTCTTCCACTAATTTATGTGTAATTAATATACTTACTGTGCTGTCTTTATCCTGCAAAAATGAAAACATGACACTAGCAAATGGATGCATTTTCACGTTCCGTTGATATACATTTACATCTGTTGCAATGCGACGGTAGTCGAGGTATGCCGAGGTAAGTTCACGTAGGTTCATGTTGGGGATCTGTTTCTTGAAAGAAACGAACCGTTGCTTACAGTTCCAATAGGCAAAATATAATTTTATTCGTTTCGTTAAAAAATAACATTTCAACTTAACCAAATTTCGGCATTCTCGGCTTTCATCGCTTTCCAGCCAACTGAAATGTAGGCCAAAGAAACTTGAAAACAGGCCCATTTCCTCTATGAGAATTTGAATTTATTAGAGAAAAGGCATCAGAGTAAGTAAAGTCTGACTAAAACATTATAACTTTACTTTGCAGAAAAGCGTCGTTATTTTAGTTGTCAGTTGTGTGAAATATTCCTGAAAATTTTACTTTCGTAACGATGTTAGTCGACATCAAAACACACTACACAGCGCCGTTAGTTAGGCTGTAAGACCCTGACGCCCAAAACATAAATATCAGTGTCAGGTCTTATAGGTAGGACTACCACTTTAACCTGCAAATTGCAATACATATATTTTTTTCCCTTTAACTTTTATTACATGTCATAGTTGCCAAAAAGGTATACTTGAATAGCTTAAAGTATGTAGTCAATAACGCTAATAAATTTCAATTCATTTCTTGAAACGTAGTCAAGAGTTGCGACCTTTTCAAAATATTTACTTTTATACTTTCATTTTAATAAGCTAGCGTCATGTACGAGTTACTATGTTCATCTATGTGCGTGAGTCTTTCTACGTTCCATATCCAATCTGACACTCCTTTACTGCTTCACGTATTAACATTAAACTTTCACTATGGTTGAACTTGGGATTAATTAATTTTTTATCATTTTATCTTGCACGTGCTCACGCACGAGAGAGAGAGAGAGAGAGAGAGAGAGTCCATGAGAATGGTGATAACGTACGCGTTCAATTGGTGACACTTTCAGAGGAAAACCCCACGACCCTATTAAACAAGAAATTACTTTCTTTATCCACTGCTCTAAACCTGCGCATAAAACTGTTTTGCTTAAAGGGGTATGTATTACGATGTTACTACAACCCTTTCCTTCCATGGTCGACAGCAGCAGAGAAAGTAAAAGCATAAATATCCACTCACGACATTTGCGTTTTGGATTACTATTTTGGTTTTTCCACGTGATCATATTAGGCGTCAACAAGTTCTATTTCTAGACAAGGAAAACCGTACATAAGTCAAAGTTTTACCATCTTAAAACGCGATTTTTAGCCGTTTTAGATGGAACACTAGCCGTTTTAGATGGAACAATAGCTTAAACTGAGCACTTTTGAGACTTCGAGTCTAACAAAAGCACACACACGAAAATACAACCAAAAACCCCCACGAAAGGAAAGTAAAAATTGATATTTGATTCAACAGTGCTCCTTTAAATTTTATAAAATGCAAAGAACGTGATTTTTCCTTCATTTGCTGAAGTTAAATTAACTTGTAAATTAACTTGTATCTCAGCTAGGTCAACCATTATACCGATAGGAAAGAATGATTCACTCTGGTAGTATCTTACACCTTATCACAAGTACTGATAAACTGCCATGAGGAAATTAATTTTGGGGACAAAAATAAGACTGGCTTACCTGTCAAAAAACAAACAAACGATGTAACAGGAAATTATATACAAGTTTCTTTTACAGGACTGCTCAACCGTGAACAAGCAATGAACATACAGTATAAAACCATCATTTGAATAAATTACGTCATATGATACATTTCGCTCAACCATTATGTCAAACACAGTCTCCATTTATTTTACAGATTTTCCTTTGGTAATTCACCCACGATCAAGATAGGTACACAACATTAATCCACACTGTATTATGTTTTTGATGTGAAATGAAGATCTGAAGTCGGCTTTACATGTCATAAAGGTAGAAAGTAAGTTGGTGTGTTAACACTTTTGTTCAACCCCCCCCCCACATCCATCATTATTTGCAACACTACTGGCGTTATTCACCGTTATAATAGCATATTTAGTTAAATGTATTTGTTCCTGTGGGGTTAAATTACTTTGGAGAATGTGTGACATGGTATGCAATTTTTGTGTGTATGTACAGAAATTTGAATTATATTCATTGAAGTAGGAGTGCAGAGCTAGAATCGACAGATAAATGAAGAAAATGTATTGCACTTCCCATTATTTTACAATATCTGGCCTATTAAGCCCCAAAATATCCCATTTGGTCCTGATGCAAATGGTTATAACGTAGACATGTATGGAGACAAAGACAATGGAGGGTGATACAACGAGGTTAATGCATTATAATGACAGTCCATAAAGAAGGTAGGAATATGCGGACAAAGACAACGGAGGGTGATACAACGAGGTGAATGCATTATAATGACAGTCCATAAGGAATGTAGGAATATGGGGACAAAGACGACGGAGGGTGATACAACGAAGTTAATGCATTGTAAGGACAGTCCATAAAGTAGGTAGGAATATGGGGACAAAGACAGTGGAAAGTAGTATAATGAGGCTAATAAATAATAATGAAATAAATAGTAGTTGTTCTTAAGTATGCAAGGGAAATCTGATGCCATATCAACCTGCCTAAAATAAAATTCTTTAACAAATAGAGAATACAAGTAACATAAACAGGTCCATATGTATTTGTGATAGATCACAAAAATGATAAGTATATAATAAGTTTCCATGACAAGTCAAATGAAACTCATTGCAAGATAAGTTTATGCACCACACACACACACACACCATGATTCGGATCAGATCAAATGATGGAGGGTTCCAAAATTTCACAGTAGCACTGGCTTTCCTAGAAGGGGCACCAAAGCAAAAGTCGATGTGTCCCCTCAAAGTGTGCATAATACCCAATAAACGTGCACAAGAATAAAACAATGGTCAAATTTCAAGTGACAAGTGACTGTACTCTGTTTGTGTGTTTTGCTTTTTTGAGCCTGGATATATATATATATATATATATATATATATATATATATATATATATATATATATATATATAATCGTACAAGTTAGACAATTTTTAATTCCATCACGGATCCATAGGTTACGGCACCTATTCAAATGTAAAATCAGTGAACTGACAAACAACAGTGCAAAACTAACTTTTAACTAGCCTAAGCACTTTCAACTCATTAATTGCACTAAATATAGTTATGTAAATCTTTGTAATTTGAATGCTTTTTAGCATTTATTGTTTGTCTTTTCTGTATTGTGTTTCCATTTGATAGGACTCGGTGAGAGTAGAAAGTGCACAGGCTAGTTAAAAACCAGTTATTGCACTGTTAGTTGCCAATTTATTGCATTTATCTTAAACAATCCCTGGCACACGCTAGCCATTGCTTGAAAAAGTACACTTGAAAAGATTGTTATCCACCATATAACAGTGACAGCAATAGGGTACGGACGGAAGGACAAGTAGACTGGCAAATAAACGCGCTAGAGTTGAGACTGAGCAACGTAAAACTGCATACTAAGAAAAATGAAAGTTGTATTTTTTTTGGTGATGGTTATGGCTAATATATACGACAATTATATATTATAGAACTTACCTGATTCGGGTCAGGTGCAAGACTTCATTTGGAATGCCTTCAACGGTTTGAGCAGAAGCAGTTTATCAATATTTTCTACAATGTAACATACCCGAATACCACCTACGCAAACCGTGCAATGGTTCTATATATATACCTTATTTTAAAAAATAGGGTAAACTGTGTTTTCCGGAAAATAAGTGAACCAGTTCACAGGTTAACATATACACAATACCGAAACTGCAACGACTCCTATCAAAATGACATACTTACTACAGACTGTTCATACAAAAAAATTAAAACGTACAAAGGGGAGTATATCGCATATAGACAATTTCTATGAATGGATTTTCTAAACATCAAAAGGTATAGAAAGTAGAAGGGGCTTTTCTCATTACTTTTCAGGTTCCTGACAATATTATATCTCGTTCCATGGCCATTTTCTAATTCTTTTTATAATTGATCATTTGTCATCTATTTATCTAAATTACATTGATACTCCATGTTGTTGAGAGAGAGAGAGAGAAAGAAAGAGAGAGGGAGATTGGGGTGGGGGTGGGGGTGAGAGAGTCAGACCAGAGAGAAACGACTGGATACTGACGGAAGGACCAGTAAAATGGCAGACACGGACACTTGAGTTCAAGCTAATTCATAAAATTTACGTCTTAAGAAAGATGACATTTTGTGACTTTAATGCGTACAAATAGTTACACATATTATAGAAAATACAGGATTTCCGTCAGGTGGACTCCTTCTTTCGGAATGACCTCGATACTTTTGACAGTCAATAAACGTTTTTTTCCCAAAACTATTCTTGAATATCTAGGAACACATGTCAATGTTATTTGGATATTGACTTTGTTGTTTACACGGAATTAAAAATTACATTGGAGTGCGAATCCCATATTGAAAATTTAATCGATGGATTTCGTAAAATATGTATAGATATCATGAGACAGAGAAATTCAAAATGGGTTTTCCCATTACTTTTCCAAGTTGAGGTGTCATTAGTCGTGTGAATAGAAAGGTAACAAACAATACTAAAACTGAAAATGGTGGCCTTTCAAGTTTCAATTTTATATGAACCTGTATTTATTTTCTTACGTATGGGATAAATGCCCTCCTCTGAAATGCCAATGACCTTGGTAGCATATGGGGCCACCCTAGCGACAATGGGAATTAGCATTACAGAACCCCTTGGGCCACTCTAGCGACAAGGGAAATTTAACAGGGAGAAAAACCCTCGGCCACTCTAGCGACAAGGGGAATTGAACATGGAAATTGAACATGGGAATGTCACCTGGGGATCAGTGGGATTTAAACATTGGTAACGTCATAGGTTTATAGGGTCAAAACCTTTTATAGGGTGAAATGTATTTGTAGGGACAAAGGGTTGATAGGGACAAACATAGACATACAGAAACAAACAAATACACATTCAAACACACAGAAAAGAGGACAGAAATATTCTAAAGAAAGACTCACAGATAGAACAGAGACTCGATAAAGAAAAGTCTGTTGTATGGGTTCAAAACATTTATTCAAGTACATATATACATGGGCTCTCTGGCCTGTGCTTTGGTCTAAGCACTATCCATTAAATACATAAACATTTGAACATAAAAGAAACATATTTACGAGTTGTTTAGTTATTGACTCTAGTAAACTAATGTTTAAAATTAACGTTCACTCCTTTCTAAAATCACTTCATATGCATCGAATTTACATTAAATGTTCGTTTATAAGAAAACGTTAAAACAAAACAAGTAACAAACAATCAAATAAGAGAAAGTTCGTGTTTGTCTCTCTATCCGTCACACACGTTGTTTAAAATCTGGTCAGCTACCACTTGTGTCCCAGCATAGATGTTTCCGATCTCGTATTCCCTGTCAGTCGTAAATCTGCTGTTACGTCCATCGTGCTAGGTACACTTATCGGTAAGCAGATCAAGAGCAGTGATCGTCTTCTTCCCATGGAGGTACAACATATGCCATATGAATAGTCACTTTTCCATCGGTGATGTCAAATTTTTCTCTCACCGACCGCACGTCTTCAATAGCCCTCAAAAGTTTGGAAGAAGTTATTTCTGCAGGTGTGCTAATCCAAGACATACAGGCGAGTTCAAACTGTCGTGATACATAGATAGGCTCAAACGACCTTCATCTTTGACTTGGCAATGACATTTGAGTTCCTCTAACAGTGAGTCAAGTAGATCCGTAATGAAACCTGATACTTCCTCGGCTGGAACGTCAGACGCGAAGTCTTTAAATTTCACCTTGTAGGTGTAAGTTATCGTTCTAAATTTTCTCGAGGTCGCTGTCTGGGTCATTTGGATGCTAAAATACTCCTTTAGGTCTATTGAATCCTTTCCCTTCTTGAACGCACTTTGCTGTGACGGTATGGTGGTGAAAGAGGTCAATGATGTTTGTTCCTTCTCTTTTTTCTTCTGCGTAGAGTTATTCATCTTTCTCGTCGCTTGTCCTCGCAATGAAGTGCCGTTCTTGGAAGTCGTCCCTTTTTATACTGGGTGATATCAGCATGTCCATAAGGTAAAGTTTTGTGGTCTGGAAGTTTCACTGGTTGCACGTAGTTTGTCATGGCATTAGTACATAACAACTAAGATGTGGTATTGCATTGGTGATGTGATCGTGAGGCATAGAATCACACCCGAGTTTCTCGTTGGACTTGAGTCTTACGCTCTATACTTGCTGTTTGAAAGGATTCAATTTTTTCGATTGGTCTTGGTAGTGACAATGAACTATTGGTCTTGGACGTTGTCCCTTTTTATATGCTGACCAATATCGATGTGACCGTACGGCAACGTAAAGTGATTGGGAAGTCTCACTCGCTTCTGGTACACGATTTGATAGATTTTTTCCAGGGGTCGACTGACGATGTGGTAAGTGGGTAAACGTACAATCTTGTTCGGTTGGTGAGTGGTCACTTTAAAGTTTCCATCCTCTCCCGATTGCAAGGCTTCTTTCAATACCCCAAAGTTGACCACTCGACTGGTACGATAATTCAGAGTCAGTCCTTTCACTTTGCACTCCGTGTGCACTTCTCCTTGTTTGTCCCGGTATTGGTAGCCGTAATTTTTAGGACCGCCACTCGCGAAACTTAGAATCTTGTCGTCGGGGTGTTCGTCTGTCCAGGCTCCTAAACGGTTTTCTTCAATGTTAGGATGTTGCTGACCCGGTCGATCGATGTAGATGCAACTGTCCGTGTCAAAGTACAGGACGCGTTCCCCTAACAGTTCTAAAGCTTCGTACAATTGTAAGCGAGCATGAGCTGTCACGTAAGCCGCAATGATGACATTTCCAAAAGGGTCGTCTTGTACAAAGTCCAGATCTTCTTCGTAATTGACCAAGATCAAATTCTCTCGAAAGACGTCCACGTGTTTCATGTATTTGGTTTTGTCGTGAATCATCTGGAAGTAGCGGGAAGGTTCTGTTAAATATTCCGTCTTGGGTAAACACGGTCGTTGTGCCATTTTACCCCACAAGCAATTTACCATCACTTTGGCAAACGATCGCCTGCCTTCGTTTTTCTCGATGTGGTCTAAAGAGATGCCTTCTTGTTCATGGTATTTCTCTTTGAATTGTATTTGGTCTTCGGGAGTGTGACACCAGAAAGGATAGCCACTGGCTTCTTGTTTGAGTTTCAAAAAGGCATCCACGTAGTCAGCGAAAATGCCTTTCTGACTGGGATCACCCTTGTGGTATTGTTGTGTCTTGGGAAAGTGGCAAATTTCGTACACTTCTAACAGTTGGTATCCCATGTCCAGAGCTTTGAACAATTCTACGCTGACCCAGGTTCCCGTCAAAGCACGTTCTTCCTGGGTGTGCTGACAAGGTTGGTCTTGGTTGCACGTTTCGGCACAAGTACGGCACAATGGAAACATCAGTTTGCCTTGACAATGGTGAGGTAAGACGGGATGGTATAGGTTCGTGGGAGGCAAAACTTTACGCTTGATCAAGCCTTCGTATTGTCGAATGTTTATCAGGTCGATGTGTTCCGTTAAAAATTGCGGGTGCCCTACAGGAAAGCGACAATATTTGCACACGTAGGGATACAGCGAACACACGTCCAAGTATTTGATTTCTTCTCCTTTCTCTTCGTCGGCTTGGTACAGCAAACAGGTGGCATTGGTTCTTCCTCCGTACAAACTATCCCTCGGGTTCAGCGGGTCCATGAACTGGTAACTTTCCACGAGGCGTTTAAACTCGGGATCGGTTTTCATACGGTGATCGTACTCGTGTTCATACATTTCCACCACTTGAGTAGTATATAGGGATACTAGGGCGACAATGGGAATTAGCATTACAGCCCCCCCCCCCCCCCCGGGAACATATAGCGACAATGGAAATTTAACATGGAGAAAAATCGTGGGAACATATCGCGACAAGGGAAATTAACATGGAGAAAAATCGTGGGACTGTTTAGCGACAAGGGAAATTAACATGGAGAAAAATCGTGGGACAATCTGGCGACAATGGGAAATTAATATGGAGAAAAATCGTGGCACTGTTGAGCGTCAAGGGAATTGAACATGGGAATAGAGTGTGGGTCTGTCTAGGGACTAGGGGAATTTAACATATGGAAATTGAACATGGTGGGTCTGTATAGCGTCAAGCGGAATTAAACATGGTGGGATTGTCTAGGGACAATGATGGTAGAGGGTCAAACACAACAGAGACAGAAACATACATACACTAGTACAAGCGTGAGATTTGTATATAAAGCATTACCAAGACCTGAAATCATGCTGGGGTGTTCAAAAATTTGCATAATTGTAATGATCCTATAAATAGCTATAATCAAGGAAATGCTCAACGACAAAATGGATGTGACTAAAAGTAACGCTAAAATGACGAAATTGTCCCAGAATTTAAAGGAAAATAAACATATCCCCGAAAATTAAGTCACAATGGTTTAGACTAAAATGGATAAAATTAGTAACTACTTACAATATCAACTTGTGTGACGATCGTGGATAAATACCTATGTATCTATAATCAGCTGAAATTCCTATGAAATCCCACTATCTATTTGTAGCTCCAACTTGTGGGTTATTCCTTTGGAAAATCCCACTATCTTTTCATAGCCTCAGCTTGAGTGACGTTCCTGTTTATGAACTCTAGTATATATGTATAGCTACAAAATGTGGAAATCCCCAAGTCCATATTTATAGTCTCAAAATTTCCAGCGTCAGTGACGTCACTGTACTGAACACTAGGGGATAAATGGCAACAGTGTTGCAAGTGGCTGACCTGTATACCCGCTACTGTAGGTAGGTAGGTAGAGTGTATCTGATAGTGATAAAGTGAGTTTTATAGGGACAAACAGAGACTAATACACACACACACACACATACACACACACACACAACATACGCGCGCAGACACACGCTAAAACACACACACGCACACACACACATGCACACAGAAGGAAGAGGAAAAAAACAAACCCCAAATATACTATCAACACAGAAGGGAGATAATACAAACCCCAAATATAGTATCAACACAGAGGGGAGATAATACAAACCCCAAATAAACTATCCACACAAACGTACGCGAACGCGTACAAAACCCAAATATACTATCCATACAAACGTACGCACACGCATAAAAACCCCAAATATACTATCCACACAACGTCGCTAACGCATACAAACCCCAAATATATTATCCACACTCGGGAGAAGAAGAAAAAAACAACCAAATATAACATCTACACAACGTACGCGAACACACACACACACACACAGACACACACACACACAGACACACACACACACACGCACACCACAGAGGGAAGAAGAAAACCATTATACACTATCCACACGGAGTGAAGAAATAACCCTTTATATATACTATCAACAGAGAATGAAGAAAATAACCCATTATATTCCATCAACACAGAGTGAAGAAGAAAAAGTTTTTTGAAAGCACCTAAGCCCTCACCTGCAATGACCAACTCTGCCAAACACCTACACCCCACCCCACCCCACCCCACTTCCAACACTACAAAACCCATTTAGCCCGTTATTTTATGGCATCAGTGTGTGATTTAGGAAACATCAAGACACAAAATGGTGGATGAATAGACTGACTATTGTTTACGGACTTGCATGCCTAAAGAGCGTGCGTGAAGGAAAACATCCTTCCATTTCAATTCTAACTAAAACATGATCCAGAGGGATAGAGAGAGGTGAAAGAGCACAATTTCATAAAGTGTGAGTAAAAACAAAACACGCCATCCTTATTATACAATGTCAAGACCAAGAGACACTTACGTTTTCTTTCTGGTCTATTCTCTTTTAGAAGGTAGTATGAAATTTCACATCAGGGCCAACGCATCGGCTCAGATTGTCAATTTATCCATTTCCATGTCTTTACTGGCACAAGTTCTTCATCATCTTCAATTTCTTCTTCTTCTTCTGAATCCCTCTTCTCTGTTTCGTCTTGTTTATGTTTCTTCTCTTTTCTTGTAGGCCATTCTGAATTCCAGTGTCCTTTCTCCTGACAACGATATTAGGTGTCTTGACTTTGTCTCTCTTTCTTAGACGAAGCATGTATTCTGGAGACAAATACCCATTTACCTTTGCAGATATAGCAAACTTCATTAACACACACTTTCGTATGACTCTCATCAAATCAACGACCAAAAGAGTAAGTTTTGTTGCCACTTTCGCCTGTGAATTATGCTTTCGTATGACTTTTAGCAAATATTTGACCAGCAGGTCGATCTGTGCTGACTCTTCTATCTTCTTGATCGTTTGAGAGTGGAATGAATACTCTGACGCTAAGACACTCTCCTTATATACAGGGACCTGCTGCGTATGAAACCTAGTCAAATGTAATTTTGCAATAAGATGAAACGATTTCATTGAGGAAGTAAAAGGCAATGATGTACCGTATCGCCTCACACAAAACCTGAAGTGTTAGCTCAGATCCGTGTCAGCGATTTCGAAGACGACATAACTGAGCTTTCATCAATGCTCTCCAATTATGCCACAAAACCACGAGTCCTGATTCACGCCAAAAGAAATTTCGTTCGGTCCATAAAAAATAGTATCACATCTGACAAACGCAAAAACGAACTTCCAGAAAACTGAGAACGACGGCTTACACCTACAACGTGAAATGTATGAGTTCAAGTAGTGCGTAAAACTTAGTCAAATTAAATTTTTATAGTCAAGACGAAACGATCTCTTTTCGAAGAAGAAAGCAGACACCAAGCGACAATGGCGATCCGTGTCACACAACACTTTTCAAAATGTATATGATCAGAGGTTTGTTCTAGCGATCTGCACGGTTAAATTAAATGTTGATGTATTTTGCAATAAGACGGACACAATTTCCATGGGATCGCCCATGGAACCATTGTTCGTGCATTAGTTTAATTTTTTAAAATATTTTTTTATATAAATCTCCTATAGGATAGACCCAGTAAAGCATGGCCATTCTCGTCACTGTGTGAATAGCTACTCAAGTCAATTCGAAGTGAACGCGGTAAGAAAATAAGTATAGCCAATGAAATGGCTTACAACGGGTGATGCATTGTTTTGTTCTAGGACTGTGTGGCATAATAATCCCTATGTTCTTGCGTTGTTACCATTACAGTGCAGACAGACTGAAATGTGAACTTACAAGCCCTCTTTGTATGTGTTGTACCATTTCTTCTTACCACATCAAAATACTGAGCGTCACAGTATTGGTTCGCGTTTTCAAGCTGACCCTTTTTTTATATCTCACTTAAACATTTTAACATAAACACTCACACTCACATCGGTAGGGTCAGAACAGACGTGTTACAGTATTGAGGGGCATGTTATCTTTTTTTTTTTTTTTTTCAAACTAATAAATTTGGGGTTTGTATGAAGTAAAGAACCGAAAGTACAGTGAAACTCAAGGATGATGACCCAGTCTGTCTGTCTATTGATGCGTGTATTTACTTAAGAAGAAATATGACCTCTAAAACACAAAGAGATATGGCAAGCATGATTAGAATGAACATAACGATGTTTTCCTTCACGCCCGTGTAATTTAGAGTTTCAATCGTCTTTGAAGACAAACTTGGTTTCCTTTTGTAGGGCTTGAAATAATAAAAAAACCTGAAAAGATCTTAAGGACTTGGCTATAGATAATTTCATCAACAGACTAAACAACAAAAATACCGTTACAACACTAGAAAGCCTTAAATCTTCTATCAAAAAGAAATGCATAAAAAATTAAAGATTAACGATAACTAACCAATGAAACCGAATTTAACAAAGGAAGTGACATGTGAAGAAATGTCTCTCACTTTGGAAAGGTAGGCGAATGTATTATGTCATGCACCATCAACTTGAAAAAAAATTATAAACAGAGAGAAACCTGAATTCAAAATTCAGCTGTTTTTTTTTTCTTCAAAATTGTTTCGTTTCTTTTTTCTTTTTTTGGAACAAATCTAAGCACTAATATAGAGTGGAAAAGGGAAAATGCACATACAAGCTTTGATATTTCTGAAAAAATGAGGGGATATTCCTAACGTTCATAACCACCTATGGACTTGGACTTGTCTGTGACTTATCCACAAAACAAGATGTACATATTTCTGGTCAAGCTGCAAGTGTGTGCGTGTTTTTGAAAATGGTAAAAATTGGATATACAATTTTCTCGTGACACTTATAAAGTGAAGAGTCTGTGCAAGTGTCAAAAGCCAGTCATATAAGTTTTGTATTTTGTACGGCTTGTAAAGATTTCCACTTTAGAAAATGTGAAGTATCACAAGTTATTATCACAAACAGAAGTGGAACATAGGGGCTTGCAAGAAAGAAAATAACCCAGACAGTTGGTGTCATCAAGAGTGCTAGAGACGGTACCCGAACTTGATTGCTTGCTTACTTGAATTAAAGTGATTTTCGCTCTAATGGAGCATATATCTGGTTTAATAACGCACCGCGTGATTTTTAATTACTCCTGGGGAAGGAAAGAGAGCCTCATCTCCCAGGCTTTTATGTACTCACAGACTACTTTTAAATTTAGCCACTCAGGTGTAGGACTAACTAGTCCTTAACAACCTGACTGAAAGGCTTTAAACATGAGTGGGAATAATCTCACCACACACTCATTTTTCTGTCCGAGCGTGGTAAAGGAGGAAAAAGGTGCTCAAAAAGACAGCCATGGGTGTTAAGTACTCAACAAAACGCTAGCCCGTACTTATTTCAAATCAAGTTGTGTCACCAAAAAGGACGACGTGTACGACATCAAAGGCATTGTCAAACGCAGAAACCGTAAAGTGGACAAACGACGTGTCAAAGAAGTCAAAGTACGTTGGAAATGATATCCACCAAGTTTTCATTCTTGCATCGACGCTTCGCACTATAAAAAAAAGTGACCATCATTCCCTTTCACACAGATTCAGCTTCTGCGATCACTCCTTCACCCAATTCTTCTCTGCAAGATTTACAAACACAACCCTTGTGGGTGTGATATGGAAAACGTGTGCCTGAAACGCAAATCGTCTTTTTCTGCCAAACCTTCGTGGTGTATTGTGTCATCGGTGCATCCATTGCCAATTTGAGTTTGCAACAAGGAGACAAACACTTGTGGACCATTGTATTGAGCAGTTACATCGGTTACCTGCTTCCTAATCCCTCCCTGAAATTCTCCTCGAACGGGAACAACGGGAACCTTGTGTCCAGTGTCAGTGCCAGTCACCACTCCAACAACAACCCCATTTTGGGCGAAGACACTCCTCTAACTTCCAGTATCGCCTCGGAGAGCCACAAAACTCTGGAATTATGAGCAATAACAACCAATTTTACTTAACCTTACTCACTGACAGTTCCATGGAGGTGTTTCCCAAGAACACGTTGTGCTGTTACACGGTCAAATTACCTCAGACCATCCAGTTAGATCACGAAGCCCATTGGGAAGTGGCTTTAGTGGAAATCATTCACCCAACACAAATCAAAAACATCACCGAAAAGCAAAACACTTTCGAGGTGGAAATCCTGAATGCCCAATTGGAGGAAGAAATCAACAAAATCGGGTTTTTAGGGGACGCAAGACCAGCCAGCAGTCCAGACTTCATTATCTACACCTTGAAAATTCCTTCAGGTTATTATTTTAGTGGTGAACATTTGGTGGACACTATTGCGGACAAGTTCAACTTAGCCTTTGGCAAAGCACTGAACAGAGCCAAAAAAAGTGTGAAGATTGAGTACCATAAAGTGGCTCATCGTCTCGTGATCAAATTTCAAGATAGGGACACATTGTCCCTCAGGTTCAATGGTAGTTTGTTTGAAATTTTGGGTGGACATGCAGAAATGGTCGCAAACAATATGAGCCCCAAGATCAAAAGTAATATGGATTTTTACAGAGCTTTTGGAAACCCGGTAGAATTTGATCTTTGTGTATTCCGATGCGGTGGAATAATAAGTGGGACAGCGAGGAGGGACATTTTCACCCTATAAAATCAGGCCAGATGCGTGTGGAATTTCAGTTTGCAGAAAATCTACGCGCAGATAATACGGTGAACGTCATCCTGTATGCTGAATTGGACAATACGATATAAACCAACAGTTTGAGAGAAGTTATTCTAGACTATTAGAAGTCATGGAATACTTTTATCAATGTTTGTATAGTAGGGATTCTTTGGACATGAAATGTGAAGATCCTGAGGAAGGAGAACCCCAAGACAAAGACGAAGAAGTCATCATAATGAAGTCTAGATGGCCAGAACAAGAATCACATTTAGTTTCCTGTTATGCTATAGTCTTGACAGAAAAAAAATAAGGAATTGATCAAGAAAGATTGCCATGGATGTCATAAAGATTATCCCAGTCAAATTCAACACGATAAATGCCTGATGCTGAGTCAAGAAGAAAAATTGGACGAATATCTGGACGAAGCTTGGAGTCTCATCTCGGAAGAAGACGTGTTACAACAGTGGTATAAAGGCTTGCGTGAACATTATTGTCCTCCATTAACAACTCAAGAGATCCATCGCATCGAAGCTCTGTTGGATCAGAGTTGGGAGACAAGGCGAAGAAACGGTTACTTGTCAGACATTTTCAAACAAAACGTCAGGATCTAATTGACCACTTATCACTACCTGTGAAGAAGAAAAAAAAAATGGATACCTGAGAACTTTATTACCTTTTGAACCACAGTTTGTACACTGCTTCTTGGAATCCTGTCGTCTGTGCTAAAGATGAACTCCCTCATTGCACACCTCAAAACTATCTAGCTTATGTGATCAACACGGACGACAGTCATCTCCCAGGAACCCACTGGGTAGCCGTCTACTTTCTTCAAGAAGGATGTGTGGAATAGTTTGATTCCTATGGACTGCCCCCTTTGGAAGACGATATCATTGACTTTATGAGAAGAAATGCTCAGACCACATGATTCAATAATATGAAATAACAAGGCACATATTCCTTGGTGTGTGGACAGTACTATGTGTATTTTCTGCATCATTGCAGCCTGGGCTATTCTTTAGAACATTTAGTGACTCATTTTGATCCTCGTCATTCTTCTAGAAACGATGTGAAAGTAGATCGATGGTTTTGTGACCAGTATGCTTATCTTTTGTATCTAACTAGGAAACGTAGTGTCCATCAATGGCCTAATGACTTCCAACAGTGGAAATCACAATTTCATTCACAACGTTGTCAGCCCTGTTTAAAGTAGAGTGTGAATTGAAAAAATGTTTGGTATTTGAAAAAAATGTTTGATGTTATAGTGTTGGATTATTGTTAAAAAAATGTTAGAGTTGTTTGTTAGTATGAATAAAAAAATGTTGTGTTTTGAAGAAAAAAATGCCTTTGTGGTTTGTTTGGCTATAGGAATCTTGATTCATGCTCTTTGACTTCTCTCTATCCCTCCCATAACACTATTTGAACGTTCCGGCTCGAAAACTGTGTAGTAATGTTTTCTTTCACGTCCGCGCTTTGACCATAAAAACGGGGCAGTCTCCAGTCTGCCCATCCATTGTTAGCTCATCTTCCTACGAAGATGTGCTCAAGATTAGCCAAGTTGAACGAAGCCTATGTGAATTTGCATTGGGTCATGACAAGTCTGATACCGAGACCTGAAGCGATAGACAATATCATAATGTTGAAAGTCACTGAAGACCTGAAAGAAGAGCTCTTCAAGGAGGAATTCAAGAAGAAGAAAGAAGAATGGATGGAGAAGTACAGACTTCATAAACAGCAGAGAGAGCAGCAACAGCAGCAGCATGAACCTGACAGAGGTTTTGTCACCAGTTGTATCGACACCAAAGAGTTCTTCTTCTCTTTTCCGAAGAAGCAGACCTTATCCTGTGAGAAAGCCTGTCGTCAGAGGAGGCCGCCATCTTATGACCTAAGCGATCGCCATAGCTTCAAGTTCAAAAAAAAAAAATTTCAGGGCTACCCCATACTCTCGAAAAGAAATAACATTCCATTGCCTATGATATGTTAGTCAGTTAGAAGAAAAAATACAGAAGTGAGTCTATCAGCACATGATTTCTTTATCCTGGTTAGAAAGTGCGACTCTAAGTCCTTCGTTTCCGTCGCTTATCAAAATTTTAAAAATAGTAATGTTCTGTAAAAAAGTGAGTGAGTGTTTCTTTAAGGTTTGTGCGTTTTTTTTTTTTTTTTTGGGGGGGGGGTTTGGTGATAATATGGATAATGTAAGTTCGGGTACAACGAAATTAAAAGAATTAGGCCCAGAACTCGGTGTGGAGGGAAGAAATATACGCAACAGTAGCGGGAGCAAGAAATGTAGACCTAGCCAGTTAGCACTCCACCCACCTCGAGAACACAAATAACATCTAGTCAACAACCGATTATACCTAACAAACAACCTGCCCCGGAAAGAGTGGTGGCAAAACAAAGGGCCAATTATGTTAGACAAACAGTATAGCAAACTCAAATGTAATTAGCGGAGGCACCACGTTCTTTTCTGGGGCCCCGAGTGACCGAGTGGTCTAAAGCGCTCTCCGTTACGGATCACTGTCATCTCACCTTTGTCTGCGTGGGTTCGAGTCTCGGATTCGGCTAATGTGGGTATGTGAGAAAGCTTGCCAGTAGCTTCTCGTGGGTCGGTGGTTCTTTCCGGGTTTTTCCCGGGTTCTTCCTCCACCATTAATACTGGCCTCCATGTATAGCCTATCGCGTGCTGAAAAATGGCGTTAAACCCTACAACAACAACAACGTTCTTTTCTCACTCCGATACTACAGGCAATCTCAGCTGAAAGAACGACCACAACAACAATAACAGCGACAGACACCATAGCAGCGGATTTGAAACTATCTACCTCAACTAAAGAATTAGTATCAGAACCAGAAGAGGAAATTGAGGCGGTTGAGGAGGAGGAGGAGGGGGACGCTGACCCTCGTTGAGAAGTACACCGAAATGGGACCCGATCAAGCATTGTATGACGTCAACAAAGCAGGGTAGTTTATTAGAGCCATACAATACGTTGCCTACAAATCTCTAGACACCTTTAAACCAAGACCTTCTCAATGGGGATTAGGGTCAGAGTTCTTCCCCAATTCTACACACAACCCTACACTGGATACCCCTCAGTCAACTGGTAGAAGCCGCTGCTTACATTGCCGCCCATCATGGCTACGCATTTCCTGATATCAAGAATCATGAGACTAGGAGTGCGGGAAAGAACGTGAAAGCAAAAGAGAGACGTGTTACCTTCTAACAGAAAAACAGCCTTTTTTAGGGCTCCAAAAGATTGCTTTTTATTAACTAGGGAACCATATTTGGCTTGGTATCCCTCCTTGACTAAACTATTCTCGAAACAAACTTGACCCATTGGAACACCGCAACAAACTGAACTTTTTAAACCTAACAGTGACCAAACTGGTATATGTCTCTTAGACATAATAATTTAAATAAGATCAGTATGGCTATTTTTATGTACACTAAGTACTAATATTAGATAGATATGTTAGGAAGTAGGAAATTTAACAGACTCGTTAGATTTGAACTAATTGCACAAGTGGTTAAGACATTATTGGTACTTTTTACTGTCCATTAGCAAAAAACGGGACTTGATTTGAAATAAGTACGGGCTAGCGTTTTGTTGAGTACTTAACACCCATGGCTGTCTTTTTGAGCACCTTTTTCCTCCTTTACCACGCTCGGACAGAAAAATGAGTGTGTGGTGAGACTATTCCCACTCATGTTTAAAGCCTTTCAGTCAGGTTGTTAAGGACTAGTTAGTCCTACACCTGAGTGGCTAAATTTAAAAGTAGTCTGTGAGTACATAAAAGCCTGGGAGATGAGGCTCTCTTTCCTTCCCCAGGAGTAATTAAAAATCACGCGGTGCGTTATTAAACCAGATATATGCTCCATTAGAGCGAAAATCACTTTAATTCAAGTAAGCAAGCAATCAAGTTCGGGTACCGTCTCTAGCACTCTTGATGACACCAACTGTCTGGGTTATTTTCTTTCTTGCAAGCCCCTATGTTCCACTTTTGTTTGTGATAATAACTTGTGATACTTCACAATTTCTAAAGTGGAAATCTTTACAAGCCGTACAAAATACAAAACTTATATGACTTTGGCTTTTGACACTTGCACAGACTCTTCACTTTATAAGTGTCACGAGAAAATTGTATATCCAATTTTTACCATTTTCAAAAACACGCACACACTTGCAGCTTGACCAGAAATATGTACATCTTGTTTTGTGGATAAGTCACAGACAAGTCCAAGTCCATAGGTGGTTATGAACGTTAGGAATATCCCCTCATTTTTTCAGAAATATCAAAGCTTGTATGTGCATTTTCCCTTTTCCACTCTATATTAGTGCTTAGATTTGTTCCAAAAAAAGAAAAAAGAAACAAAACAATTTTGAAGAAAAAAAAAAACAGCTGAATTTTGAATTCAGGTTTCTCTCTGTTTATAATTTTTTTTCAAGTTGATGGTGCATGACAGAATACATTCGCCTACCTTTCCAAAGTGAGAGACATTTCTTCACATGTCACTGCCTTTGTTAAATTCGGTTTCATTGGTTAGTTATCGTTAATCTTTATTTTTTTTATGCATTTCTTTTTGATAGAAGATTTAAGGCTTTCTAGTGTTGTAACGGTATTTTTGTTGTTTAGTTTGTTGATGAAATTATCTATAGTCAAGTCCTTAAGATTTTTTCAGGTTTTTTTATTATTTCAAGCCCTACAAAAGGAAACCAAGTTTGTCTTCAAAGACGATTGAAACTCTAAATTACACGGGCGTGAAGGAAAACATCGTTATGTTCATTCTAATCATGCTTGCCATATCTCTTTGTGTTTTAGAGGTCATATTTCTTCTTAAGTAAATACACGCATCAATAGACAGACAGATTGGGTCATCATCCTTGAGTTTCACTGTACTTTCGGTTCTTTACTTCATACAAACCCCAAATTTATTAGTTTGAAAAAAAAAAAGATAACATGCCCCTCAATACTGTAACACGTCTGTTCTGACTCTACCGATGTGAGTGTGAGTGTTTATGTTAAAATGTTTAAGTGAGATATAAAAAAAGGGTCAGCTTGAAAACGCGAACCAATACTGTGACGCTCAGTATTTTGATGTGGTAAGAAGAAATGGTACAACACATACAAAGAGGGCTTGTAAGTTCACATTTCAGTCTGTCTGCACTGTAATGGTAACAACGCAAGAACATAGGGATTATTATGCCACACAGTCCTAGAACAAAACAATGCATCACCCGTTGTAAGCCATTTCATTGGCTATACTTATTTTCTTACCGCGTTCACTTCGAATTGACTTGAGTAGCTATTCACACAGTGACGAGAATGGCCATGCTTTACTGGGTCTATCCTATAGGCGATTTATATAAAAAAATATTTTAAAAAATTAAACTAATGCACGAACAATGGTTCCATGGGCGATCCCATGGAAATTGTGTCCGTCTTATTGCAAAATACATCAACATTTAATTTAACCGTGCAGATCGCTAGAACAAACCTCTGATCATATACATTTTGAAAAGTGTTGTGTGACACGGAACGCCATTGTCGCTTGGTGTCTGCTTTCTTCTTCGAAAAGAGATCGTTTCGTCTTGACTATAAAAATTTAATTTGACTAAGTTTTACGCACTACTTGAACCATACATTTCACGTTGTAGGTGTAAACCGTCGTTCTCAGTTTTCTGGAAGTTCGTTTTTGCGTTTCTCAGATGTGATACTATTTTTTATGGACCGAACGAAATTTCTTTTGGCGTGAATCAGGACTCGTGGTTTTGTGGCATAATTGGAGAGCATTGATGAAAGCTCAGTTATGTCGTCTTCGAAATCGCTGACACGGATCTGAGCTAACACTTCAGGTTTTGTGTGAGGCGATACGGTACATCATTGCCTTTTACTTCCTCAATGAAATCGTTTCATCTTATTGCAAAATTACATTTGACTAGGTTTCATACGCAGCAGGTCCCTGTATATAAGGAGAGTGTCTTAGCGTCAGAGTATTCATTCCACTCTCAAACGATCAAGAAGATGGAAGAATCAGCACAGATCGACCTGCTGGTCAAATATTTGCTAAAAGTCATACGAAAGCATAATTCACAGGCGAAAGTGGCAACAAAACTTACTCTTTTGGTCGTTGATTTGATGAGAGTCATACGAAAGTGTGTGCTAATGAAGTTTGCTATATCAGCAAAGGTAAATGGGTATTTGTCTCCAGAATACATGCTTCGTCTAAGAAAGAGAAACAAAAGTCAAGATGCCTAATATCGTTGTCAGGAGAAAGGACACTGGAATTCAGAGTGGCCTACGAGAAAAGAGAAGGAACCGAAACAAGACGAAACAGAGAAGAGGGATTCAGAAGAAGAAGAAGAAATTGAAGATGATGAAGAACTTGTGCCAGTAAAGACATGGAAATGGAAAAATTGACAATGTGAGCCGATACATTGGCCCTGATGTGAAATATCATACTACCTTCTAAAAGAGAATAGACCAGAAAGAAAACGTAAGTGTCTCTTGGTCTTGACATTGTATAATAAGGATGGCGTGTTTTGTTTTTACTCACACTTTATGAAATTGTGCTCTTTCACCTCTCTCTGTCCCTCTGGATCATGTTTTAGTTAGAATTGAAATGGAAGGATGTTTTCCTTCACGCACGCTCTTTAGGCATGCAAGTCCGTAAACAACAGTCAGTCTATTCATCCACCATTTTGTGTCTTGATGTTTCCTAAATCACACACTGATGCCATAAAATAACGGGTTAAATGGGTTTTGTAGTGTTGGGAGTGGGGGGTGGGGTGTAGGTGTTTGGCAGAGTTGGTCATTGCAGGTGAGGGCTTAGGTGCTTTCAAAAAACTTTTTCTTCTTCACTCTGTGTTGATGGAATATAATGGGTTATTTTCTTCACTCTCTGTTGATAGTATATATAAAGGGTTATTTCTTCACTCCGTGTGGATAGTGTATAATGGTTTTCTTCTTCCCTCTGTGGTGTGCGTGTGTGTGTGTGTGTGTCTGTGTGTGTGTGTGTATGTGTGTGTGTGTGTTCGCGTACGTTGTGTAGATGGTATATTTGGTTGTTTTTTTCTTCTTCTCCCGAGTGTGGATAATATATTTGGGGTTTGTATGCGTTAGCGACGTTGTGTGGATAGTATATTTGGGGTTTTTATGCGTGTGCGTACGTTTGTATGGATAGTATATTTGGGGTTTGTATGCATTCGCGTACGTTTGTGTGGATAGTTTATTTGGGGTTTGTATTATCTCCCTTCTGTGTTGATAGTATATTTGGGGTTTGTATTATCTCCCTTCTGTGTTGATAGAATATTTGGGGTTTGTTTTTTTCCTCTTCCTTCTGTGTGCGTGTGTGTGTGTGTGCGTGTGTGTGTGTGTGCGTGTGACTGCGCGCGTATGTTGTGTGTGTGTGTATGTGTGTGTGTGTATTGGTCTCTGTTTGTCCCTATCAAACTCACTTTATCACTATCAGATACACTCTACCTACCTACCTACAGTAGCGCGTATTCAGGTCAGCCACTTGCAACACTGTTGCCATTTATCCCCTAGTGTTCAGTACAGTGACGTCACTGACGCTGGAAATTTTGAGACTATAAATATGGACTTGGGGATTTCCACATTTTGTAGCTGTACATATATGCTAGAGTTCATAAACAGGAACGTCACTCAACCTGAGGCTATAAAAATATGGTGGGATTTTCCAAAGGAATAACCCACAAGTTGGAGCTATAAATAGATAGTGGGATTTCATAGGAATTTCAGCTGATTATAGATACATAGGTATTTATCCACGATCGTCACACAAGTTGATATTGTAAGTAGTTACTAATTTTATCCATTTTAGTCTAAACCATTGTAACTTAATTTTCGGGGATATGTTTATTTTCCTTTAAATTCTGGGACAATTTCGTCATTTTAGCGTTACTTTTAGTTACATCCATTTTGTCGTTGAGCATTTCCTTGATTATTGCATCATTACAATTATGCAAATTTTTGAACACCCCAGCATGATTTCAGGTCTTGGTAATGCTTTATATATAAATCTCACGCTTGTACTAGTGTATGTATGTTTCTGTCTCTGTTGTGTTTGACCCTCTACCATCATTGTCCCTAGACAATCCCACCATGTTCAATTCCCCTTGACGCTATACAGACCCACCATGTTCAATTTCCATATGTTAAATTCCCCTAGTCCCTAGACAGACCCACACTCTATTTCCATGTTCAATTCCCCTTGACGTTCAACAGTGCCACGATTTTTCTCCATATTAATTTCCCATTGTCGCCAGATTGTCCCACGATTTTTCTCCATGTTAATTTCCCTTGTCGCTAAACAGTCTCACGATTTTTCTCCATGTTAATTTCCCTTGTCGCGATATGTTCTCACGATTTTTCTCCATGTTAAATTTCCATTGTCGCTATATGTTCCCAGAGGGGGTCTGTAATGCTAATTCCCATTGTCGCCCTGGTATCCATATATCCTACTCACTTGGTATCCTTCCTGTTCCAACTTTAGGCGCCGCTGACAAGTGTCCTGGTACATGTTTTCCATGGTTCGTTGTAAAAACTGATTTTTAGTGCTACGATCAGGGTAACAGACGGGACATCCGTGAAATAAGCAACCGTTAAACTCGTACACGATCTTTGGGTTTTCTAAGTCCCAGCCATCTACCGAATACGTTCCGATGGTCTTTTCACCCCCTCCGTTGCGGGCATGCTGAATCCATTTGTCTTCCTTGTCACGGAATGGTGTAAAGGTTGTTAATTAAATACATGTACTCGGGTTTCGTTTCTTTTCGCTGTACAGCGATACCCGAGGGTGATTATATCAGGGTCTATTGTATTTCGAAATCGTGAGTACGATTCGTCCTATGCCACACGTGCAAGGTGCCTTCGATAAGGAATAACGAAAATTCTAAAGGTATAAATACGTTACTACATGTAAATGACCTTTACAATACTAATGGTTTTGTCAGCAAGCGGCCTGCTAAAAGGATTCGCACAACTCCAGCTGTAGGGCTATTTTTGATGGTAGGAATATCCGGGGTGTCCGGTGTTGTCAGAGTGTAGAAACGTCCGTGTGTCCGGAGCGTTTAAGGTGCCGGAGCGTCTAATGTCTAGCGTCCGGAATGTCAAGAGTGACAAAGGTGACCCAGCTGTAGACCGTCAAAGGATCAGGGGGTCCGGAGGGTCTAATATTTCAAGTGTCCGGAGGGTCTAATATTTCAAGTGATCATAGTATTCCGAGGGTCCGGAGTCTATATTGGTTGTGAAATTGATTCGGAGGAGCTGTGGAGCGGATATGGTGCACGGGTGACGGAGTGCATCTCCACACATGTATTTTTAGCTGTATGCTAATTTTGGGTTAGTAAGACCCAGTGTATTATTCAGGACTGGAAGGATAGATTGTATATCCGTTCTTGTTTGGTGACATAATTTCGCTACCTGAGCGAATACATTTTTTACTATGTGTAAAGACTTACATCGTTTACTATTTGAGTGAACTATATTCATCTTTCCATTATTGAATCATTTGTGAAATCATTTATCCTGTATTTTAGGGTTACTGAACTAAATTTATTTGTATATTTTTTCCATCTTTGAAACTGTGCGTTTTTTATGTTAAATAGATCCAATATTTGGATTATAAATACGCACATATCTTCATAATCCACTACTCATATAAATCGCCAAATTAAACCATATATCTGTGTCGTCAAAACGTGTTCTGTTGTTAATCCGAAATATCCCACGCGGTTATCTTGTTACATTCCTTGTCGCACAAGTAATGTAACCAAACGTAGGGCTTTGACCGAGTATTGACGTTTGACAAAGTTGTTCGTTTGAGGGCTGATGACAGCCACGGTGTTTTCAGGCATGAATCGTTGTCGATACACTAAGGAACACGCTTTGGCAATGGTGCAAGCTTCTTTCAAAGGATCGACCCCTCCGTGTTCCATGAACAGTTCACGAAATTTTCCACAGCAACGCCGTAAAATGTCCACGTCGGAACGACAATACTTTAGCATTTCTTCCTGAAAGTCGAAAGGGTCCGAGCCGTGAGCCTGGTACCAAGCGTACAAAACTTCTCATTGTTCGGTACGCATGTTCTCGGGGTCGTAATAGTGAGCCTCAGGTAAATGGGGTAGAACGGCGTGTGGATTGGCTTCCGTATTGAAAAAGTGTGGAAAGTACCCTTTAGCCATTTCTGTCATTCCAAACGTTTTAGGCATTCGACTCAAAGGCATGGCCAAATAGCTCATCGAATCTTTAAACTGTACTTGTCCAACTTGCATGAAAATGATTTTGGCTCCGTTCAAAATCACTTTAGAACGTTCGGTGCCATGTTCCGTATAGTATCTGAGAAGAAACTGTCCATCGTATCCGGAGAAATTGTGAGCCATCACCGTGGCATGACGATGACAATCTCCGTAACGTTCGATGTCCTCTTGGCTCCACGTCTTGTCGATGGGGTCTAAGACCCATCGAGCAAAATCGGCTAGCGTGCTCGGTCCCCGAAAGATTTTTTCCCGTCCTCCAGGAATCTTGCTGCAATGAGGGCAATGACTGAAGATAGGTTCTTGAATGCACTTCTCGCACGCTCGATGAGCCACGCAGAAATTAGGAATGTGAATGCCATTCTCTTGCATGCAGTCGAAATCGAAAAAGATGAAATTGCTTTTCTTCTTGTGACTATCCTCTTTCTCTGGTTGGGGTTGGTATTTTTGCACGTAGCATTGGTGTTCCAAGTCCACGATGTGATGACAAATGTGACATTTTTTTTCCTGAACATACGTGTGCCTTGGTACTATTGGTACGTATGTCCACACGTAGGGCACAATCTCAGGAGTTGACAAGCACATTTCTGCTGTGAACCTTGCGTCTTCAGATGTTGTTCGTAACAGGCAGGGCTGACAAACGTGCGCAGACAAGCAGGACAATGCAATGGTTTTTGCCCTTCGCTCAGACAGGGTGGAGAGGCCAAACATCCTGGGCATTTCGATCCACAATGTTTGTGTTGCTCTCGATTATTATTGCCACGGTCACATTTCTCACAGTAATATCTGTATCCCAGGAATCCGGGGATGGCGGTAATGGTATCGAAATGTTCATCGTGATAATAGACATGAATGTATTTTCCGTCCTTAAAGTCTTGGCCTCAAAACAACAGAGGTCCGCGCACTTGTTGAGGGTACACTTTCAAGGTGTATCGTGGAGCTAGGGCATCTTGCAATTTTTGCATCTGAGGAATGCCACAGGGTGTGTCCTTGGACAGTCCGGCTTGTTGTAACAGGAGTTCTGCTTCATTTCGTTGTTTGGCTCGATCGGATCGTTGAATAGTTTTCCAGGTTCTTTTCCATTCTACCGTGTCGTTCTTGTTGGCATAGGTTCGTCCCACCACGATGGCACGGGCTAAACACATCTGGTCTTGAGGGTTATTAATTCGGACGAGACTTGTTTTGGTGTTGAGAAGGTCGTCCACCAATAAGACCTTTTTGCGTCCAGTCCCTTGAGGAGGAGAGACGTGGGCCATTTTCAGTGTGGCTTTACCATCGGTGATGTCAAACTGATCATTAGATTGTTGTACGTGTTGAATCTTGTCCATGACTTTGGAAGGGGTTAGTTCTGCGGGTCTGCTAAACTCGATCCTAACAGGGGATTTCAAGCTGTCGTGATCTATGGATAGTGTCAAGAAATCGTCTTCTTTGGGTTGACATTGTCGCTTTAGTGTGGTGAGCAAAGAATCCCACATCTCGGTGATAAACCCTTCTGCTTTCTCCAATGGTACATCGGACTTGAAATCTTTAAACTTCACCGTGTAGGTGTAAGTCGTGGTTCTAAATTTTCTAGAGGGTCGCTTTTCCGTCTCTCGAATGTGATAGTACTTTTCATGGTTAACTGGTGGACTTTGGTTTGGAGTGGGCTCTCTATGTCTGGTCGCAGACGTGGAAGGTGTTGGTTCAGGTTTGCTCATGTCTTCGTTTTGAGCGAACACTTCTTTTCGTGTGTGAGGCGATACGTCACTTCGCTGCCTCTTACGTTCTTCTTCTCTCTCACTGAAATCGTGCGATCGTTTCATCTCGATTGCTGATTCAGAAATGATTTAACCAAGTTCATTCTCTCCATATATACCCTCTCTACCTCTTGTTGTCACAATGACTTGGTATATTTCACAAGGGCAAGTGAAAGCCAAGCATATAGGAGACCAACGACAGCGGTGCGTCTTAAACACCTCATGCATCTTGATGACCCTTCGATTCAAACCCTACCACGAAAGAAAAAAGTTGCAAGAAAAAAAACCAGACAGTTGGTGTCTTCAAGAGAGCTAGAGACGCCGGCACTGTGTCGCTGGGACACGTACGTACTCCAGAAAACTACGCCACTCGACAACGTTGTCTCCTTCTCTCAGTCACTTCTACTTTGTCGCTGAATACATTCTACCAACTCTGTTTTAACACACGTTTCTTCATCTGATATTTTTAAAAAATATACTAAACGCATTTTTAAAAGAACTACCCTTTTTCGACAGCAGTGACGGCGTCTCCTCCTGCTGTTATCACTGTTGCTGCACAAAGATGATCTTTCCTTAAGATCAAAATATGAGACAGAGCAAGTAAGTTGTGAAGTTGAGCGGAGGTGTCTAAACAACAACTGTCAAGCCCCTATGTTCCATTTCTGTTTGTGATAATAACTTGTGATACTTCACATTTTCTAAAGTGGAAATCTTTACAAACCGTACAAAAGTTATATGACTTTGGCTTCTGACAGTTGTACAGACTCTTCACTTTATAAGTGTCACAAGAAAATAGTGTATCCAAGTTTTACCATTTTCCAAAACACCCACACACTTGCAACGTGACCAGAATCTGTACTTCTTTATTTGTGGATATCCAACAGACCCGTCCCAGCATATATAGCTGGTTAAGAACTGTAGGAATATCACCTCATTTTTTTCAGAAATATCAAAGCTTTTATGTGTATCTTCCCTGTTCCACCCTTTATTAGTGCTTAGGAATATTCCCTAAAGACAAAAACAATTTGGAACAAAATTAAATTTTGAATTAAGGTTTCTCTCTGTTTGTACATTTTTTCAAGTTGTTGGTACATGGCATATGACATCCAAATACTTTCTCAAACTGAGAGGCATTTCTACACTTGTCATTGCCTTTGTTAAATTCAGTTTTGTTGGTTAGTCATCGTTAATCTTTAATTCTATTTTTATGATGTATTTCTTTTTTGCTAGAAGATTTAATTTATTTATGTTGTTTAGTCTGTTGCTGCAAAAGAAAATACATGTATCTATAGCAAAGTGTTTAAGTTTGTTCAGTTTTTTATTTCAAGCTCTACAAAAGGTACCAAGTTTGTCTTGCAAGGGGATTGAAACTTTAAGTTACGCGGACGTGAAGGAAAACATACCTTTGTTACTACAATTTGCTGTCTTTGTGTTCGTTCTAATCATGCTTGCCTTATATCTTTTTGTTTTAGGATCATATTTCTTCTGATGTAAATACATACATCAATGGACAGACAGCTTGGGTTATCATCCTTGAGGTTCACTGTACTTTAGTTTCTTTACTTCATACAAACCCCAAAATCACTAGCTTGAAGGGTAAAAAAATAACAAAAAACTGACACCTGGTATTGTAACACATCTGTCTCTGTTGAGGTGAGTGTGCTTGACAAAATGTTTGAGTAAGATTAAAAATGTTTTTCAGTTTCAAAACTCGAACCAGTACTGTAGCCGTTTAATATTTTCATGTGGCAAGAAGAAATGATACAATACGCAACAAAGGGATTGTACATTTACACTCCAATCTGTCTGCACTGCAATGGTAACAACGCTCTTGCGTTGACATTATTTTGCCACACTACCTAAGAAAAAACAATTCATCACTCATCATAAACGATTTCATTGGCTATACATATTTTCTTACCGCTTTCGCTTCGAATTGACTTCAGTACCTTTTCGCACAGTGACGAGATCGGACGTGTTGTTTGTTTTTTTATTTTTTATTCTGCGGCTGGTCGCTACACTACTTGCTCTGAATTTACAACCAAACATTGTGTTATGCATTGTAAGTGACTTCATTGGCCAACCGATATTTTACACTTCTGTCTCTATTCATGTGAGTGTGCTTGTCAAAATGTTTGAGTAAGATTAAAAATGTTTGTCGGTTTCAAAACGCGAACCAGTACTGTGGCCGTTTAATATTTGATCTGGCAAGAAGAAATGGTACAATACGCAACAAAGGGTTTGTACGTTTACACTCTCCAATCTGTCTGCACTGCAATGGTAACAACGCTCTTGCGTTGGCATTATTTTGCCACACTACCTTTTAAAAAAAAACAATGCATCACTCATCATAAACGATTTCATTGGCTAAACTTATTTTGTTACCGCTTTCGCTTCGAATTGACTTCAGTACCGTTTCACACAGTGACAAGATCGGACGTGTTTTTTTTTTTATTCTGCGGCTGGTCGCTACTCTACTTGCCCTGAATTTGCAACCAAACAATGTGTTGCACATTGTAAGTGACTTCATTGGTCAGTCGATATTTTCCACCGCCTTAGCTTCAAATTGGTTTCACTTGTTATTCGCACCGCGAGATGATCAGACGCGTTTTTCTGTACCTGACCAGCAGCAGAGAGGGTGAACAGACCACTTAAGGGAGTGGTCACCCTTGTGTTTGGACCCCAAAAAAATAGTGACCCTTCATAGAGGTCAATACCACGTCTACGATTATTGTTTGTCCTAAACAGAATTGTAGACGGCCCCTCTCTGCTGCTATTCATGTTGTAAAAGAAATTTTTACCACCATATCAAGTTTGATGAATATTTTTCTTTTCATCTGAATCATGGGAATCTTCGGAATCTTCATCTGAATCATGGGAATTTATTCTATGCTTCAAGTAATATTCAAGTTCTGATGGTGGTTTTTCTATTTTTGGATTTATGTTCTTTCTGTGTTTATAATATATCATCAAACTTCTGTATCGATCTCCACCGCAATTTTTGCAAATCTGATATAATCCTCTAACGCCGTTGTTACATCCAACACAACTTCGTGGACCAGCATGAGGATTTTTCTTTATAAGATAATTATGTTTCTTGCAATATTCTCCACGACATTTTTTATCACATTTGTTAGTGGTTCCTTGACGCAGCCACGCACAGTTGTTCATTATATGAATGATATCTTTTCAATTAAATTTAATTTTATCATCCAAATATTTTATCAAGACCCACACGGTATCTTGTTCTTGGATCATGTAAATTTATTGTTATAAATCCATGTGGAGTAGCTTGCGCTCGTGAGAAGAAGTGTTTTGAATTTAATTATATCCATGTCACCACCACACCAAGTTTGATGAATATTTCTAAGTGTGTGTGTGTGTGTGTCTACGCCATTAAACACAACTAAAATGTTGCAGTTGTCTCTGATCACTTTCGGAATTTGTGTATATCGTTGAGTAACATAGATCACGTCTGTATTGTTATGTCTACCTCGGGAAAATATTCTGGCTGGATTTGATTGTTTATCTAGCATCACATCGTCGTATACAACTAAATTATTAATAAATCCGTCTATGGAATCTACGGATGGTGCTTCATCAAACTCTATAACATCATTACCCTAATCCAGTAATCTTTGAAATCTTTTAACATTGCTACAATCCCATCTCAAGTAATAACTGCATCTTAATCATTCTGATGGAATTTGGTAATGCAGGATGATGCTTAACAGGTTCTCGCTGCCGTTGAATAAATAATCTAATTACAGTCGCAAATGTCATCTCGGCAACAATGGGGGTTGTGCATTTTATTTAATATCCTATTGTATCTTAAAAAATTCATCATCGAAGTGTCCGCGATCATGAGGGAACTTTCATAAATATGTTTCGGACAACAAATATTTTTCATGATGATAAATATTCTTCTAATGTTAGTATCGGTCGATTTCTTCTCGTAAGATACTCAACGAGTAATCGATATCTTGTTCCACCGCAATCTATACACAACGGAATTTTACCACGGACACCTTTACCACAACTAATGCATCTCTGAGGACCTCGCGAGTTATTTGATTTTCTTGATATTTTTTATGATCACCACAAAAATCACCACGGCAGTTTTTTTCCGCATAATTCTGTTGATCCTTGAAGAGGCCAAGCACATTTGTTGACCATCTTATATTTAAGATCTTATATATTTAATTGGAGATTAAAAATAACAATCAATTAAAGATATGGATATTAAGTGTAATGAGCGAAAAAAAGTACGAGACAGAAATGAGCGGTAATACTATTAGTATTACAGACAAAAATATAAATTATTGTCTCGAGAATGACCCAACCTTCATAATAGAAACTCTGTTCGATAATGTCACTGAGGTAGAAGGAAGATTGCTATGCGAGGGAAATTATCTCATGTTGCGTGATTATTATAGTATTTTTCCCATATATTCGTTAGATCAGTGTGTTTCAAAAACAACGAAAGAAGCGGCCATTAAAGCTCTTCAGAGTTGCTCTCATGAAAACTACTACTTACCAGGAATTATTATTCAGCACTTTAAAAACTTCTACGTGTTCGCGTCTGATGAGGATTTTGAATCCATCGCTGATAGATTAGCCAATCAAACATCAGTCACGGAAATCATACCGAAATTTCGAAGCAGATATCCCGTGTTTGACATCGATTCGTTTTACAAACTCCATCGAGAACATATCAATAAATACGACAAACAAGGAACGATAACAGAATCAGACGAAAAATTATCCACGGACGAAATCATCGAATATTTTGCCAGATTATGCTACTGTGATCGTGACAAAATTTATTTGTTCTCGACAACGAGAGGATATCATATACTCTGCAAATGTCAGCCCGTATCATTCGAGCAACATCAGGAATTAATAAACCAGTCTAAGAAAGATAATCCCACATGGAAGATTGATCTCCAGGCCGGATTGCACAGCATAAAATTAAATGGAACAAAATCCAACAAAATAAATTCAGTCTGTAAAAGATTAATATCCGGCCAAGTAACTACTCCTCGAGATTTATTGGCCTGCCCAACTTTCATTCAGCCACGCGAGATTAAGTATGTCAAACCACGAGAAGTATCCTGCGAGTTCTCAGCAGAGATACCTCAGAAAGATCTCGAAAAAATATCAACCGCATTAATTGGTGAATCAGATCAACTGCTCTCCGTTACATCATCGATACGAAACAGACTAACAATACAGCGAAGTCCAGGTCATTATTGTAATATTTGTCAGCGACGCCACGGCTGGAATGAGATTCATAATTACATCGAGGATAAATGCGACAATTGCCTCGTTTATGTCCATAGTGATTGTTACATTGTAGTCTGTCCAAGAAGTAACAGAAAAATAACTGTCCCGAATAATTATGATCAGCAAATCGAGAATTATTTCGCAGGACTACCAAATGCTGCGATTGATGCCGTCGTACAATCCATCTCGGTAAATCAACGTAATCGGAATTATATAAAATATCTGATGATGTCAAAATACAAAAAACAAACTCATCCTGGAATTTTTATCGATAAAACACCCGATTACACATACACAAATAAACCAATACACGAGGCCGGACTGGGATGCAGAGAATTCAGTGGCGATTACATTGACGGATCCGCATGTGGCATGGGAAAATCTATCGCAGCGATATCATCGATCAACGCAGGTCATTCCGTGTTGTATTTGTCATATCGAAAAACATTCACACAAAAAATAAAATCAGATTATAATTTCGAATCTTACCAGGATATCATCGGTGATATTGTCATTACCAAACACAGAAAAGTAATTGTCCAATGGGAATCATTGATACGTGTATGTGGCGTTCCAGATGTAATTATCGTCGATGAGTTACATGGATTAATGCGGCAATGCTTCTCAACAAGCAATAAACGCATATTCGAGAAATTCGCCGGATTGGACGCGATTGCGCCACGTGTTATAGTTGCCGATGCCGACGCGAACAATGATGACCTCGTATTATTTCGTGATAAACTATCGCGACATAAAATGAAATTCATTGTGAATGATTACCAACCAGATCATGGAAAGAAATTTATCGTGGAAAATTCACACAAGGATAATTATCTCAAACTACTTGAACACTTATCACAAGGAAAACGAGCCGTCATATTCACACATAACAAAAATAACGGTAATTATTCCGTCGAAGGACTAGCTAGGCAACTACAGCATCTCAAATATCGAGCAAAATATTACCACGCAGACACAAACACAAAAGAAAAGTCCGACGATTTCTCCGATATAATCAACGCGCTCAACAACATTGACGTTGTGATATTCAATCACACACTAGAAGCCGGCGTCAGCATCATCGATGAGAGATTCAAAACATTATTCATATTCTTCTCTGAATTAGGATCTGTCGAAGCGACCAAATAGGCCATTCACCGATTCAGATGCGTCGATGAGCTCCATTATTCAGCATCAACAACATTCAGATTTTATTATGTGATTCAACATTATTATATGATTCAACATTATTATGTGATTCAGATTTACTGAAACATTATTATGTGATGAAACATTATTATGTGATTCAACATTATTATGTGATTCAACATTATTATGTGATTCAGATTTACTGAAACATTATTACATTATTGACATATTTAATCTCGCGTGGCTGAATGAAAGTTGGGCAGGCCAATAAATCTCGAGGAGTAGTTACTTGGCCGGATATTAATCTTTTACAGACTGAATTTATTTTGTTGGATTTTGTTCCATTTAATTTTATGCTGTGCAATCCGGCCTGGAGATCAATCTTCCATGTGGGATAATTTTTCTTTGACTGGTTTATTAATTCCTGATGTTGCTCGAATGATACGGGCTGACATTTGCAGAGTATATGATATCCTCTCGTTGTCGAGAACAAATAAATTTTGTCACGATCACAGTAGCATAATCTGGCAAAATGTTCGATGATTTCGTCCGTGGATAATTTTTCGTCTGATTCTGTTATCGTTCCTTGTTTGTCGCATTTATTGATATGTTCTCGATGAAGTTTGTAAAACGAATCGATGTCAAACACGGGATATCTGCTTCGAAATTTCGGTATGATTTCCGTGACTGATGTTTGATTGGCGAATCTATCAGCGACGGATTCAAAATCCTCATCAGACGCGAACACGTAGAAGTTTTTAAAGTGCTGAATAATAATTCCTGGTAAGTAGTAGTTTTCATGAGAGCAACTCTGAAGAGCTTTAATGGCCGCTTCTTTCGTTGTTGTTAAAACACACTGATCTAACGAATATATGGGAAATATACTATAATAATCACGCAACATGAGATAATTTCCCTCGATTAGCAATCTTGCTTCTTCCTCAGTGACATTATCGAATAGAGTTTCTATTATGAAGGTTGGGTCATTCTCGAGACAATAATTTAATTTTTTGTCTGTAATGCTAATAGTATTACCGCTCATTTCTGTCTCGTACTTTTTTTCGCTCATTATACTTAATATCCATATCTTTAATTGATTGTTATTTTTAATCTCCAATTAAATATATAAGATCTTAAATATAAGATGGTCAACAAATGTACTTGGCTTCTTCAAGGATTAACAGAATTATGCGGAAAAAAACTGCCGTGGTGATTTTTGTGGTGATCATAAAAAGATATCAAGAAAATCAAATAACTCGCGAGGTCCTCAGAGATGTATTAGTTGTGGTAAAGGTGTCCGTGGTAAAAATCCGTTGTGTATAGATTGCGGTGGAACAAGATATCGATTACTCGTTGAGTATCTTACGAGAAGAAATCGACAGATACCAACATTAGAAGAATATTTATCATCATGAAAAATATTTGTTGTCCGAAACATATTTATGAAAGTTCCCTCATGATCGCGGACACCTCGATGATGATCGCGGACACCTCGATGATGAATTTTTTAAGATACAATAGGATATTAAATAAAATGCACAACCCCCATTGTTTCCGAGATGACATTTGCGACTGTAATTAGATTATTTATTCAACGGCAGCGAGAACCTGTTAAGCATCATCCTGCATTACCAAATTCCATCAGAATGATTAAGATGCAGTTATTACTTGAGATGGGATTGTAGCAATGTTAAAAGATTTCAAAGATTACTGGATTAGGGTAATGATATTATAGAGTTTGATGAAGCACCATCCGTAGATTCCATAGACGGATTTATTAATAATTTAGTTGTATACGACGATGTGATGCTAGATAAACAATCAAATCCAGCCAGAATATTTTCCCGAGGTAGACATAACAAAACAGACGTGATCTATGTTACTCAACGATATACACAAATTCCGAAAGTGATCAGAGACAACTGCAACATTTTAGTTGTGTTTAATGGCGTAGACACACACACACACACTTAGAAATTTTCATCAACCTTGGTGTGGTGGTGACATGGATATAATTAAATTCAAAAATTTCTTCTCACGAGCGCAAGCTACTCCACATGGATTTATAACAATAAATTTACATGATCCAAGAACAAGATACCGTGTGGGTCTTGATAAAATATTTGGATGATAAAATTAAATTTAATTAAAAAGATATCATTCATATAATGAACAACTGTGCGTGGCTGCGTCAAGGAACCACTAACAAATGTGATAAAAAATGTCGTGGAGAATATTGCAAGAAACATAATTATCTTATAAAGAAAAATCCTCATGCTGGTCCACGAAGTTGTGTTGGATGTAACAACGGCGTTAGAGGATTATATCAGATTTGCAAAAATTGCGGTGGAGATCGATACAGAAGTTTGATGATATATTATAAACACAGAAAGAACATAAATCCAAAAATAGAAAAACCACCATCAGAACTTGAATATTACTTGAAACATAGAATAAATTCCCATGATTCAGATGAAGATTCCGAAGATTCCCATGATTCAGATGAAAAGAAAAATATTCATCAAACTTGATATGGTGGTAAAAATTTCTTTTACAACATGAATAGCAGCAGAGAGGGGCCGTCTACAATTCTGTTTAGGACAAACAATAATCGTAGACGTGGTATTGACCTCTATGAAGGGTCACTATTTTTTTGGGGTCCAAACACAAGGGTGACCACTCCCTTAAGTGGTCTGTTCACCCTCTCTGCTGCTTGACCATTAGTCACTTCACGAACAATAAAACTAATACACAAATGATCACGCCATGAGCGGCTCATGGAAATTATGTTAGTCATGTTACGAAATATATCACGACTTGTTTGGATGTACTTTTCTGTGGTCACTCTTTACTCACATGCGTCTTCAGTTCACTCTTGTGATATTTTTCAAAGGGTGTATTTTTTCTATGGATGTGATTGTTATGTTCTATATATTCTTTTATGTTTTCAGTGATTTTACTTTATATCTGTATTTTAATTTAGATGTATAGACTATGTAGTCTGAAATAAAGAATTTTTATCTTATCTTTTGTAAGTGGAATGAGTGTTTCTTTGAAACTTTCATAAGGAAAATATACCGTAAAAAACAAACGTAGGTGTCGTGATATTTTTAAAGTAGGAATACATGCTCTCTCTCTCTTTCTCTCTCTCTCTCTCTCTCTCTCTCTCTCTCTCTCTGGTTTTGATTTATACCCTAATGAAATATGTTCCCGTTTGAAGATACCTCTCCAAAATTGTGATCAGTGGTCACCATAATTACGCGAACTGTTCCGTTTGTCATCTTATTTTTTTCAAAAGTTTACACTCTAAAAAATTGTAGAACGATTTTTTTTCTTCCATCAGCAAAACTTTGGATAAAATAAAAGCTTGAGTTTGCACAATTCTGGTATCTTAACTTTATCCTATTTTGGAACTGCAACACGTCACGGAATTTTTTTTTCTTCTAACATTAGATTTACAGTTTTTCACGGCTTTTTCAAGAATGAAGCAGGCGACATTGCACTGTATAACCCTGCCTATGGTTAACTCTGAATTCTAAAGTCAAAACATGGGTTCAGGAAAAAATGTAACAATGTTCGTGTATTCCTACTTTAAAAATATCACGACACGTACGTTTGTTTTTTACGATATATTTTCCTTATGAAAGTTTCAAAGAAACACTCATTCCACTTACATAAGATAAGATAAGAATTCTTTATTTCAGACTGCATAGTCTATACATCTAAATTAAAATACAGATATAAAGTAAAATCACTGAAAACATAAAAGAACATATAGAACATAACAATCACATCCTTAGAAAAAATACACCCTTTAAAAAATATCACAAGAGTGAACTGAAGACGCATGTGATTAAAGAGTGACAACAGAAAAGTACATCCAAACAAGTCGTGATATATTTCGTAACATGACTAACATAATTTCCATGAGTCGCCCATGGCGTGATCATGTGTGTGTTAGTTTTATTGTTTGTGAAGTGACCAATGGTCAGGTACAGAAAAACGCGTCTGATCATCTCGCGGTGCGAATAACAAGTGAAACCAATTTGAAGCTAAGGCGGTGGAAAATATCGACTGACCAATGAAGTCACTTATAATGTGCAACACATTGTTTGGTTGTAAATTCAGGGCAAGTAGAGTAGCGACCAGCCGCAGAATAAAAAAAAAAAAACACGTCCGATCTCGTCACTGTGCGAAACGGTACTGAAGTCAATTCGAAGCGAAAGCGATAACAAAATAAGTTTAGCCAATGAAATCGTTTATGATAAGTGATGCATTGTTTTTTTTAAAAGGTAGTGTGGCAAAATAATGCCAACGCAAGAGCGTTGTTACCATTGCAGTGCAGACAGATTGGAGAGTGTAAACGTACAGATCCTTTGTTGCGTATTGTACCATTTCTTCTTGCCAGATCAAATATTAAACGGCCACAGTACTGGTTCGCGTTTTGAAACCGACAAACATTTTTAATCTTACTCAAACATTTTGACAAGCACACTCACATGAATAGAGACAGAAGTGTAAAATATCGGTTGGCCAATGAAGTCACTTACAATGCGTAACACAATGTTTGGTTGTAAATTCAGAGCAAGTAGTGTAGCGACCAGCCGCAGAATAAAAAAAAAAAAAACAAACAACACGTCCGATCTCGTCACTGTGCGAAAAGGTACTGAAGTCAATTCGAAGCGAAAGCGGTAAGAAAATATGTATAGCCAATGAAATCGTTTATGATGAGTGATGAATTGTTTTTTCTTAGGTAGTGTGGCAAAATAATGTCAACGCAAGAGCGTTGTTACCATTGCAGTGCAGACAGATTGGAATGTAAATGTACAATCCCTTTGTTGCGTATTGTACCATTTCTTCTTGCCACATGAAAATATTAAACGGCCACAGTACTGGTTCGAGTTTTGAAACTGACAAACATTTTTAATCTTACTCAAACATTTTGTCAAGCACACTCACCTCAACAGAGACAAATGTGTTACAGTACCAGGTGTCAGTTTTTTGTTATTTTTTTACCCTTCAAGCTAGTGATTTTGGGGTTTGTATGAAGTAAAGAAACTAAAAGTACAGTGAACCTCAAGGATGATAACCCAAGCTGTATGTCCATTGATGCATGTAGTTACATCAGAAGAAATATGATCCTAAAACAAAAAGATATAAGGCAAGCATGATTAGAACGAACACAAAGACAGCAAATTGTAGTAACAAAGGTATGTTTTCCTTCACGTCCGCGTAACTTAAAGTTTCAATCCCCTTGCAAGACAAACTTGGTACCTTTTGTAGAGCTTGAAATAAAAAACTGAACAAACTTAAACACTTTGCTATAGATACATGTATTTTCTTTTGCAGCAACAGACTAAACAACATAAATAAATTAAATCTTCTAGCAAAAAAGAAATACATCATAAAAATAGAATTAAAGATTAACGATTACTAACCAACAAAACCGAATTTAACAAAGGCAATGACATGTGTAGAAATGCCTCTCAGTTTGAGAAAGTATTTGGATGTCATATGCCATGTACCAACAACTTGAAAAAAATGTATAAACAGAGAGAAACCTTAATTCAAAATTTAATTTTGTTCCAAATTGTTTTTGTCTTTAGGGAATATACCTAAGCACTAATAAAGGGTGGAACAGGGAAGATACACATAAAAGCTTTGATATTTCTAAAAAAAATGAGGTGATATTCCTACAGTTCTTAACCAGCTATATATGCTGGGACGGGTCTGTTGGATATCCACAAATAAAGAAGTACAGATTCTGGTCACGTTGCAAGTGTGTGGGTGTTTTGGAAAATGGTAAAACTTGGATACACTATTTTCTTGTGACACTTATAAAGTGAAGAGTCTGTACAACTGTCAGAAGCCAAAGTCATATAACTTTTGTACGGTTTGTAAAGATTTCCACTTTAGAAAATGTGAAGTATCACAAGTTATTATCACAAACAGAAATGGAACATAGGGGCTTGACAGTTGTTGGTTAGACACCTCCGCTCAACTTCACAACTTACTTGCTCTGTCTCATATTTTGATCTTAAGGAAAGATCATCTTTGTGCAGCAACAGTGGTAACAGCAGGAGGAGACGCCGTCACTGCTGTCGAAAAAGGGTAGTTCTTTTAAAAATGCGTTTAGTATATTTTTTAAAAATATCAGATGAAGAAACGTGTGTTAAAACAGGGTTGGTAGAATGTATTCAGCGACAAAGTAGAAGTGACTGAGAGAAGGAGACAACGTTGTCGAGTGGCGTAGTTTTCTGGAGTACGTACGTGTCCCAGCGACACAGTGCCGGCGTCTCTAGCTCTCTTGAAGACACCAACTGTCTGGGTTTTTTTCTTGCAACTTTTTTCTTTCGTGGTAGGGTTTGAATCGAAGGGTCATCAAGATGCATGAGGTGTTTAAGACGCACCGCTGTCGTTGGTCTTCTATATGCTTGGCTTTCACTTGCCCTTGTGAAATATACCAAGTCATTGTGACAATAAGAGGTAGAGAGGGTATATATGGAGAGAATGAACTTGGTTAAATCATTTCTGAATCAGCAATCGAGATGAAACGATCGCACGATTTCAGTGAGAGAGAAGAAGAACGTAAGAGGCAGCGAAGTGACGTATCGCCTCACACACGAAAAGAAGTGTTCGCTCAAAACGAAGACATGAGCAAACCTGAACCAACACCTTCCACGTCTGCGACCAGACATAGAGAGCCCACTCCAAACCAAAGTCCACCAGTTAACCATGAAAAGTACTATCACATTCGAGAGACGGAAAAGCGACCCTCTAGAAAATTTAGAACCACGACTTACACCTACACGGTGAAGTTTAAAGATTTCAAGTCCGATGTACCATTGGAGAAAGTAGAAGGGTTTATCACCGAGATGTGGGATTCTTTGCTCACCACACTAAAGCGACAATGTCAACCCAAAGAAGACGATTTCTTGACACTATCCATAGATCACGACAGCTTGAAATCCCCTGTTAGGATCGAGTTTAGCAGACCCGCAGAACTAACCCCTTCCAAAGTCATGGACAAGATTCAACACGTACAACAATCTAATGATCAGTTTGACATCACCGATGGTAAAGCCACACTGAAAATGGCCCACGTCTCTCCTCCTCAAGGGACTGGACGCAAAAAGGTCTTATTGGTGGACGACCTTCTCAACACCAAAACAAGTCTCGTCCGAATTAATAACCCTCAAGACCAGATGTGTTTAGCCCGTGCCATCGTGGTAGGACGAACCTATGCCAACAAGAACGACACGGTAGAATGGAAAAGAACCTGGAAAACTATTCAACGATCCGATCGAGCCAAACAACGAAATGAAGCAGAACTCCTGTTACAACAAGCCGGACTAGCTCCACGATACACCTTGAAACTGTACCCTCAAGAAGTGCGCGGACCTCTGTTGTTTTGAGGCCAAGACTTTAAGGACGGAAAATACATTCATGTCTATTATCACGATGAACATTTCGATACCATTACCGCCATCCCCGGATTCCTGGGATACAGATATTACTGTGAGAAATGTGACCGTGGCAATAATAATCGAGAGCAACACAAACATTGTGGATCGAAATGCCCAGGATGTTTGGCCTCTCCACCCTGTCTGAGCGAAGGGCAAAAACCATTCCATTGTCCTGCTTGTCTGCGCACGTTTGTCAGCCCTGCTTGTTACGAACAACATCTGAAGACGCAAGGTTCACAGCAGAAATGTGCTTGTCAACTCCTGAGATTGTGCCCTACGTGTGGACAAGGCATACGTACCAATAGTACCAAGGCACACGTATGTTCAGGAAAAAAAAATGTCACATTTGTCATCACATCGTGGACTTGAAACACCAATGCTACGTGCAAAAATACCAACCCCAACCAGAGAAAGAGGATGGTCACAAGAAGAAAAGCAATTTCATCTTTTTCGATTTCGAATGCATGCAAGAGAATGTCATTCACATTCCTAATTTCTGCGTGGCTCATCGAGCGTGCGAGAAGTGCATTCAAGAACCTATCTTCAGTCATTGCCCTCATTGCAGCAAGATTCCTGGAGGACGTGAAAAAATCTTTCGGGGACCAAACACGCTAGCCGATTTCGCTCGATGGGTCTTAGACCCCATCGACAAGACGTGGAGGCAAGAGGACATCGAACGTTACGGAGATTGTCATCGTCATGCCACGGTGATGGCTCACAATTTCTCCGGATACGATGGACAGTTTCTTCTCAGATACTATACGGAACATGGCACCGAACGTCCTAAAGTGACTTTTAACAGAGCCAAAATCATTTTCATGCAAGTGGGACAAGTACAGTTTAAAGATTCGATGAGCTATTTGGCCATGCCTTTGAGTCGAATGCCTAAAACGTTTGGAATGACAGAAATGGCTAAAGGGTACATTCCACACCTTTTCAATACGGAAGCCAATCCACACGCCGTTCTACCCCATTTACCTGAGGCTCACTATTACGACCCCGACAACATGCGTACCGAACAACGAGAAGCTTTCTACGCTTGGTACCAGGCTCACGCCTCGGACCCTTTCGACTTTCAGGAAGAAATGCTAAAGTATTGTCGTTCCGACGTGGACATTTTACGGCGTTGCTGTGGAAAATTTCGAGAACTGTTCATGGAACACGGATTGGTCGATCCTTTGAAAGAAGCTTGCACCATTGCCAAAGCGTGTTCCTTAGTGTATCGACAACGATTCATGCCTGAAAACACCGTGGCTGTCATCAGCCCTCAAACGACCAACTTTGTCAAACGTCAATACTGGATCAAAGCACTACGTTAGTAACATTACTTGTGCGACAAGAAAAACAAATGGATTCAGCATGCCCGCAACGGAGGGGGTGAAAAGACCATCGGAACGTATTCGGTAGATGGCTGGGACTTAGAAAACCCAAAGATCGTGTACGAGTTTAACGGTTGCTTATTTCACGGATGTCCCGTCTGTTACCCTGATCGTAGCACTAAATATCAGTTTTTACAACGAACCATGGAAGACATGTACCAGGACACTTGTCAGCGGCGCCTAAAGTTGGAACAGGAAGGATGCCAAGTGGTGGAAATGTGGGAACACGAGTACGATGGCCGTATGAAAACCGATCCCGAGTTTAAACGCCTCGTGGAAAGTTACCAGTTCATGGACCCGCTGAACCCGAGGGATAGTTTGTACGGAGGAAGGACCAATGCCACCTGTTTGCTGTACCAAGCCGACGAAGAGAAAGGAGAAGAAATCAAATACTTGGACGTGTGTTCGCTGTATCCCTACGTGTGCAAATATTGTCGCTTTCCTGTAGGGTACCCGCAATTGTTAACGGAACACATCGACCTGAAAAACATTCGACACTACGAAGGCTTGATCAAGTGTAAAGTTTTGCCTCCCACGAACCTATACCATCCCGTCTTACCTCACCATTGTCAAGGCAAACTGATGTTTCCATTGTGCCGTACTTGTGCCGAAACGTGCAACCAAGACCAACCTTGTCAGCACAGCCAGGAAGAACGGGCCTTGACGGGAACCTGGGTCAGCGTAGAATTGTTCAAAGCTCTGGACATGGGATACCAACTGTTAGAAGTGTACGAAATTTGCCACTTTCCCAAGACACAACAATACCACAAGTGTGATCCCAGTCAGAAAGGCATTTTCGCTGACTACGTGGATGCCTTTTTGAAACTGAAGCAAGAAGCCAGCGCCTATCCTTCCTGGTGTCACACTCCCGAAGACCAAATCCAATTCAAAGAGAAATACTATGAACAAGAAGACATCTCTTTAGACCACATCGAGAAAAACGAAGGCAGGCGATCGTTTGCCAAAGTGATGTTAAAATGCTTGTGGGGTAAAATGGCACAACGACCGTGTTTACCCAAGACGGAATATTTGACAGAACCTTCCCGCTACTTCCAGATGATTCACGACAAAACCAAATACATGAAACACGTGGACGTCGTTCGAGAGAATTTGATCTTGGTCAATTACGAAGAAGATCTGGACTTTGTACAAGACGACCCTTTTGGAAATGTCATCATTGCGGCTTACGTGACAGCTCATGCTCGCTTACAATTGTACGAAGCTTTAGAACTGTTAGGGGAACGCGTCCTGTACTTTGACACGGACAGTTGCATCTACATCGATCGACCGGGTCAGCAACACCCTAACATCGAAGAAAACCGTTTAGGAGCCTGGACAGACGAACACCCCGACGACAAGATTCTAAGTTTCGCGAGTGGCGGTCCTAAAAATTACGGCTACCAATACCGGGACAAACAAGGAGAAGTGCACACGGAGTGCAAAGTGAAAGGACTGACTCTGAATTATCGTACCAGTCGAGTGGTCAACTTTGGGGTATTGAAAGAAGCCTTGCAATCGGGAGAGGATGGAAACTTTAAAGTGACCACTCACCAACCGAACAAGATTGTTCGTTTAACCACTCACCACATCGTCAGTCGACCCCTGGAAAAAATCTATCAAATCGTGTACCAGAAGCGAGTGAGACTTCCCAATCACTTTACGTTGCCGTACGGTCACATCGATATTGGTCAGCATATAAAAAGGGACAACGTCCAAGACCAAAAGTTCATTGTCACTACCAAGACCAATCGACAAAAATGAATCCTTTCAAACAGCAGGTATAGAGCGTAAGACTCAAGTCCAACGAGAAACTCGGTTGTGATTCTATGCCTCACGATCACATCACCAATGCAATACCACATCTTAGTTGTTATGTACTAATGCCATGACAAACTACGTGCAACCAGTGAAACTTCCAGACCACAAAACTTTACCTTATGGACATGCTGATATCACCCAGTATAAAAAGGGACGACTTCCAAGAACGGCACTTCATTGCGAGGACAAGCGACGAGAAAGATGAATAACTCTACGCAGAAGAAAAAAGAGAAGGAACAAACATCATTGACCTCTTTCACCACCATACCGTCACAGCAAAGTGCGTTCAAGAAGGGAAAGGATTCAATAGACCTAAAGGAGCATTTTAGCATCCAAATGACCCAGACAGCGACCTCGAGAAAATTTAGAACGACAACTTACACCTACACGGTGAAATTTAAAGACTTCGCGTCTGACGTTCCAGGCGAGGAGGTATCAGGTTTCATTACGGATCTACTTGACTCACTGTTAGAGGAACTCAAATGTCATTGCCAAGTCAAAGATGAAGGTCGTTTGAGCCTATCTATGTATCACGACAGTTTGAACTCGCCTGTATGTCTCGGATTTAGCACACCTGCAGAAATAACTTCTTCCAAACTTCTGAGGGCTATTGAAGACGTGCGGTCGGTGAGAGAAAAATTTGACATCACCGATGGAAAAGTGACTATTCATATGGCATATATTGTACCTCCATGGGAAGAAGACGATCACTGCTCTTGATCTGCTTACCGATAAGTGTACCTAGCACGATGGACGTAACAGCAGATTTACGACTGACAGGGAATACGAGATCGGAAACATCTATGCTGGGACACAAGTGGTAGCTGACCAGATTTTAAACAACGTGTGTGACGGATAGAGAGACAAACACGAACTTTCTCTTATTTGATTGTTTGTTACTTGTTTTGTTTTAACTTTTTCTTATAAACGAACATTTAATGTAAATTCGATGCATATGAAGTGATTTTAGAAAGGAGTGAACGTTAATTTTAAACATTAGTTTACTAGAGTCAATAACTAAACAACTCGTAAATATGTTTCTTTTATGTTCAAATGTTTATGTATTTAATGGATAGTGCTTAGACCAAAGCACAGGCCAGAGAGCCCATGTATATATATACTTGAATAAATGTTTTGAACCCATACAACAGACTTTTCTTTATCGAGTCTCTATTCTATATGTGAGTCTTTCTTTAGAATATTTCTGTCCTCTTTTCTGTGTGTTTGAATGTGTATTTGTTTGTTTCTGTATGTCTATGTTTGTCCCTATCAACCCTTTGTCCCTACAAATACATTTCACCCTATAAAAGGTTTTGACCCTATAAACCTATGGTGTTACCAATGTTTAATTCCCACTGATCCCCAGGTGACATTCCCATGTTCAATTTCCATGTTCAATTCCCCTTGTCGCTAGAGTGGCCGAGGGTTTTTCTCCATGTTAAATTTCCCTTGTCGCTAGAGTGGCCCAAGGGGTTTTGTAATGCTATTTCCCATTGTCGCAAGGGTGGCTCCTATTACTACTAATATCTGTCAGCACCATACACGAGCTGAGTGCCTGAAACAAGTTCTTACATCAACCAGAATTTGTTTGCGAAAAGAGGCACTCGCGGAGTGTCCTGATTACAACGAAACCAAGCCAACAGATTGGATCGTATACCTTACTGCCAACAACCATTGTGGTGGGCTAAGAAACCTTTGCTAATTATCAAGATGATTCAACAGGTGCCGGATTACCAAATCGACAGAGTAAGCACCGGCCTAGTAGCCCCGCGACAACTGATCAAAATAATATTGATAAAACGTATAGGAGATAATTTGCGAGGGGTGACCCAATATTCTGACTGCTTAAGGGCCTCCACAGGGTTTAATCCGGCACTGGATTCAAGCGGTGTAGGCGACAGAGCTAAATATCATATGTACAAAGTGATTGCAACGTCAAGAAGTTGACGTTGAGTGCCCCGAAGAGACAGTGAATATTGACTAGCACCTGAGACGCTAGTCCTGCCAGACACTAACTGAACGACTACCCACACACGCTAGTTAGCCAGGTAGGTGGCAAGTTCACAATAGGGCGAAGATTTTTCCAAACATGCATAATAAGAAAGAGACATTCTAGACTATAGATAAGTGCAGCCTGAAACAAAGTGGCAAAGTGTAGCATGCTTTTGAAAAGCCTACTTCGCGTGATCCATTTTGACGAAATATAATATATTTTTTTAAAGGTAATGTTAGAGTTTGAAAAATCTCTGAAACTAATGATAGTCCTCTGAGCCGTCTAGGATGTTGTTTGGCACTCTAGAGCTCAATTGGGGTGACATTCATTCAGCATAAAAGCATTGATCAGTACACGTCGGTTGATCGTGAAAAAGAATATATGCAACAGCTTAATAAGGCATATGTGTGTGTAATCTCAAGTTATACCATTAATTAAGAATCTGAGCTTTACTAACACATATTGTAAAATCATTCAAAATAATAATTCTCATCTAAACATGAACGTTGAGAGAATATATTAGATACTCAATGATATAGCGGTTTGTGTTGGCAGCATTAATACCCAGAGAGGTTTATCACTTCCACTGGCCCTATAATTGATATAGTCTCGCAGTGACACCAGATAATAAGAATCCAAACATATGACTTTGCGTGGATTGATGTAATATGCAATACAATGACTACATGGATCTTCACGTGAATCTAGAATAACTAACTATTCCTGTTTCATAGGTCCGTGGCGCATAAGGTATTTTGTCGCACATCAAAATACCTCTCCAATACTTCATTCTTTTCTTCTGAGCTATATCAAGCAAATCAAAATTGGACAGTGGTGGCCTCACAAAGGCAGTCGTAACCCTTTACCGTATGCATACATACACACACGCCTTTGGGGTTAACATAGACCCCAGCCGCTTTGTTTCAGTTCCACGTACCTCATTGAAATGAATCATTTGTCGCACGGTTAGCACTATTTTAACCCCCACCCACCCCCACTCCCCAGCCATCTGCGTGTTTGATAATCGCAGTGTTGCTCTACAGTTGTTTTGGCTGCCGATCAATGTTTTATAATTTGATTTTGACTCAGCGTAATACAAGCATGGTTGTGTGTGCTGTTGGGCATGTTTAGATTGTTAACGCGCGTATGATCAATTGCGCTACATGTTTTCCACAGGGCCGTCGACCTTCAGTCGTTCGACCACACTCTCAACAAGTAGTGTTTTGTCCGACAACATCACAGCGAAACATCTTTACGCGACAACACATTTTTTTTTCGTCATTGCCAGCCAATTCAGCGTAGATGGACTGCCGTCCTGCATAAAACTAAGTAGTCACTGTTCTTCAGTCGACGATGGTGTCAGCGTGGTTATTCACAGAGACAATTTTGTCAGTGGATCCCTCTGTGCAACTCTGCAGTCCCGGCTGCATCCGCACAATACCGCATCGTTTCAGCACAACTCTGCGTTTAGCACAAAACATAACTTTTCTAACAATCTGCAAAATCAGAAAATATGTGACAGAAATATCCATACGCGTTAATTTGACTTCAAAGCATTGCGAATCCCATCCTGATTGTGAGATTAGTGTCATGGACTACTGTATCAGCAATGTTAGCATTATTTCTGTGTCTTCGAATATTATACGTACGATAATCGGCATTACCCGTGATGTCTCTTGTGAACATCATTGAGTACCCAGTGCTACGAGAATAATAATCGGAGTATAGTGGGATCCAAGTATTGTTGTCACGTCAATGTTGTCCAAGAATGCTTCGATTTCCTTACCGTGTATGATGTATCGGGCGCTGATAAATAACGCCATCAGGCCGTTGTTAACAAATTCACTAGGTCCCCCATGGATTGCCATCGGTTTTCCGAGAGTTTCCTAGAAATCAGTAAATGCTTTGCGGGCAAGAAATACCTGCTTGTATCCGGAACTTGTAATTTTATTCGGCCCCGTTCGTTTGGCACGCTAGTATCATAAGAATAATACTGAAAATAACGCATGAAATATTCCTTTAAAACCGTTGCGACCATGTCAAAATCGGAACCTGATACACGTTTAAACAATGTATATTACAGCAGATGATCAATTGGTTCTTCGCGTCCCGCTGCCCGCAACAAGATTCGCCGTTATGTTACTGTCTGGCATCACCCAAATATTTAGTCTTTCTGCTGTGGCGGCTTTAATTATTTTGTTGACCTTGGCGGGTATATCTTCAGTACAGCACCAACGAAGCACGCAATCGATTATTATTGGTGCATGGCGATTTTACTGCTGTATTGGTCGCTCTGTAAACCAATCTAGATAATATGTCTTTCATCACTAATAAGCTTCTAGCCAGCTGGCTACTGATCGCCAATTTCTTTGGCCAGAGAAATTCCATGCCCACAAGCCACTAGGACAGCTCTGTTAAATAATCACTGAATAACATAGCCGACCCCATCTCTGTTATAAACTCGATACACAGGCAGGGATGAATCTACCACCCTGACGGAGGTGGCCACATAATTGTGTACGATCGTCATTGTCTAGTCAATCAACAGCAGCAACTAATCATCGCTCACACCGCCGTGTCCCTGATATAGAAACTAACAGTAAGTATTCCTATAAGTAAATCAAGTAAATGTCCAACTTGATCTGTCAGTGTAAATCTCATACGGGAAAGAATATTGTCGTGACATCGCACAAACACCGGCCTATACATATGGAAGTGCAATTGCGATTTAAATTTCTTTTCTCTTGATGTGCGGAATATTGATGTATTCTTGCAACCTCAAACTCTATCGCAACAACCTCTGGTTTTTATTTTTCATTCTGTTGATGACAGTAAGGGGGTTGAAATCACTTGATAAAATAATCGGAGAAGGAGCAGAATTAATATACACTTCAAAGTGTTGTAAGTCAAAATTAGAGCCAAACACTCCTTCGCTGGTGCTTTTTATAAACATTTTTTGAGAAATTCCACACTGGATAATCCAAGCTATTTTTAACCTTCCTGAATTATCATGCAACCACTCATTATATCAGTCGCATCAACAGATACTATACATGGTTGGTTGCAATTTGGAGCTGCAATAGCTGGTGCACTCCTAAGTATGGCCTTTAGTTTATCGAATGCCTCCTGACATTTTTCAGACCAATAAAACGTGGTCTTCTTACTTAATAAATTGGTCATGGGATCAGCAGTTATGGAAAAAGTTGAGCCAAATTTCCGGTAATATCCAGCCATACCTAAAATTCGCATCAGTTGCATCTTACTGATAGGTTCAGAGAATTCAGATATAGCTTTAACCTTAGCTTTTACACGCCTAACATGACAATGTCCCTCAATATGTCAAGCTCGGTAAAATTCCATTTTACTTCGATTAACTGTCAAATTTGCCTCACTCAAGCGAAAGAAGAGTTTCCGTGTGATCATTCAAGGAATCGCTGTAAATAATGGCGTTGTCAATGTATGTTACACAGCCATTTATACCAGATGTTACCATGCTCATTATTCTATGGTGTGTAGAGGAAGAATTCTTCATACCAAATGGTATCACACTGTATTAACAGAGTCCATCTGGAGTTGTGAAAGGCGAACTTTCTTCTGCTCAATCCGTAAGTGAAATCTTCCAGAATCCTTTTAACAGGTCCAACTTACTGACATATTTTTCATTTCCAATTCTGTCAATACAGTCATCAATATTGGTATTGGAAATTAGTCTGTTTTGGTGACACTGTTCACTTTTCTGTAGTCGATGCACATTCAGAAAGAATTTTCTAATTTCGGCACAAACATAAACGGCAAACTCCAGTTACTTTTGCTTTTTTTAAAGCCATTCTCCAACAAATATTCAGCCTCCTTCTTCAAACATTTCTGCTTACGAGGATTCATCATGCAATGGTGTTGTTTTACAGGTTTAGAATCTACAATTTCAACATCATGGTAGATTTTGTTTGTTCGAGTTGGAATATCTGGGAACAAGTGCTCATATTCACATATTATCTAGTTACTTTTATATAACTGGTGGCGGATTTGTTTCTGTTCCCGCATCCCAGGAATGTTTATATAATTTAAATCACTTTTCTTTTTAATTTTATAAATTTTTTCTACCACAGAATGCCCTATTAATTCTACCACAGAATGCCAGCATTAATTTTAGCACAGAATGCTACTGTCAGCATCAGAATGTACTTTGCTTGAAAAAGTCAGTATATATAAAACTTTTATTGTTTGATCTGTCACGTAAATCTCCAACAGGTCAATCATATGTTGTTTTCGTAACTTTGATCGTACTTTCATACACATTTCGTCCATCTCTGCACACCTGGATCCTTTTAGATAACTAATGTTAATCAATCGTCTTCTGCAGCTATGATATGATAATAGTATTAACAATTATCATGTTGATTAATTCAGTAGCTATTTTATAAAAATCATTCATTACATTTTTAATTTTATTAATCCTTTTGATCGACATCGCTATTAAAACATTTCTGTTAAATGTGCTATATAAGACTATAAAATGTGCTGGTCTTCCAGAAACTCTTTTCTCAATGCATCTTTCTAGATCATCTGTACCACTGTTTATCTCTTTCCTTAGTGTTGACTATGTTTAAAAAGCATGAACAATATGTCCAATAACTGTTTTTAAATAAGTATGTAGGAACTAAAATTGTTATCTCTATTCTCTTTAATCTGCTGATAATGGTCAGAGAATTTACATCGTCAATACCTCCTTATTCAATAAATGACGATGTATTCTAAATTTCTTCCCTTTCTATTTTAATGTTTTTCAGGCTCATATCATCCAAAGGCTTACGTATTGGGGCACCAACATCTCTTTGTAAAATGCAAGTAGTAGAAGCATCAATCAATTCAACAGGATAACATAAATTTAATTTGCATTGTTTGTTAGTTTGGTTAGTATTTTTTAATTTTTTTTATTTCTTTATATGCTGTGGGTAATGAAACATTGTGCCTAGTGCCTGACCTTGTCCAAAATCAGTGACATTTGTGACACACATATTTTGTCTTCTCAGAATGAGCATGATTTTATTTTTTAAAGCTAGACTACGTGATGATTGACATATGTTTTATTGTGTTTTTGATGAGGGATTTTCTGATTATAACCAAGTTATTTATAGAACAATGTACTTTTTACCCTTATACGGCGTTTCCTTTTGCAAAGCTTGTTTATTTGTTTATTTGAAATTAGTCATTTGTGCTTTAAGATCTAACAGAAGCAATATATTGTATTGTTGTGTCTAGTAGTTCATCTAGGCTTGCGTTTATTTCTTGAAATTATTCAATTGAAGTGATGTTTCTTTAGAAATACAGAGTGATCATAAACCAATATTCTTGGACGGATTTATAGTGAATTCAAACTTGATATTATATTCCTGTGTTTCAACAAAAGACTGTTGGTATAACCTCACGATACAGGTCAGCACGGGCACATCAATACTTACTAAAATTTATTAAGAACTTTCATTATTAGGAGTTGTGTCTGTAATTCTAAGATTACACTGGTCAACAGTGAAATCATTACTGACTTGAAAAGGCCCTAATCTGTAGTATTTTGGTGTGCCGAACACGAATATAACCGTGAAAAATTTGTATTGGCTCTCGTTTTGAAGATATTCATATACCTCATTTTCTATGTTTCACTGTGTAAATTTCTCCAGTAGGACTGCAGCAACATCCGGAATAATGATGTAACATTGCATAATACCATCATGCTCACATCATCCACAGTTGATTGCATCATTTTCTGATGCAATGCAATACTAATGCCATGCGGCTGCTGAAGTAAGTTGACGTCAGCAGTGTACTATACATGTGTAGGCCTATTATACTAATGCCAGGCGGCTGCTGAAGCTGACGTAAGCAGTGTACTATATAAAGCCCAATCAGATAGGTTCAGCATTTAAAATATTTTAGACGTTGTGCGAGACAGTTCAAGCTACTGTTACATAAAACTTATTATTTTATCCATTTACGTACAATAAAGAACAGTAATGCCTCGAAAGTGTGTTAATACCGCGGACAATTTTTGCTCTATTTGTGGGGAAGTGACATTTGCCAACCAGAAGAAAAGTATCAATTCTCAAGTGAAGAAGGCATATCATCTTTACTTCGGATGCAAGGTTGGTGACCAAGACAAGCCTTGGGCTCCGCATATATGCTGTGCTACATGTACAATACAGCTTTCACAGTGGTTGAATTGCAAAAGGTCATCAATGCCGTTTGCAGTCCCAATGGTGTGGAGAGAGCCAAGCAACCACCTAAATGACTGTTACTTCTGCTTGGTTCCTCCTCTTTCCGGCGGAATAACGAAGTGAAAGAAGTCGAGAATAGTCTACCCAAACATTCCGTCTGCATTGAGACCAGTTCCACATGGTGAGGGACTTCCTATTCCAGAACCTCCAGCAGAATATTCTCTTGATTCATCTGACGAAGACAAAGGTGAGTCGACCTGTTCTTCTCCTGGTCCATCAGCATGCAGTGATCCAGATTTTCACTGTGGTGCATCATCAACCCCACACAGAATAACACAGGAAGAACTAAATGACCTGATTCGTGATTTGGACTTATCAAAGAACAAGGCAGAATTGCTAGGATCAAGACTCCAACAATGGAATCTTCTAGAAGAAGATGTCACAATTACTGCATATCGAAAGCGCCACCAGCAATTGGAGCCTTTCTTCAGAAGGGAAAGTAATCTGATATTCTGTTCCGATATTGAGGGCCTCATGAATGCTTTAAAAATCACTCATGACCCACAAGAATGGAGACTATTTGTGGACTCTTCGAAACTGAGTCTCAAGGCTGTGCTTTTGCACAATGGAAACATTCTTCCATCTATTCCAGTAGCGTATGCTGTCCACATGAAAGAGACATACGATAACTTAAGGCAGCTACTGAATTCCATTGAGTATAACAAGTACAGCTGGCACCTCTGTGGTGATTTGAAGGTAGTTGCCCTTTTAATGGGACTGCAGCAAGGATATACAAAATACATGTGTTTCTTATGCGAGTGGGATAGCCGAGCAAGGGAAATGCACTACATGAGGAAGGAATGGACTCACAGGCAGAATGTAGCCATTGGAGAGAAGAATATCCAACACCCAGCTCTGGTTGAGGCTCAGAAAATCTTGCTACCACCCCTTCACATCAAACTAGGTTTGATGAAGAACTTCGTGAAAGCCATTGACCGGACTTTGCCAGCATTCCGATACCTGCATGAAAAATTCCCTCGACTCAGCGAAGCAAAGATTAAAGAGGGAGTTTTTGTGGGTCCTCAGATTCGAGAGCTTTTCAAAGATGACCGGTTCAACAACTTGCTGGAAGGTGACGCGAAACAAGCATGGAATGCTTTTCGCCTAGTTTCTACAAACTTCCTCGGAAATGTTAGGGCAGAAAACTATAAGGAACTAGTAGAAGACATGTTGATGAAGTATAATAAACTTGGCTGCAATATGTCTCTAAAGATTCACTTCCTTCATTCCCATTTGGATTTCTTTCCTAGCAACTGTGGTATTGTTAGTGATGAACACGGCGAACGTTTTCATCAAGATATCGCAACAATGGAACAAAGATACCAGGGAAAATGGTCCACTACAATGCTGGCTGACTACTGCTGGACACTCCTCAGAGATGCTCCCGAAACGCTGTACAAGAGACAGGCGAAGAAATCTAAGATGTAGTCAATGACTTGATTTTTTATAGGTAGGCTATTACAGTTGACCTTTTACTATTGGAATGCATTTCGTTATGTAAACATTAATTTCTTGCAGATTACAAAAAAACTAGAGCCAATTTTGCAATTTGACTGTCATATTCGTGTTCAGCACATAAAAATTGATAAGAATTGACTAATTTTATTTCAGTAACATGACTTTTGTAAAAATTTGTTGTCCAGTAATTATTTGGGGATTTAATTTGCAATACCGTAATTTCTTTTTTTATTTTCACTTTGTATTTTGGGGAAATAAATTATTTGTTGACTTTTACAACACTTGTTGCTTTTCACTCTTTTATGTTACGTATTTTAGGAGCATAGGCTCGTAACAGAAGATAAAGCTGACCTCACCGGGACCTCGCTGAGGAAAGTAAATGTTGTCATTTACCAAACGGTAAAGGCTGTGTAACCCCAATGTAACCCATTATTTGATATCTGATGTGAAGGACATGTTTTAGTCATTTCATATATATGGACTGAGGTGTAACAGACATGGTACAGACATAAAGACAAGTTTTGATATTACTGAACGTCTTACGGGCATTGCTGTTGTTTTTCATGTTGCTAATTTTGTTTGATTTTAGCATAATTTGTACACAGGTTCTGTTATTTCAACATTTTGAAAGCAGAAACACTATAGTTTTGACCAAGAAACCTAAAACGGTTACATAACCACCTGAGGGATGATAGATTTTGTAAGATTACGACTCTTCATTGGTAATTGGCTGATTCGCCATCAGTAAGGATATATATATATTTATGGTGGACGTTTGATGCCTGAGGTATAACAAATAGCCGGCATGTACAAGCAGTCAATATATATATATATATATATATATATATATATATATATATATATATATATATATAGAGAGAGAGAGAGAGAGAGAGAGAGAGAGAGAGAGAGAGAGAGAGCTCTGTGTGTGTGTGTGTGTGTAATATATTACATCAGCATGGTCCAGATGATATATGCTGTCGAAATTTGTTGAATAAAACAAATTTTCTAATCAACCATTACACAGTATAAGATGCAACACATGGCAATCTGAAAATATTATACATCTGGCATTGACATAGATTTCATATTTTTTATTTGCTTTTTTAATTCTTTGTCTTCCGTTTTCCATTTGTGTTACAGAGTCTAAAGAAACTGGGTTGCTACTATTTACTCGATCTATCTCATTTGTGCTTCCGGCTTATTTTTCTCCATTCTTAGCTACTTAAAAATGGGAAATATTACAGTTGGAGGAAAAGGATTTGATACAAAAGGATCTTACCAAATCCTACATAAGAAGATGATGATTATGAAACTATACCGTAGAAACCGAAAGTTAAATCGATGATAACTGCGAAAATGTCAATGCTTTTAGTATTCCACTTCCAGGATGATTTGGCAAAAAAAATTAAGCAAAACATCAAAACGGACGTAAATTAGATAAACTGTATAAATTGTGGCTGTAAAATAAGTGAGGAATTTTCAATGAACCGTGCAGTACATAACACTCACAATTTTTACATATTTCATCTAAGGGATGGTTAGATAAAATGTTGCTATGCAGGAAATGCAGATGTAAACAATGGACGGTAATGAGACATTTGATGAACTCGTGAGATAAGCTGCGACCAGAACTGACGGATGCAAAGTGGAGATCTTACATAGTCATTAGGAAGATTCTTTAATAACATGAAAAAGTATATATATGTAAATGTTACAAAACTTGTCAATTCCAAGACAGAATCAATCAAATCGGATGTTGAAACTATGAATAAAGATTTATTAGCTTTAAATACACTAGAAAAGAAAAGGTCCAAACAAAATCTGTTCTAAAGTGTTGAAAGTGAAATGCACAATTCATTAGAGATTTGACATGAGATCTGCTAAATTGTTATGATAAAGACGGGGATTGTCCCTTTCTAATTTGTCATTTAAAGATAAGCTCCTGTATGATTTATGGACAAACACGATGGCATCATAAATTAAAACAATTTTGCAGACATCTAATGATAGCAACCGTTGCACACATTCAATACGGAAGTATTGGGTTTGCCCAAGTTTCCGAATACAGCTTTCGAAAGCTTGTTTTTTATATGCGTGTGCATCTTAGAGGAACGCACATCACTCTGTTTTGTTGAATAAGTCGAAGCAGATAGTGTTATGATGCTGTTCGTATAATCGGATCTATGTTTGCTGCGAATATAATTTCAGCACAATACCTCCAGGTGTCCACCATCAACAGTTACCATACTTTTACAATTAGTATAATGAAACCCATTGATTTCTATGTCACTGGTCAATGTTACTTTGAATGAAAGATGAAAACGGGCGTCCACACAAGTACTTGAATAATACAACACTAAACCCTTGTGAATCGCTTGAACAATTCTATTGACGTCGGGGTTGAAATGGTAAACGGTCATAGTTACCTAGAGTGAAAGAATACAATGGTTTCCATGCGATAACAGTAGTGAAGTGGGGGCGGTTTGGCGTCAAGGGGAATTAGCATTAAAAAACACCCGGAACCTGTTTAGCGTCTATGTAAATTTAACATGGGAAAAAATCGTGGGCCTGTTTAGCGCCAAGGGAATTTAACATGGGAAAAAAATCTTGCACCTGGTGAGCGTCAAGGGGAATTGAACAGGGTGGGCCTGTTTAGCGTCAAGGGGAATGGAACAGGGGGTCGGGACCCTATTTTGATACGGTCCCGACCTTATGGGTCTATGGAAATAAAACATGGGAAATTTAAACAGGGGAGAGGGATAGAACACACACACACACACACACACACACACACACACACACACACACAATATAGACAACAGACATTTTTTTAAAAAAATGGGGCAGGCAATGAAAGTCAAGGTCTTTTTGAGGCCTATCAAGAGGCCCTGAAAAGGGCCTTTGGTTTTATATTAATATACCCTTAATATTAACACAGAGGGCATATTTGAGATCTTCTTCTTCTCAAGCTACAGCAACAGCAGCAAGAAGGAGAGGTAAGAAAGAAACAACAAGAAGAATCAGCAGCTGCAAAGAAACAAGGCCGTGAAAGTCAAACGGCCACGGTACTGTTAGACATTTTAGCAGAGTTAAGAAATCTGAAACAAATGTATCAAACTTCTTTATTACGACCGAAGAGAATACGACCTTCCCGAGCTAAGCACTCCAACCCTGTGACTAAGCCTACCGTACCACCCTTAGTGATTTCAACCACATCATCATCAACATTACGCAGTCCAGAAGAAGACCTTGGCCGTGGTAAAGACTTAAGACAGTTAAAGTTGATTGCTTAAACTCACCCCTACCCCAAAGGCCCTTTCCAGGGCCATCCATGTCTCTCAAAAAGAGATAGATTTTCAATTGCCAATGACTCAACAAAAAATCATTTTACCCCTATAGTACGTGTCTGTGTATGAGTGCGTGAGTATAGCTTCTTATTTTAAAATCAAAACCCAAAGACACTTACCTTTATATCTAATTTATTCTTTTATAAATATTTACAATCCAATTCACAATTCACAACATAGCACTTTAAAAAGTTCAAAGACTTCTTCTGTCTCATTGTTCACTCTCTCTGTTTTTTCAATTTCTTCAGTTACATTCTTTACCTCCTCTTCCTTCTCACTTTCTTCTCTTCTTCGTTTCTTTTCCTCTTTCTTTTTCTTCACCTGTCTCCTTCTTCCTCTTCTTCCTATCACTATCCTCTTCTTCTTGCTCCTCTTGTTTCTTAGGGCAATCTGAAGACCAGTGTCCTTTTTCTTGACGATGATAACAGGTATCTTGACTTTTGTCTCTTTTAACCCCTCTTTTCCTTTTTTGACGGCCTGGACACTCTAAAGAACAATGCCCTTTCTTCTGACAGATGTAGCAAGTATCTTGACTTTTATCTCGATAGGAGGGTGAGTAGTCCCTCGGCTGGTCTGAAGATAATTTTCGGATGACCCCTCGCAAAGCTCTGATGAAAAGTTCGATCTGTGTAGTCTCTTCCACCGTTGTGCTCTGTTTGAGAGTGAAATGAATAGTGAAAGGACAAGACACATACCCTTTATATACGCTGGTCTGCCATGCCTATAAAGTAACCCGGGTGTTTAAACTTTAGTCATTTGACTTTTTGCTATCAAGATGAAACGATCCAATTCATCTGAGAAGAAAGAAGAAGAAAGTAAGAGGCAGAAACGTGATCTATCGCCTCGTACCAGGGCTGAAGTCTTGGCACATATTCATGCCAGTGATTTTGAAGAGGACATGAGTGAACCAGAATTTAAACCCAGGCAGGGCTGACAAAAATGTGCGCAGACAAACTGGACAATGCACTCTTTCTCGCCCTTTGTTCAGACAGGGTTGAGAGGCCAAATATCCTGAGCATTTCGATCCGCAATGTTTGTGTTGCTCTCGATTGTTATAGCCATAGTCACATTTCTCACAGTAATAACTGTATCCCAGGAATGCGGTGATACTGGTAATGGTATCGAAATGTCCATCGTGATGATAGAGGTGAATGTATTTTCCATCCTTAAAATCTTTCCCTAGAAACAACAGAGCCCGCGCACTTCTTGAGGATGCACTTTCAAGGTGTAACGTGGAGCTAGGACATCTTGCAATTTTTGCATTTCAGGAATGCCACAGGGTTTGTCTTTGGGCAAGCCAGCTTGTTGTAACAGGAGTTCTGCTTCGTGTCGTTGTTTGGCTCGGTCCGATTGTTGGATGGTTTTCCAGGCTCTCTTCCATTCTGCCGTGTCGTTTTTGTTGGCATACGTTAGTCCCACCACGATAGCCCATGATGGCTAAACACATCTGGTCTTGAGAATTGTGAATTTGGACGAGGCTCTTTTTGGTTCTGCGAAGACCATTCACCAATAACACCTTATTGCGTTGTCCGGTCCCTTGAGGAGGAGAGACCTGGGTCATGTCCAGTGTGGCTTTTCCATCGGTGATGTCAAACTGGTCATTAAATTGTTGCACGTGTTAAATCTTGTCCATGACTTTGGAAGCGGTAAATTCTGCAGGGCTGCTAAACTCGATCCAAACCGGGGATTTCAAACCGTCGTGTTGTATGGAAATTCTCAAGCGATCGTATTCTTTGGGTTGGCATTGTTGCTTGAGCGAGGTGAGCAAAGAATCACACATCTCGGTGATGAACCATTCTGCTTTCTCTAACGGTACTTCGGACTTGAAATCTTTAAACTTCACCGTGTATTTGGAAGCCGTGATTCTAAATTTCCTAGAGGGTCGCTTCTCCGTCTCTCGAATGGAATAGTATTTTTCAGGGTTGACTAAAGGTGGTGAACTTTGTTTAGAGGAAAACTCTCTGTTACCAACAACATCTGAAGATGCAAGGCTCACAGCAGACATGTGCTTGTCAACTCCTGAGATTGTGCCCTACTTGTGGACAAGGTCTATGTACAAATAATGTCAAGGCACACGTATGTCGAGGAAAGAAAAAAATGTCACATTTGTCACCACATCCTGGACTTGGAACACCAATGCTACGTGCAAAAATACCAACCCCAACCAGAAAAAGAGGACGGTCACAAGAAGAAAGGCAAATCATCTTTTTCGATTTTGAATGCATGCAAGAGTCCGGCATTCACATTCCTAATTTCTGCGTGGCTCATCGAGCGTGCGAGAAGTGCATTCAAGAACCTGTCTTCAGTCATTGCCCTCACTGCAGTAAGATTCCTGGAGGGCGTGAACAAATCTTTCGGGGACCGAACACGCTAGCCGATTTCGCTCAATTGGTCTTAGACCCCATCGACAAGACGTGGAGGCAAGAGGACATCGAACGTTACGGAGATTGTCATCGTCATGCCACGGTGATGGCTCACAATTTCTCCGGATACGATAGACAGTTTCTTTCGAAATACTATACGGAAGATGGTAGCGAGCGTCCTAAAGTCACTTTGAACGGAACCAAAATCATTTTCATGTTTAAAGATTCGATGAGTTACTTGGCCATGCCTTTGAGTCGAATACCTAAAACGTTTGGAATGACAGAAATGGCTAAAGGGTACTTTCCACACTTCTTCAATACGGAAGCCAATCAACATGCCGTTCTACCCCATTTGCCTGAGGCTCACTATTACGACCCGACAACATGCGTACCGGACACCGAGAACCTTTCAACGCTTGGTACCAGGTCCATGCCTTCGATCCTTTCGACTTTCAGGAAGAAATGTTAAAGTATTGTCGTTCCGACGTGGACATTTTACGGCGTTGCTGTGGAAAATTTCGAGAACTGTTCATGGAACACGGAGGGGTCGATCCTTTGAAAAAGCATGCACCAGCGCCAAAGCGTGTTCCTTAGTCTGCCGGCAACGATTCATGCCTGAAAACACCGTGGCTGTCATCAGTCCTCAAACGACCAACTATGTCAAACGTCAATACTCGGTCAAAGCCCTACGCTGGTTACATTACTTGTGCGACAAGGAAGACAAATGGATTCAGCATGCCCGCAAAGAAGGCGGTGAAAAGACCATGGGAACGCATTCAGTCGATGGCTGGGACTTAGAAAACCCCAAGATCTGTACGAGTTTAACGGTTGCTTATTTCACGGATGTCCCGTCTGTTACCCTGATCGTGGCACTAAAAATCAGTTTTTACAACGAACGATGGAAGACTTGTACCAGGCCACTCGTCAGCAACGCCGAAAGTTTTGGAAATGTGGGAACACGAGTACGATCACCGTATGAAAACCGATCCCGAGTTTAAACGCCTCGTGGAAAGTTACCAGTTCATGGACCCGCTGAACCCGAGGGATAGTTTGTACGGAGGAAGGACCAATGCCACCTGTTTGCTGTACCAAGCCGACGAAGAGAAAGGAGAAGAAATCAAATACTTGGACGTGTGTTCGCTGTATCCCTACGTGTGCAAATATTATCGCTTTTCTGCAGGGCACCCACAATTGTTAACGGAACACATCGACCCGAAAAACATTCGACAATACGAAGGCTTGATCAAATGCAAAGTTTTGCCTCCCAAGGAATTGTACCATCCCGTGGTCCCTCACCATTGCCAAGACAAACTGATGTTTCCCTTGTGCCGTACTTGTACTGAAACCTGCAACCAAGATCAACCTGGTCATCACACCCAGGAAGAACGAGCCTTGACGGGGACCTGGGTCAGCGTAGAATTGTTCAAAGCTCTGGACATGGGATAATAACTGTTACAAGTGTACGAAATTTGTCACTTTCCCAAGACAGAACAATACCACAAGGGTGACCCCAGTCAGAGAGGCATTTTCGCAGACTACGTGGATGCCTTTTTAAAACTAAAGCAAGAAGCCAGCGACTATCCGTCCTGGTGTCACACTCCCGAAGACCAAATAAAATTCAAAGAGAAATACTGGGCACAAGAAGGCATCACTTTAGATCACATTGAGGAAAACAAAGGCAGGCGATCGTTTTCCAAAGTGATGTTAAATTGTTTGAGGGGTAAAATGGCACAACGGCCGTATTTACCCAAGACGAAATGTTTGACAGAACCTTCCCGCTACTTTCAGATGATTAACGACAAAACTAAATTCATGAAACACGTTGACGTCGTTCGCTAGGATTTGATCTTAGTCAATTAAGAAGAAGATCTGGACTTTGTAGTAGCCGATCCCTTTGGAAATGTCATCATTGCGGCTTACGTGACATCTCATGCTCTCTTAAAATTGTACGAAGCTTTAGAACTGTTAGGGGAACGCGTCCTGTACTTTGACACGGACAATTGCATTTACATCGATCACCCGAGTCAACACCACCCTGACATCGAATGAAACCGTTTAGAAGCCTGGACAGACTAGTACACCGACGACAAGATTCTAAGTTTCGTCAGTGGCGGTCCTAAAAATTACGGCTACGAATACCAGGACAAACAAGGATAAGTGCACACAAAGTGTAAAGTGAAGGGATTGACTCTGAATTATCGTACCAGTCAAGTGGTGAACTTTGGCGTATTGAAAGGAGCCTTGCAGTCTAGAGAAGATGAATACTTTAAAGTGACCACCTATCAACCCAACAAGATTATACGTTTACCCACTCACCACATCGTCAGTCGACCCTTGGAAAAAGTCTATCAAATCGTGTACCAGAAGCGAGTGCGACTTCCCAACCACTTTTCTTTGCCGTACGGACATGTCGGTATAAAACATTGGTTATAAGAGGATAGCCACACACCAGAAGCATGACTTCGCCACAGCAAGAATCGAGCGAGAAATCCAGTGAGAACTCCAAGTTCAAACCCTACCATTTTCCGGTCTTCTTGCCTGACTATTGTGATTGTGCCCTTCGATTGTAAACGTTTCAAGCATGGCCAACGGATAGGGAAGGATTACCTTCTTCGCATGTTTTAGCTAGAACATGATTTGTCTACTTGGGACCTGAGTCAGGATTGGGATACGAAGTACAGTGTTTCGCTTGCGGACTGAAGTTACAAATGGATCTATGTATCTATAAAGATTCAGCTATTCTGGAACATACTCGATGGTGTCCGCATTGCCCTTACCTTTCTTTGGCCTTTCCACCCATCACACTACGGTACAATGTTGACGGTACCTTAGAGACGGTACCTTCCAAAACAAGACATAAAAAGGAACGATGTACAAGCTTGAGACTTCATTGCGACTAGTATAAAAAGGAACCCTAGGCAAGATCGACAGTTCATTGTGACTACCAAGACCAAGCGAACAAGATGAATACTTTCAGAGAAACACAAAACAAATTCAGACAGGCACAATTCAAGTTTGGGGCCTCTGAAGTAGAATACGATTGTGAGCCTTGAGATCGGAGTGATACTGTACGCTGTGACCTTAACGATGCTGTAAAGCATCATGGGAACTTTGTTCGCACTACTACAACCCCTACCATGGAAAGTGATTATGTGCGTGTCAAACCTGAGGGATGTAAAATCGATGTCCCTGGTCATCGTAGACACTTTGTTGGGTTTCATGGTCAATGTGGATGTCAACCTTCACGTTTACCCCCCCCCCCCACCAAGGATGTCATCTAGCCCTGAACAAACTCCTGTCCATATCACCGTTCCCTCATCGAAACGAACCTGTGAAAGACGAATATTCGTTCCCTGTGCGTTTGTCGAAATAATGCGAATTTGAAAATCGTCTTCAATCGTTCAAAGGAAAATGGCCTAAGTATCTGGGAGGAACAACCCCCGAAGAATTAGCCAGAGCCGGATTTTTCTACTTGGGCGAGGGGGATAAAGTCAAGTGCTTCAGTTGCGGTGTGTCACTTCACCATTGGGAACCACCGAGACCAGTATATAAACTCCATTTCAAAAACGATATTGAACCATTACCTAAAGAACTGCAAGAGAAGATTTACAAGGAAGTTTGGCAGGAACTTGCCAGAGTGAAATCTCAATGGGTAACTGTAGAACATTTGTGCCGAGAAATTCACAAGAGGAAAGTGAAAAAAGTCAACCAGTGTGTTAGATTTCTCTGAGTCAAGTGTGCATTCATCCTATTATATCACTCTAGACCGTTTACATCAAAAGACTTCAATGAGATTCTTGGACGTTGCCCTGAATGGCAGTGGTCAGAAATTACTCACTATGTGGATTACTTTTGCTCTAGGAGAAGATTGTGAATTGTACTGACTGACCTATTAATGGATACTTTACAAGAGAACATTTGCCTGTGGAGCTGAGAGAACGCATTTACCGAGAACTGGTCAAAATACAAGTCAAACGTAAAGAACAATTGCATCCGGTACGTCACCACATGTTTAACCACTGGTACCTGAATGGTATAAAAAGAACTGATTCGTCAGAAATTGTTTCAGTGGTCAGACATTGTTCAACACTTTGAGTTACTGAGTGATCGAAATGTTCATCATTTTAGTTACTTCGAGATTCACCTAGAGCAACGCATTGAGGAAGACGAGTTAAAGGATTACCAATATATTTTACGTGGAATCTGCTTAGCGGTAGAGGAAACTTCTAAACGAACTCTGAAGTGTTGGTTGCAGTATGCAAGATTTAGATTCCCAACTGAATAACGAAGATCTCTAGTTAGAAAGTACCTTTATTGCTTCCGAAATAAATAGACTATAAAATCAGGAATCCATGCCACTGCTTATGTCACAAGTGATTGAACAGATTTCGTGGAAGGAATTTAATGACCATATTCAAACCGTGGATCATTACCATCAATTATTATAAGAACAGTATCCGTTCAATTTAGGACGACGCATAGTGTGTATCTTAGTGACTTGGTTTATGTGATTTTGTTTACCAGCCGATTCCTTGTGGACTCTTTACGAACAGTACTTACCACCCAAATGGCCTTAAATGGTCACGAAAGACTCCTTTTGCTCAAAGCCTTGCGTTTTCATCTGGATACTTCTCGACTTCTACAGGAAAAAAGAGTCGTCAACTTTTAGCTACCGAAGACGTGTATGACGATGTGTGTGTAGCTTGTGACTTACACCCCCATTGGACAGATGTCCGTGCCTGGAAAAAATGGGAAATTGAGGCTTGGACCCTAGAAGTGGCCCAGTATGCACGAGAGTTGTTCAAGGAAAAAAGTCACTTTTCAACCTGTGTTAGTGACGGTGCCAGAAGAAGAAGAACCCGTCACCAAGGACAGGGCTGTCGTGGACATGTCTGAAAGACCCTTTCGGGAGGACACTTGTGTGACCTTACCCCCCATACAACTGGTCAGAACATTGCCCAAAACATGTTGTATAGACACTTGTTTGTATTCCACGTTGATGATTTTCATGTGCATTTTATCGTTGTACTTAAGCCTTTATCTTTTATGTATATTTGTCTTTCGTATTCATGTTTAAAATATTCAACAAACGTGTCCTGAAAAAAGTATAAAAACTCTTGTCTTGTCTGTTTACGTGTCACAAGTGACGTTCCTAACACTATGACTACTTCTGTTGACTCTGCTCCCTCTTCCACTACTGTAAAAGTCATCGACGAACACTTACATCGTGCCAGTTGGGAGGCTTTGTATCTTCGCCATCCCTTTAACATGCTCATTGCTGGACCTAGCGGTTCAGGCAAAACCGAATTTGTCAAACGTTTGATCGAACATAAACATCATTTGATCGATCGTCCACCTCAACGCATCGTGTGGTGTTTCAGAGAGTGGCAATTGGCGTAGAGTCTCTTGCGAGAAAGTCAAGGCGATTCCATCGTGTTTGTGGAAGGCATTCCTAAAGAAGACGACGGCATCGTCTCTGACTCCCGTCAAACCCATTTGGTCATTTTCGACGACATGTTAGGAGAAGACGAAGAAGAAATTAAACTGGTTTACGCGCAAAGGGCATCACCGTAATGCCAGTGTCGTTTACATCACTCAACATTTGTTTCAACAAAGTAAAGCCCATCGCATCATCAGTCTCAATGCGCATTACGTGGTCTTGTTTAAAAGTCCTCGAGATAAATCGCAGGTGCCAGTCTTAGCCAAACAGTTAGGAACGCCTTGGCTGACTCAGGCGAACGACGATGTCACTCAAACTCCACACACCTATTTACTCGTTGATTTGAAACCGACTACCCCCAATGATTTGTGATTTCGTACCCAATTGTTTCACCACTGGTGCCAAGACGGAGGGCTTGTCCTGTATACGTCTCCTTCTCGACTTAATCCCTACAAAAAAATCGTCTGCTTCACACAGTTTGAACATGACCTCCATTCAGTCGCATCTTCCCGTCAAATTGATTCGTGCCTTGTATGACATCAGTCGAGAAAAAAATCCACAAATACGGGTTCCTGTCTTAGAAGCTAGTCTCAAAGAAGTCTTACGATGGTTCACGGTGACAGCACGTCAATTACTGCAAAAGATCATTCAGATTCCTCATCAAACCAAACGCTGTTTTGATCGAAACAACGCCGCTTTGACCCAACTGGCCGATCCCCACATCGACACTCAAACCAAAAAACAAATCATTTTGAAACCTGGAGGGAGCGGTACTCTAGGAGGTGTCATCATTCGTTCTCTCTTAAGATGGGATCCTAATACTCCCAAATTTCTCCCCAAGAAAATAGCAAACGAAGCTCCAAGAAGAAGAAAAAAAGCCACGGTGTCAAGACTAGGTCCCCAAGGAGACCCGTGTCTAAAAGAACTTCTCCAGTGGCGGAACCCTCCTCTTACCAGTCACCACCCCGGAAAAAGAAAAGCCCCCAGGAAAAGAAACAGAGAAAAAGTCCCCAGAAAAAGACAAACCCACAGAAAATTAGCCGAAAGAGAAGCACTTCGGCCAGGACGCAACCTTACACTGGTAAACAACGACTAGCAACGGCAGTGACCGCGTCTCCAGTAGCCTCAGGTTCAACCACTTCTCCGTTGTTGATACCAAGAACCGAAGAGTACATGGAGACGTTGATCACACCAAGAACTTCTCCGTTGATGCCCCAAGAATTTCCCCAGTGGCAGGACCCTCCAATTTAGCGGCAGTGGCCGCTGCTCAAAAAGTACCTTCTCCCAAATCAAAGTCCAAGAGAGATCGGGCATGTTACAAAGTTTACTGGATTTGTCCAAGCAAGAACTGGCTCGATTTAGTCCGTTGCGTACCCCTGCACGACGTGTCATGCATGTCCTCAAGTTGATACGTCGTAAAGATAATCAGTGGCGACGCGTTCCAGTATAAAACAGGTCTGCGACCAAGTAGGGTATCAGTGAACTTCCAAAAGATGTCACCTCAAAGAAGTGCACACCATCACTATCGCCAAAAAAGAAAGAGGCAAAAGCAGACTCGTCATCCGACAAAGCGCTTAGCCAAGCATCGACGTTACCCTAAGAAAAGACACAGTCGTTACAAGAAAAAGAGGCGTCAACAAAGGGGAGGATTCCTTGGCGATTTCGGAAAAAACATTGTCACCTTTATGACCAAGCGATAGTCCCCCCAAAAAATATAAAAGGGCTTGTGTTAAGATATCGACGTTAGTGTATGTTTGGTGAATGTCCCGGAACCCTCAAGCAAAGATGTCACCCTCCAGAAAACATTCCTCTTCTAAACCCCAAGGAAAGAAAAGAAAAGGACTGCCTGTACGCTTAGTCAAACATGGGGACATGTTATCTGTCCTGTCCAAAGCTTCTCCACCCCTATGAAGAAAACTCATTCAATCAGCCTCCAAAGAGGTCATCGATACCGTGTGCGAATGTTTTTTGAACGTGTTGAAAGGCACGATCCCTTTGTCCAAACACCAGAAACAATGCTTAGGCAAACATCGTCACGTTCTGCGCCAAATGGTTCAAAAGAAAATCCCCCTTTGCCAAAAGAAGAAGATGTTGCTCCAACATGGAGGAATTTTACCCCACTTGTTAGGCCCCATGCTGAAAGGTGTCTTGGGAACCGTGTTGGGAGGGCTGGTGGGACCAAGATAAAAAGGCCCTCTGAAGTCCCAAGATCTCAGAACTAACACTTGACATCCCATGGAAGGACGAAAACTAGCTTTAGTGCCTTACAAACGATGGATGGAATACCATCGTTGGCAAGAAAACGCACCCCGCATTTACGTCCCAATCCCCATTTGAGCGAGATGTCCCAGTTACAACACGAATTACAGTCCTTGATGGATCGCCAAGATTTGTCCGAAACAGAAAATTCGCAAAAGTACGGTCAATTCTTGCAACGACTGCAACACTTTCACCAAAAAGCTTTAGACGAAACAGCTCTTCCCACTCTGAAAGATTTTATGACCTTGATGAAAAGTCCATTCCCCACACCATCACCACCATCACTACTACCATCCCCAGGAGATGCTACCCCACGAAGGCCTGAAGAAGAAGAGATTCGAGAAGTGTTTCAAACACCGTCAGAAGCTCCCATGTCTAGAAAGATTACAGCATCCTTGTTGACCCCGTCCCCCACACCCCAACGAGAAGAAATGAAAGCTTGGGTTAAAAAGATGATGTCCACTCCTCCTTCGACAGAAGTGAATAGGAAAGAAGGGAAACCAGAAGTGAAAAAACAAAAGAAGACCAAAACCATTCCATTGCCACCTCCACCACCACCTTCGACTTCTACTCCCGTAGCCCATCGGACACGTAAATCCGTTTCCAAACCACCCTTTCGTCCCATCCAAAGTAGCATCACCGAAGAGTATGTGACTTGTTAACACACAAAAGATGGAGAAGGTGTTAGCCAGCATTTACTACGATCCCTCCCATCCTGCAGGTTACGCAGGAGTTCAAAAATTGTATCGTGCTTCCAAAACTCGACTGAAAAGTCTCCGTTTACCTCAAGTGCAATGATGATTACAAGAACAAGCTACTTACACTTTACACAAACCCATTCGACGCAAGTCTTCAAGAAGTCTCACCCCAGTGGAAGGCATCGATCATCAATGGCAAGCCGATTTAGCCGATGTCTCTCATTTGGCCAGTTACAATCGCGGCTACAAATATTTGTTTTGTGTCATCGACGTCTTTTCCAAATTTGCCTGGGTCGTACCCTTGACTTCCAAATCGAGCAGGGAGTTAGTGCTAGCCCTGCAACGAGTGTTGAATTAAAGCGGTTGTCACCCTCTTCGATGGCAAACGGACAAAGGCACCGAATTTCTGAACCAAGCTTTCCAAAAAGAATTAAAGAAACGTGATATTCATTTTTTTACCACCGAGAATCCTGAAGCCAAAGCCAGCATCGTGGAACGTTTCCAACGCACTTTGAAAGAACGCATGTGGAAATATTTTACGCATCACCACACACTGAAGTGCATCGACATCTTACCGCACCTGGTGAAAGAGTACAACCAATCTTACCATCGAAGCGTTGGACGTGCCCCGCAAGAGGTGACTCCCGACAACGAAGTGCTGGTGTCTGATCGCCTGTTTGGTACGTCCCCGACGAGGGCTGTCCCCAAGAAAACTGGAGTGTTGGTCGTAGGAGATTGGGTGCGCATTGGCAAAACCAAACTCACTTTCGACAAAGGTTACTTACCTAACTGGACGACCGAATTGTTTCGAGTCACTGGACAAGTGCATGGCCGTCCTCCTACCGTCTATAAATTAAAATACATGAACGGAGAAGTGCTCAAAGGAACATTTTATTTGCCCGAGTTACAACGTGTCACCAAAAAAGAAGACGACGTGTACGACATCGAAAACATTCTCGAACGCAGAACCCGTAAAGTAGGAAAACGACTTGTCAAAGAAGTCAAAGTACGTTGGAAAAGATGTCCACCCAGTTTTGATTCTTGGATCGACACTTCAAAGACCTCGAATATAAAAAGAAGTGACCATCATGCCCTTTTACACAGACTCAGCTACAGCGACCACTCCTTCCCCCAGTTCTTCTCTGGAAGATTTACAACAACAACCCGTGTGGGTGTGGTGTGGTGAACGTGTGCTTAAAACGCAAATCGTCTTTTTCTGCCAAATCTTTGTGGTGCATTGTGTCATCGGGCAGCCATCGCCAATTTGAGTTTGCAACAAGGAGACAAACAATTGTGGACCATTTTATTGAGCAGTTGCATCGGTTACCTGCTTCCCAATCCCTCCCTGAAATTCACTTCGAACGGGAACAACGGGAACCTTGTGTCCAGTGCCAGTGACAGTCACCACTCCAATAACAATCCCATTTTGAGCGGAAACACTCCTCTGACTTCCAATAACCCATCGGACAGCCACAGAATTCTGTAATTATGAGCCACCATAACCAGTTTTACTTAACCTTACCCAGTGACAGTTCCATGGAGGTATTTCCCAAGAACACGTTGTGCTGTTACACAGCCAATTTACCCCAGTCCATCTAATTAGATCACGAAGCCCACTGAGAAGTGGCTTTAGTGGAAATCATTCACCCGACCCAAGTCTTCAATGTCCTTCCCAATCAAACTTTTTTTGAGGTGGAAGTTCATTACGAACAATTGCAACTGTACTTGGATATCAAAGTCAAATATGACAATAAAACCCCTAGCATAAAACATCAAAAGTGGACCACCTATCACTTGTTCATTCCCCCAGGCTATTATTTTAGTGGTCAACATTTGGTGACCACCATAGCCTCCAGGTTTAATGTCGTGTTTCTTAAAGCTTTGGAGAGTGTCAGAAAAAGTGTCACCCTGGAGAACCATAAAGTAGCTCGTCGTTTCCTGATGAAATTTCCTGAGGGGGGTAAAATTATGTCCATCTTTTTTGTCCTGAATTGTTTGCCATGTTGGGCGGGGCCATGGAGCTGAGAAATAAAGTAGAACAACAAAAAGTCGAATTACCAGTCATTTACGACAACGATCCTTTTGCCAAGTTCTTTCGTGCCCCGGTAGAACTGAACCAAGGACTGAATTTGATTTTTGTGTACTCAGATGTAGTGGAGTACAACGTGGTGGGACACACCTCTGTGCCATTATTGCGTGTCATTCCTTTCAAAGTGGATTCTGCCACGGCCGGTGACGAGGAAGGTGGAAACACCTATCACGTTCAACGCGAATTTGTACATCATCATTATTTGCCTGTCAGTAAGTCTTATTTGGACACGGTCAACATTGCTATAAAAGGAGATCTGGGACAAAATATTCCATTCACCAAAGGAAAAGTCACGGTGAAACTCCATTTTCGAAAACGGTTCTCTCACGACTCGTAAGTAAGTCATGTATCCAGTGTACCGAGGGGTTGCTCGACAGCGAGGACACGGCTTAGAAGATATGTTAAAATCGGCCTTTCGTTCGGTGGCCCCGGTGTTGAAACCGATGGTGACACGCGGATTGCACGCCTTGAAAGATGCGGCACTGACGCAAGGCAAAGAATTTCTCCAAAATGTCATCATCGACAAACAAAACCAAAAAAAGCCTTCTTGAGGGCAGGCAAAAATGTTTTGCTGCAAACGGGTAAAGACATTTTGGGCCGACGATAAACACCTGTAAATGCCCTGCATGCTACCGAGTCAGGCATTCCTACTTCCTTGAAGTCACAGCAAGGACACGGTAGAAAGAGACGACGAAGAAAACACCCTTTCACCAGACTTCACACTTCTAAAGCTAGAAGACAAAGAAAAGAAAAACCGTTCGAGACTTAGACGTTTTCGATTATTAAAGTATTGAGAAACAGAAAAATGATGCACCGAGAGTCTTGCGCTTGTTCTAAGTCGGAACTGTATCTGTTTGCCATGCCACCCACCATGATGACCATGCAAGAATCCCAATGGGTGGAATTTCATCCCGTCTCCTCTTTGACGGATTCAGCCCCCATCGAGTTTGAAATCAAAGGACAACCCGAAGATTACATCGATCTGAACAACAGTTACTTGTACCTCAAAGTCAAAGTTCTAGATAAGACTGGAGGTCATATAGACACTGAAGCAGTAGCTCCCGTCAACAATTTCATGCATTCCTTGTTCAGTGGAGTGGACTTGTACTTGAATAACAAACAAGTCAGTAGCAGCATGGATACTTACCCTAAGCGTGCCTACCTGGAAAATATCTTGACGTACGGAATAGATGCCAAGAACACTCATCTCAATGCCTGTGTGGTATGGGAAGCTGACGATGCGGGCCAGTTTGAAATATTGGAAACTGATATAAAGAAAGACCACAATGAGGGATTTGTAGAACGAAGAAACAAAATCATGGGAGCCAACAAAAGTTTAGAACTGATGGATCGTTTTCATTTCGACATGTGGTTGCAAGAAAAGTATTTGCTGAACGGTGTGGATGTCCGCCTGAGATTGAATCGTAGCAGTACCGCTTTCTATTTAATGGCTGATAGTGCCGATTACAAAACCAAAATCCAAGAAGCTAGACTCTACGTATACGTGAACATTCTTGTCCTCCATTAACGTCTCTGGAGATCCGTCGCATCGAAGCTCTCGTGAACCATGGTCCGAAGTCAAAGCTAAATGCCTTTTACTTGTCAGACATTTTCCAAGAAAAAATCAGGATCGAATTGATCACTAAGCATTACCTGTGAAGAAAAAAACACATAATTAAATGGATACCTGGGAACTTTATTATCTTTTGAACCACAGTTCGTACACTGCTTCTTAGAATCGTGTCGTATGTGCTAAAGATGAACTCCCTCATCGCAAACCCTAAGACCATCAAGTTTATGTGATCAACACGGACGACAGTCATCTAACAGGAGCCCACTGGGTAGCCGTCTACTTTCCTCAAGAAGGATGTGTGGAATATTTCGATTCCTATGGATTGCCTCCTTTTTAAGACGATATCATTGACTTTATGAGAAGAAATACTAAGACCACCCGATTCAATAATGTGAAATTACAAGGCACAGATTCCTTGATGTGTGGACAATATTGTGTGTATTTTCTGCATCATCGCAGCCTAGGCTATTCCTTAGAACATTTAGTGACTCATTCTTCTAGAAACGATGTGAAAGTAAATCGATGGTTCTGTGACCATTATGCTCATCTTTTGTCTCAAGCTAAGAAACGTAATGTCCACCAATGGCCTAATGACTTCATGTGGAGATCACAATTTCATTCACAACGTTGTCAGCCCTGTCCAAAATAATGTGTTAGCTGAGAAAAAATGTTTGGTATTTGAAAAAAATGTTTAATGTTATATTGAATGGTTAATGTTAACAAATTTGTTACTTGTTAGTGTTCAGTTAAAAAATGTTGTGTTGTGAAGAAAAAAAATGTCTTTGTGGTTTGTTTGACTATAGCAATCTTGATTCATGCTCTTTGACTTCTTACTATCCCTCCCATGACACTCATTGAACGTTCCGACTCGAAAACCGTGTAGGGATGTTTTCCATCACGTCCGCGCTTTGACTTTAAAACCGAGGTAATCTCCAGTCTAACCATTCATTATCGACTCACCCTCCTACGAAGATGTGCTCCAGACTAGCTAAGCTAAACGAAGCCTACGTGAATTTGCATAGGGTCGGACACAGTCTGATACCGAAGCCTGAAGAGATAGAGAATGTGAGAATGTTAAAAGTCACTGAAAACCTGATAGAAGAGCTCTTCAGAGAAGAAATTAACAGGGAGAAAAAAGAATGGACAGAGAAGTACAGACTTCAGAAACAACAGAGAAAGCAGCAACAGCAACAGCAATAACAGCAGCATCCACAGCAACCTGAACCTGACAGAGACTTTGTCGACTGTCGTATCGATACCAAAGAGCTCTTCTTGTCTTCCCGGAGAAGAAGACCTTATCCATGGAGAATGCCTATTGTCAGAGGAGGCCGCAATCTTAGAACCTAAAAGATGGCCATAGTTTCAAGTTCACACAAAAAATCAGCCCTTTTCAGGGCTACCTCAACCTCTCGAAAAGAAATAACAATCGATTGATTATAATAAGTTAAAAAATAGAAGTGCGTGTATAAGCACATGAAATCTTTATCTTGCTTAGAAAGTGTGTGTGTGTGTGTGTGTGTAAGTATTTTCTTTAAGTGGCTTGTCAACATGTTTTAGAATAATGATGAGTAGTATAAAAAAGTGAGTGAGTGTTTCTTTTAGGTCGGCGCGTTGTTTGGTCATGATCTAGGTAATTTAAGTTTTGTCTTAAGGGGATGTTTTCCTTCACGTCCGCACGTTTTAAGTGGTGATCTAGGTAATATAAGTTTTCGGTCTCAGGGGATGTTTTCCTTCACGTCCTCGCTTTTCGTATAAATTGATAAACACTAGAGAATGAATACCAGACCAGCTAAACTGTTAGAACTCCAGATGCACCTGGAACATGCCAGGTGCTTATTTAATGAACTGGCCGCGGAGGCCATCGTCGAGGAGGGAAGGAGGAATAGTGAAGAAAGAAAGAAGAGGAAAAAAGAGAGATCAGGTGTCACCCTATGATGAACCCTGTGTGCAAGGTGACACCTGAGGCAAGGACATCTCCCCAGCCTGTAGCTGCACCACAGCCAAAACCACAACAGGAGGTAAGGATGCCAATTCATCCTAGAATTAGAAATAGAAGAAGAGAAAGGGAAGTCTTCACTATTTCAGAGACAGAAGATTGGAATAGTGAAGCCACTCAACCCGCCTCTGCGCTTCCAGCGACAAGGGTGAATTGGCAAGGTGCCAGACCAGGAAGGTGCCAGCATTAGATAGGTGCATCTGGAGTTCAAAATCAAACAGCCCTTTTCAGGACTAGCCAAAACACTTGAAAAGAGATCGTAATCAATTTGCCAATGTGTGTATGTGTGTGTGTGTGTGTGTGTGTGTGTGTGTGTGCGTGTGTGTGTGTGTGTGTGTGTGTGTGTGTGTGTGTGTGTGTGTGTGTGTGTGTGTGTGTGTGTGTGTGTGTGTGTGTGTGTACGTGAAGTAGTGTATTTATGAACACTCACTCTTTCCTGTTAAGATTTATGTGTTTATGTATATGATTGTGTGTGTGTAAGCGCTCACGTACGTTTGTGTGGATAGTTGATTATTGGGTTTGATTTTTGCTCATTGGCGTGTGTGGATGGTATAGTTTGGGTTTGTTTATTGCTGCTTCGCGTATGTGGATAGTAGATAATATGAGATGAGAAAAGTAAGGGATGTTTACCTTCACGTCCGCGCGTTTTAAGTGATGATCTAGGTAATATAAGTTTTGGGCTTTAGGGGATGTTTTCCTTCACGTGCGCGCTTTTTATATAAGAACCCGCAAAGTTCGTCATTCACACCATTCTACGGAATAACCGATACAAGATGGACGTGTCAGCGCTGTTTAACGATTTAAGAAATGTTTACTTTTGGATGATGGATGAAGAATATGCTATTGAAAGGATAGAAAGAGAATGGAAGTTAAGAAAAAGTCTTGGCTCTGTGAATGAACTAAAATTAGCAAGGAAGATGATAGAGGAGATGATAGAGGAAGAAGTTAAGAGATTGAGAGGATTGATTCAACTAGAGTATGTCAGAGTGGGGACAATAAAAGAGTCTATGGACAAGGTAAAAGCAGTGAGATGCTATTTGGAAGAGCTAGAGAAATGGTCAGAGTGGAAGTTTGTGAAAAGGGGCAGTGAACAATTAAAGAAAGCGGAGTAACAGATGAAAATGTTAATAGATGAAGAAGTGCAGAAAATCAAGGACAGGTGGGCAAAAGATAGGAAACAACAAGAGAAAATAGAAAGAAAAAGGAAGAATATGAGAGACTGAACAATAACTGGATACAAATCCAACAGACGTTTAGAGCGATGGGCCACCCTGAATGGAAAAAGAAAATTGAAAAGAGGAAGAAGAAAGGAATTTTGGAAAAGATAAGGGGATGGATGAAGAACTGGAGGAAATAGAAGAAGAGGAAACCCAAAGGCCCTTTTCAGGGCCCCTTCATAGGCCTCGAAAAGACATTGACTTTCATTGCCTGCCCCATTTTTAAAAAAAAAATGTCTGTTGTTTATATTGTGTGTGTATGTGTGTGTGTGTGTGTGTGTGTGTGTGTGTGTGTGTGTGTTCTATCCCTCTCCTCTGTTTAAATTTCCCATGTTCCATTTTCATAGACCCATAAGATCGGGACCGTATTAAAATAGGGTCCCGATCCTGTTCCATACCCCTTGACCCTAAACAGGCCCACCCTGTTCAATTCCGCTTGACGTTCAACAGGCCTATGATTTTTTTTTCCATGTTACATTTACATAGACACTAAACAGGCCCAGGGTGGTTTTTAATGTTAATTCATCTTGATGCCAAACCGCCCATCTTCACTACTGATAACATTAGTTCTACATTACCTAACTGGACTAATATTGTGAATGGCTTGCAATTGAAATAAGTAACAAGCTAGCGAACTTGGAGTCACATGGCACGTGGTCATTATTTACTGGCTTACAGTAGAAAATTGTTTCCGCACAATAACATACGATTTGCATCAGAGATCGGAATTCAGTAAAGAAGATGAACCAGTAATATATGTCAAGGAATGAGGACGCAAAATAAAAAAGAAGAATAACATAGTAAAATATAGTTCTAGTTTTACTTCATAATCAGTCTTGTATAAATGGGTTTACATTCAGATACAAAATAAATATCCCAAATAAAATACATACATAATGAAAACATTAAGTTTTGTCAGAAATTAAATGAAGCCAAATATAAATTGAAATTGTTCGTACACACCGAATATTACTGTTCAATGATGACTGTTTTGACTATACACATACAAAAGGTAATCCAGGCAGAAACAATAAATAAAATAAGTAGAGATTACATCTCAATAATCAATCAATTAAGATACAGGTATATACATACATCTGCATCAATACACCATAGTAAACCTTTGGTGTACGTAAACTCAGGATATTGTTTTGTACATGTATTTTAAACTACAAAGCCTATTCAAAACTAATACTTGATATTGAACTTCTGTTATGAGTATCAAGACCGTTATACAGCTATGACCTTTTAATACCTTTATTTTAGCGACCACTGGAGAACAAATGTTTATTATCTATCTCCTACTGATAGTCTTTGCTCAGAGCGTTTTCTAGGTACCTGTGTTGGGTGAATTCCAAACATTTATCCAAACAAATTTCATGGAAAATAAATCGTGAAAATCGAAGACAGCAATACATTCCAATAATGCATGTTATATGAGACCCACACAAGATAATTGTAATTCAATATGTTTATTTCAATCTCTAAGTAGGAATAAAACGTAATGCTATAAAAGCTGCTGTATTACAAGATTTCGCTGGCTCATAGGGTGCTTAACTTCATCACGAGACTCTCAACACTTATGACTTAGCGACGTCCACAGATATATGAAAGCCTTGTAACTTTTTCTATTTATTTAAATTTCCGCTCTCCTTGATTGCTTGTGTGCATTTGTCCCAGAACATATTTAGCGCCTGCTCATTTATGTCCAATCGACTCACACGTGGATGTTCGATGTACGAATTCGCCTTAAAAACATCCCTCATGATCTTAACCCTGTTGATCCGCTCGGTTGGGATATGCTCATAGAGAATAACGATGAAGGTGTCTTGGCCACTATCAATAGCTTTTTGATACGCCTTCCGGAACTCATACAGGCACCACTTACTCAACAGGAAATTTTCAGTGAGGAGCATGACAGTATTGCGGCTATGTTGCATAGCTTCGACTACGCTGGATAAATAGTTTTTACCAGGTTGAATGTCACGACAAGGTACAAATAGACGCATCCCTCTTTTATGCTCTAGTTCATTCGACAATAAATCCTGAACAAACTCGCAATCTTCATCTGCAAAGGAAATGAATGCATCATATGCAAAGTTGTTGTCAGTATCAAAGTTGCCAATGGGGTGGTACCCTTTGGACCTATTCATGGCCATGTAATACAGATACCTTAACTTCCATCTGTAACGATATACGATACCCACAACAACTATGACAACTGCCAAACAAATACTAATCGTTGCACCCAATATCAGACCGAGTTTTGACTTGCATTCCTTATCCAGATAGTCTATATAACGGATCATATCATTCTTGTAATAGAACTCTACCTTCGTGCCATTTATTAGCATACAGGATGTCATGCCAACAACAATGGTTTTAGTATCCCGAACCCAGATCATAAATTTTGAGGTCGAACACATGCATCTCAGTTGATTGTGGGATATGTTGACGTACACCATCTCGATCCTCATAGATGCGACGTCTTCCAGTGTTCTACGTACAGGATCTTCCACAACCTGGAGCATATTTTGCGACAGATCGAGTACTCTCAGGTTTTTCATGTGCCCTATATTCACGAGAAACGTATCTAAAAGATTGTGGCTGATGTTGAGAATTTGTATGCTGACGAGTCCGCGAAATATATTTTCATTCAGGGAAGTTATTCTGTTGTTCGACAGATCAAGGTGCTGAAGGGTTTTTTGGTTCTGAAAGATTCGCCCGTCCTTTTCCCTGGAAATTACTATTCCCAGCAAGTTGTTCGACACAAGCAAGGTGACGAGACGTGGGAGATAGTAAAAAAATTGGAAGGACAGTTCTGAACAATGGTTGTTAGAAAGATCCAGGTATGTTAGGCTATCAAAGCCGACAACAGGTCCTGTCCAGTTATACAGCATAGAATAAGAAGCGTCCAGATATTCAAGGGTGTTTTTCCCGATTCCAAAATTTAGCACAGGAAATGCTAGTTTTGAACGACTGAAGTTGGCTACTTTTAGATTTTGTGGAACTTGAATGGTAAGGTTCGTCCATTTTAACATGGTCAGCCTGGTTGTGTCCTGATGAGAACTTACATCTCTTTTGTTAAAACTCACTGCATGAAGTGGCGAGAAAAACTGATAGCTTGCATCGCATGTAGAAAGGTATTTCAAATTGCTTGCGTGGAGAAGGTAGTCACCCATCAAAAATCTGTTGCGAGAGACGTTAAGCTTAGCAAGATTTATCGGCATAACATCGAAGGTATTACCATCTACGATTTCTACCTTGTTTCCACTAAATTCCATTTCCGTGATGCTTGTATTTCTAAGCATTTCTATGTGTTCTTTTCTAATTTTAACTCCAATGCTAAAATCAGGGTAGATGTTATTTAGCTTCAACACTTTTATGCTCGTGTCCTTCAGTCCCTGAAAACTGCGGGCAGCTCTTTCTATCCCAAGATTCTTATTGCCAGACAAGTCGAGAAGACTAAGGTGTGACAAAGTAGAGAAAGCCTGTTCGTCAATATGCTCAATTCCACATTCCCGGATGATTAATGTTTGTATACAGGGTACATTCTTAAACATTTGAGCAGAGATTGATTTGAGTCCACAATATCCAACATCTTCTTCTCCAGAGAAAATTACATTGGTCAAGTTTACAAGAGTTTGGAACCCAGGACCAAATGTGCTGTTGATAACGCCATCCAGGAACAGAGTTTGCAAAGATTTCACTTGTCCTAAAGCTTCATCGGGATAAGAGATGTCCGTTCGCTTTGTGTCTTTGACGTTGTGGTTCATCTTTAACACTTTCAAGGACTTTAAATCGCGAACAAGTCGAACAGGTACTGATCTGTTGGATATCACTAGATAATTATGACTTATATTCAGGACCTCTAATTTATATAAACCATCAAAAGCATTGTCTGGAACTTTATGTAGATTGGCATAGGATATATCGAGAATTTGTAATCTGTCTAATTCCGAAAACATTCTTTTTGACAGACTACCGATAGGATTATTAGATAAATTCAAGAAAACTGTTACATTTGGATATACGGTTGGCATCGTGGAAGGACTTACGTTCCTGTCGGAACAGTCAACACGCAATTGACTGAGGTTGTCGAAAGTACAGTTGCAAAAGTCACAGGCATCCTGGCTTAATCCGACATCTGACTTCCACGAACATAGTATGACAATGAAGAGGAGATCCCTGTAAACATGATAAATGAAACGTGATTACTTTGCACTATCTTGCTGTTATTACTGAGGTTCTTATATTAGAATGAATTAAATTATTCATTACATATGGCTAATATATAGAGAAAGGTAAGAATGGCGAAAAAGAAAGATTCTTCATCATAGCATGGACCAGGTAGGAATCAGTCAGAGTTAGGTCCAAATTTGAAGTGTACGTTTTGTGTGTCTTGTGTAAAAATATTAAGATTTATTGTGGATTAACTCTCCCTTGACCATATCTGAAGTCATGTGGTTGATTTGTTCCGCACATAGCAGACTTCGTGAAGTCAAGAAGTATTAAATTGATGAAAGTATGCAGATAACGACAAATACCTCAGAAGCTCCATATTTTGCTTTCTACTTTCTTTATCCTATTTTATTTGTGCTTGTCTATTTGCTCATTGAATAGTTATAATATTGATTCGAAGTAGGAAAACGCTAATCTGATCTCAAAATATTGTACAAAAAAGCCGCCAATAAATTAACCTTTTAAATCTGTTGATGTTAATTAATGAAATGTATAATGATCAAATGATTATTAACTATTTTAAAGGTACCACTCGACTAGCAGATTCAATGATCTTTTCACTGCATCCTATTTTAGTCCTCAAGATAATCACTGTTATATTTTCTCTGACAATACCTGGAGAGTTTGGTTATCGCTGAAGAAAGTAACTTGCATTAATAGAAAACAACATTCATTTCTGAACAGGTAATATCCTTTGCTATGAATTATCTCCCATGTGAGGTCTCAATGTGAATTTCATAGGAGAGAGTAGAGATTCTTGAATAAGTTCAAATATAACAGACACAATTCATATCCTCGATAATATACTGTAGTATCACACATTTTCTTGGGGGACCAATTCTTGTGGCTTTCGTTGTTTCACGGAACAACGAATTTAAAGACCCGATGAAACATTAGCCATGTATGATGATGATTCACCCCGCCAATTATCTTACTGTTTAGTTCCTATAGGATCACAAACACTATAAGTATTTGAAAATTCAATGTAAATGATGTCAATTGGCAATACAAGAGTAGCTTTTGCATCGGTTTGTTTTATTTTAAAGTTTTCAAGAAAGAATTATAAAGCATTTTATTTTGTTTCAACGCATCGATCAGTTATCAAGTAGCTGTAATTTACACTCACCACCTTAAATCAATATAAGATAAGTAAGTATAGAGAAGAATGAGAAAAGCAAACGGTAAATTAAAGAAGGAATCAAATAGTAGTATATGAAAATCAAATTTAATACCTATTCAAGTCGATCCCTCATTCCTGAACAAATGTTGAGAAAATCAAGTCCTTCTGAAAGGCGTTTTATTTGTGCTGATAGAGGTGGTAGAACTGTTTTAGTTTTAGTGACTGCGAGGCTTCCTTTGATGTTATTTACTCGAACAAGAACAGTGTAATTAATGAAATTTTCATGTGTTTGATTTATGCTCATACATGTGGTAGTTTTGTTTTAAACATTCAAGCGACCGTCGTTTGCGTCAGCATAGCTTCCTTTTTTAGCTAGCTTTTTTGGAGTATCTGTAGAGGTTAGACCACCAAATTAAGATTTGAATGGCAAAATCTCGATTTGACGTACACACGAAATGTCTTTTCAACGAAACCACGCGAATTGAGCCCCGTGAAAATAAATGATTCATTATTATCATGAGGCAGTTGTGAAGTTCTGCAATTATAAGTCTACTAAAAGGATGCATCCTAATCTGTTATATTCATACTTTACTACTGACTGTAACTAAACACTATGCCATGCATGTAATGTCACTGGCATGTGGCAGATGAGTGCAGGGCTAGGTACGATTGGCAACTGACCAATACATCCATCACCTTCATCAGACTTAAACTCTATACCCACTATCGCTCAAACTGTATCGATAAAGAGAATGTGTATAAAATTGATTAACTCTATAAACATTATTAGCATATTCATTTTAGGGAACAAGTCTTTCCTTATGAATAAATTTGTGTGCGAAGTGCAATTCTGAAGAGAAAAAAAGAGCACCACAAATATTAAATTATTAATTTAACAGTTATAATACTACTTAATACGAGTTGAAAAAATTCACTGTGTGTGGCTTTCATGCGAAAAGCAACTCGATGCAGCAGCAATATGTGAATCCGTACCGCTGGTTACATGAAGATCGCACTCGTGAGAGCGGTGGTCCGTTCCATGTAAACAATGGAGGTTGGCTGCTGAAAATATTGCATAATATGAAGTCTGTGGTTGTTGCCAACTGCGATAGAAGCTCTGGTACGAATCATGGATACTGCATAAGTGTGCGGATCAATCATGTTTTTATAAAACCTTGACATATCAGTTCCGATGTACATAATAACAACCATAGAACATTAGTACAGACACGTGATGGCCTCGCACACGGATGACACTATGCGTTTTGAAAGTCTAGCTTAGGCAACAAGGGCTCTTGACATTGAGTATGTTAAACTTAACTCAATGATGCCACTTCTAACTCGTCTAGAAGAAGTGGTTGAAATCTCGAAAAACTTAGTATCGACATTATCAAACGACGAACTCGTCAACATATCGCCGCAGAACTGTTAAGGAGGGCAGTGATCATTTTGATCTCGTGAAAAGATACTGATCTCTCTCTCTCCCTCTCTGTTTCTCTCTCTGTCTCTCTCTCTCTCTCTCTCTCTCTTTCTCTCTCTCTCTCTCTAAGGGAAATATTTTCAGCTCACTGGAACCGCCCCGGCCACTATCAATCTTGCAATTCGAGCATTTCTATGCGAAATTAACAAGAACCTCCTCACGGATGAGCAACAGTGACAATTCCAAATCAAATATCTTGCCGAGCAACGGTTTAATCTTCACTGGTTGGTTCCTCTGGAGGTGAAATTCCCACCAAAGACACGATGCATGATATTACACCGTAACTAACAAACCGCGATGGCAACATCGTCTATGAATCCCGGATGGACGCTACGCGTCTTCACAAGATCATCGATCTTTTCAGATGTATCGTACAAATTGAGTCAATGACAAGTGGGTGATAGGAGAAAAGATGGAACCAATAAGCGAAGAACGTCAACGTGGACAGAGCCTTCTTGTATTAGCAACAAGGTCGCTTCATGGACTACAAACTGGTATTGATAACATTTTTACTACAAGAATATGGATCCGGTTACGACAGTTGTGTACGACATTTACGTGAATTAAAGATCACGTGGTTGACAATCTAGCGTCAGTGCGTACGAGAACAAAAAATTGATCAACTCAAGGTGTTGTCGAGCATTTACTAACTCGAGTCGTGGTGCTTGATTGTCTGATATTGATCCTTAACGGGAATCACAAGTTCGCAAAAACGGTGCAAAATACGCAGCCCTACCAGCGCTAAAATGTGCAGTCAGGTGTCCGATCATCATAAAAACAATAATAACAGGTGATATGCTGCACAATTCTGGAAAATACTAGTGCTGTAGTGTCATCGAACTTATCGAACATCATCTCGCCAATACACAAATTCTATAGCGGCAATGTTTTTCACACGATCATGGACATCGTGTGAATATTTAACAGTGGTTTTATGTCTGATCTCGTTGATCACTTTGTGTTGCATCGGGCGAGTGTTATCACGACAAAGAGTTTCACGAACAATTGCGCCCCATCACGTTAAAGTATACGATATTGGCAATAATTCATTCACGGTTGCGTACGTGGTATCGCAACGATCAATTGTTGATCTTTGGAACACCATGTACGACGCCAACAAGGTTGTCAGCATCGAGATGGTCGCGTTTTACTCCGCCATTTTTCTTGGTCAAGATGAATGTTTGCCGTACTTCGAGCTGTTCGGTTATCGCATGCATGAACACATGCGCTTGTCCATCAATTTGCAATTTGATGTGCCGAAATCAACAGTTTTGAGTTCCACCCAAGTGTCTATCCGGTAATCCGTGCGTGGTTTGCACGTCAATTTAATCCACGACACGACAAATAGTTATTCATAAAAAAACGTGGATGGGCTCCGATTGTATTTTATTCTCGACTGGGTCAAATTAACAAGTTAGGCGTCGTGGAAGACATCATCGTATAGACCACAAAACCAGAAAGTCGAAAGAACTTCAACAGACTTACCATGGGATTATCAGCGGATTTCACGCTTCTGTACCGACTACTAGCCGTTGATCCTGTTGAACTGGATTTCTGTATTAAGGACACAACCATTTAAGACACATTCAGATACAGAAAATTTTTAACTCTGTCAGACGAGTCACACATCATGGGGTACATCATCAGTTACAACGAAGAAAGAGTCACAAGTACACGTGTGTGAAGTCTTCCATACTCGCAAACGTGAACATCAATTCGTTGTTGATGATTAACAGATTTAAATAGAATTTCGTCAGACTTGCCACTTGCCCGTATTAAATAGACCGAAAATATTTAAACTACTGGAAAAAATACCCGTGCTCAAGTTGATCAAAACGTGCTGTTTTCTCAGTTCACTATTCAACCATGTTGAGACTCTCGAGAAAGCTTATTAGGATATAGCGATGTTGCCCTCCTATGCGCCCTATGACCCCTGCAGCTTAAACCAAAAGCAATTACATTCCTCCAGCGAAGAATGTCGTCGCAATTATACATTTCCGATAACGTCAACGGCGCTATGGGCGGGTAATCCAATAGCAGGTTATAAACTTGTTTATCTAAACAGGGTGACGGATCCGGCATAACCCCGATTAATATCAAACTGGTACGCGACCAGGACGTGCTCATATTAACATACGCACACTCCCACACACGTGCATACACACATACACCTACAAGAGGTCGCACAAAAGAGATGAGACAGAAATGTAATGTAATGTCGGAGACATTTCGCAGTTCACAATTTCTTTCGATGATCCAGCGATGTTTGGGATTAGTAACACCTGATTTCGTTGTTGTATCATTTGCAGGACGCTCGTCGTCCAAAAACGCCGTGAAATACCTACCACGGTTTTGACCATCACTCGCGTGCTGAACGAAACCAATCAAACATGATAAGTCGTCTCGTTATAAGCCGTCTGACTGGTCTCTCATCATCGATTTTCAAAAATCGCATATCTCGCTTTGTCGCAAATCGAATACATGACACAGTTGTCCATGCTGGTTTTGGCTATCCCGGTCACGTCCCGTGTCTAAACTGGCTACCCTCAATCCCGTGCGTTAATTATGAAAACATTAACATCGTACCACCACCAGCTACATTGATTTCACCTCGCTGTCGATTACATTCTTGAGCTGGCACAAAAAGAAAATAAACATTCCCCAAGTGCTACGTCGAATTACTATGGGACATCGCCGCTATGATTCCTGACAAATCATCAAGGCCGTCAACATGGTATAGTCACACTGACCACTTGGGTGCTGACATCACGGGTCCCAATGCTAGATAATATATCGCCCGTGTGTTGCTGAGACTGGTTTAGTGTGACCAGCTCCTAACTAGATCAGTAGATCGGTATATCTCCGTGTTCTACCTTCTGGTTTTCCATTCACGTACAAGTACGGAGACAGATCATTAATCCGACAGAGCCATGGAGCGTGACTATTGACGCGCGCACTGCTGTTGCTGACTTTTTTACCTGTCTGCGAGGAATTCCTTGCGATCCCACGTTTAACTTCGCCGTTTAGTGGTGGTAATAACACGAGAAAGTCTTGCTACTTATTAGCAAGATCGACGTCCAGTCTGTATCAAGATTCTCCTGCACATATTGATGTCAAAATAATTGTTCTGCAAGTTTACGATTAAATCTCTTTGCGACGGATTGGTTCTTTAATTGGCTGAGTTCCATGTACGCAGATACAGCTAAGAGCAATATACACCACACGTTTTGTCACGATCAATCTCGCTGACCAGCTCTAACATTACTGAATCGGTCTCGACCAATGTTGTCAATGAAATGAATAATTTGACCTCTCAGCGAGTGGATAAATTAATTTTCACTTTCGCGAGTAAGCCTCGTCGACTATTGGCGCGTCAACGACTCCAAGGTATATAAAATATCTGCACGCACACGTAACCCTCACGCAGCAAGTAGAATCACGTGAATATACGCGTATAATGTTCGTCACGCTTATCAAACCCATGCGAGAAATAGCTATCGCTACTGGATAGACACCCCAGTGATATAAGCGCGTTCATGGCCAAGACAGAAGGGTTCCCAGAGCATGTCGATGAAGTCGTCCCGGACACCAATGAGGCACGCAGGGAAGTACAGGAGATCGACATGGTAAGAAAATCTAAACAAAGAAAGTAATGTTCATTGACGCGTTATGGGAAATTATTGCACAAGACCTTCAGCAAACGTCAAATACGCCTACATTTATAACGTGACCTGAAGCGTGTGGGCGGTAAGTGCGACATTGTAACGTCGTCGACATTCTCGTGGGTGCGTTCTAAATTGATGCTATTAATAAGAAAATTCAGTTCCTGATCAAGAAGATAACTGGAAAATAATCCACAATTGCCATTACCGTGCATGAGCCGACAGTGAGTTGGGAGTTCGAAAAATCAACCCACAATTACTACGTTGATATTACCAATGCGTCGTCGATCAGAACCGTGACAAGTTTACGTCATATACATCACCACTCACTTGCGTTTGCAGCAATATCTTTGCGAGTTATAATTCGCGCGTACCCGTATACTTCGTCGTTTACAGCCATGGCCTATGTGATGTTGTCATGGGTCACTTCAGGAAAATGGTCCGAATTGCACTTCTGAACGCTAAATAAATTGACATGATAGCAATCGAAATTCTCAAATATAAAACATGGGTGACTTGATAGGAAAAGTACTTTTGGCAGCACAAGAACAATTGTCGAGACTAGTACGACCTATTGCGAACTTGATACCTAACGTAATAATCGATGCAGCTGGGCAACTTCTTGCCCAAAAGCGACTGCGATAACCGCGATAGACAACATAAAGGCGAATTTAATTGCAGGTAGTGGTCTTCACCGCAGCGGTCTTGGCCCTGGATTGAGCTACAAAAATAGAGGAACGCGCGCAAGAGTATATTAATGTTCAAGCATGTATCTGATTGAACATTTGATTTGATATGGCATAGGCGGTACTCAAAGACGAGTTTGTGAGAGATTATCAATACTACTTTATAATGCGCGTGTTTCAAGTGGTTATGGGCGAATACAGCCGAGGATTCAAAACACAAACAGGTATTTCCTGCACACGGAACCGTTTACTGAAGATGCGGGACGAATCATGGTCGAACATGTCGGTAATAACCCATATGAGTAATGGTGATACCCACCCGGGACTAGGATTGGTTTTTGTCAATGCAGAATAAAATGGCCCTTTTCAGCAGTGCCCTATATGTCATCGATGGAAAATAAATCGAATAGTGCTTCGAAATCGTCGAGTTGGTGACGACGATACTTGGCACCATACAGCGATGACTACACACGCCGTTCGGGCCCTTTCATGTTGATCGCAAAGGACATCACAGATAATGATCATGAAAACCCACATAAAATCAGAGTACCTCAGAATTCTAGCGCCAGTGCTGCATATCCTGATACAGCCGTGGTGGTTGTGCTCGTCCAGTTGAGCTACGCAGTTATCCGAACTTCAATCTCGATAAATGCTGACCACGTATCATCATTTGTCATGAACGATTCTAGCACAGTCGTACATCTTCCGATTTTTGTTGCGATGTCAGAAAATTGATCTTTGGTACCAAGTACACAGTTGTTTTGCACCGGGGCCGATGATAGACACGATCTGTGGCATCCCAGTGCTTTAGACGATAGAGACTATGAGCCACAAAAACTGTATCTGTGGATGGCCACGCCGACACCGATGCTTGCAGAAGAACAACAATTACTGTCGTTCGTGTCCTCAGGAGGGCACTCTATGCTATCGAGGCTCATAATGACCACTGATTCGGTTCAGGGTGTGTAGTTGTTCAGTTTACATACCAAATAAAGTCTCAGCAATGGGCATTTCAGTACTCGAATGTTTTAACAGTAAGGCGCGCAACCCTATGGTGACTGATAAACTTCACGTGTCAGAAGTGTCAATGCGGCTGAACAGTCATCATAAAATAATTAAAGAAGTCGTATATGGCATTGAGCACAATGATATCACAAGCTGGTGTCACTTATGGGACTAGATAAGAACGTCAGCACAGTGTTGCAGCTCTCTCAGCATTATTTTACAATGGATTTCCTGATTTATTTATTTTTAGTTGGAACACATGAACTTCTTCAGACAGTTCGTGGATAATCATTTCCAAGCGCGCATGAGAGGTAGAGTGGCAGTCAGTGGTTACAGCTGTATTTTCCAAGAAAACACTACTCCTTGAGTAGTCTCCAAATGAAGATTCTTTAAAACATAGAATCAGCTGTTAAAAGCTCATGCAAGCAGACCAATGATCGCATGCGATCACGCGACACTCCACTGTGGATAATGACATTACCACAGACACACACGGATCCAGTAATTTATGGACGTGAAGCCATTGTGGCACTTTTGGCAATAGCCAGTCCGATAACCCCTTGAAAGCCATACATAATTGGCCGCACACTATGATAAACGTGCTGTATGTAAATATAGTCGTGGGCACGGCCGAGAAATAGCCGTCGTCGATATAGTTTTCACGTACGCGACAAAAGACGATCTCGCAAAAATCACGAACATCCCTGGGGACGGACCTGTAGCGTTTGTGTTTCAGCTATTATCCAGCAACATTACCGATATTGTCACTCGACTACTTAGATCAACACATAGTAATCAACTTGCAAATTCAGTGACTTATTCGCGTCCGTGAGCATGATCCGAAATGAGATTCTGAGAAAAGTTTCAATGTCCGGCGAGACGTTCACGGACGAACACAATATGAACAACAACAAGATGGTGAATTATGCATCCCAGACGGTAACGACGACGTAGTGACGAAAGGATACGTGGTCAAATGTGGCACGCAAATCACTGCACTCAAAACACTACTCGTGTAGGGGATACCTCGAAGTTTAAGAGTCTGTACCTGCAATTTCCGGCGTGTGTTGAAAAACAGGCTTAGTTGCGAGAATCTTCAGGTAGTTCGAGTTGATAAAATTCCTTGTACAAATCCGCCTTTGAAAGGACCTTCATTCGTCCAGAATTTGGATGATGACCTCAATTATAGGGGTCAAACAGAACTCACGTTCAATAGCTTTATTGACTTTTCGAACACTTTATGATTGCGTTTGATGCTTTTAGTTTGGGTGCAAAAATTAATGCCGATACCCATTGGATAGATCCCTCGATCTTCTTCATTACATCCTTGTGCTCAACCCTCTCGAGTTCTCCTTGGACTTTTTCCACTAGCACTGACTGGTATCCGTTTATGAGGTTGGGCAATTGGAATCACATTTTCATCGAAATGAAATTTAATTGTTAATTTTTCTTCTTTTTGAGTTTATATTTTCAATTTTATTGATTAAATAAATAAGACTCTGTAGATTTAAACATGAAGTTGGTTTAAATAAAAATGAAGAAGATCATAAACATAGGATTTCTAGCTTCTCGAACAGTAAACGCGCTGTAATTCAATCATTGCTATTCATCGAAACAAGTGGGAAACAGACTAAATGAAAAGACTAACCAACAAGAGGTAATTGAGTAATTTAAAGGTAGACCTGAAAGCTGTACACAACGATCGGGGAACATAATTTGTTAGGCTTTTCAGGTACACAAAGAAGACTTGACCACATTAATTCGTATTATTATGAAATACGACCATTGCTTGCAACTAAAACGTGACCTCCGCGGAAGCTAGCGAGCGGTTTTCGCAAACAACCCGATACGTATGCGGGTGCAGATGACGTCATACGAAGAACCCAAATTGGCTAGCAGGGTAATTTATTGGTGTGGCAGTCAGCGATGGCTTTAATAAAACTTTGCATTGGTTTGCATAATTGTTTAAATGATCTTTGTATGTCCATTAAGCACGGTTAGTTACCGCTCATCAAGAGGTAAAAATCATACCGAACATGAAAAACCGTGAGCAATATGTTCATTTAGCAAGAATTTCATTCTTGAAAAATTTGTATTTGAAAATTAAGGAAAGGAAGTGCTCGCTATTATGACACTCAGGTTTCTAAACACTACAAAATATCTGGGACAGTTAATAGAAAAATCATAACGATGAAATGTACTCTGAAGCATTGAAAAACTGATAAAAATATGACAAATGCATCTTACAGTACAGATATTTATCCCTATAAATATATGGGCAGTTTTTAACGCTTAATTAAACAGCTATGCCATCAAAAGAAAAGTTATATTCAAGAGAAATAATTAAAACATACCAAATACTTTTTATATAAAAAGCCTTGATGCGAAAATCACAAATCAACGTGCGCCACAGTCATATTGTCGTCAACACGTTTGGACTTCGGCTTTGGAATTATTACCTAGAGTTTTAATTGTTTTCGCAACTTTGTTGGATTTTTATTTATTTGCAATCTGTTTAATAAGTATTCCGATGTAGCTCTCTTAATGTCTCTTTCTAAATTGTTCCTTAATTCTCGGTGGGTTTTTATACAGATTAGAGTCATTTTTATACGTATATGTAGAGTAAGGTGCCCCTATATCTACTAGTTTCCAACATGTGAAGAGAAATCCAAGGTTCTTAACTCAGTTAAAGAGTAATGCAATTTACGACTGAGTGAAAGCGTACTTGAAGAAAAAACCGTGCCCCTCACGTTTAAATCACGTAAGTTATTTCCTAATTGACACTCGACAGTTCTCCAATTAAATCTTTCCTGTAACTAGTTAATGACATGGTGTTTACACTGTTGTATACTGACGACCTTTAACGATCTTTATTGGAATGGTTTTGGTCTTCTTTTCTTTTTTCACTTCTGGTTTCCCTTCTTTCTTTTTCACTTCTGTCGAAGGAGGAATGGACACCATCTTTTATGTGGGGGACTGGGTCAACAAGGACGCTGAAATCTTAATTCGAATGGGAGCTGCTGACGGCATTTGAAAGACTTCTCATGCCTCTTCTTCCTCAGGCATTCATGGGGTTGCATCTGTCTTGACCGCTGGGATGGTGTTGGTGATCTTTTCATCAGGGTCTTAAAGTCTTTCGGTGGGTAGAGCTGTTTCGTCTAAAGCTTTCTGTTGAAAGAGTTGCAGTCGTTGCAAGTGTTAACCGTACTTTTGCGATTTTTCTGGTTCTGACAAATGGTAACAATCCATCAACGACTGCAATTCTTGTTGTAGCTGGGACGTCTCGGTCAAATTTATATTGTGAGGCAAACGGGGGGCTGCGTTGTTCTTGCCAACGATGGCATTCCATCCATCGCTTGTAAGGCTCTAAAGCTTTTGAACCATTTGGCTAAGAACGTGACGATGTTTGCCTAAGTATTGTTTCTGGTGTTTAGACAAAGGTATCTTGCCTTTCAAGACGCTGAAACAACATTCGCACATGGTATCGATTACATCCTTGGAAGCAGTTTGAATGAGATTTTTTCGCATGGGTGGAAACGCTTTGGACAGGACAGACTACATGTCCCCATGTTTGACTAAACGAGGAGGCAGTCCTTTCCTTTTCTTTCCTTTGGGTTTAGTAGAGGGATTGTTTCTGGGGGGATGACATCTTTGGGTCTTCAGAGCACAAAAACACTGAAACCCATGCTTTGCCTCGGGTCTTTTTTATACTGGAACGCGTCGCCAGTGATTGTCTTTACGTCGTATCAACTTGATAACAGGCATCAAGCGACGTGGAGGGATTCGCAACGGACCAAATCGGGACAGTTCTTGCTTGGACAAATCCAGTAAACTCTGTAACATACCCGATCTCTCTTGGACTTTGATTTTGGGAGCAGGTACTTTGTGAGCAACTGACACTGCAGCTAAAGAGGAGGAGGAGAAGTTCATGGAGACGTGGGTTTCCATTGTTTCATAAACTGAGGAAGAACGGGTGTCAAATTGGGTTGGACTGGCATCACCAGCAACGAAGAAGTGGAAGAAACTTAGGCTACTGGAGACGCGGTCACCGAACGCTGCAGGTCGTGGTTTGCTAATGTAACGCTGGGTTCTGGGGGAAGTGTCTCTCTTGCTGGTAGAAGCTGTTTTCTAATGGCTTTTCTTTTCCTGTGACTTCTTTTTAATTTTTCTGTGGACTTTTCTTTTTGTGCGACTGTGACCTGGTCTTGACACCGTTGTTGTTTTTCTTCTTCGGGCTTCGTTTGGCTTTTTTGGGAGTGTTTTTTTTTCTAGGAAAGAACTTTAGGGGCATTAGGATCCCATCTTAAGAGGGATGATGACACCTCCAAGAGAACCGCTCCCTCCAGGTCTCAAAATGATTTGCTCTTTGGTTTGAGTGTCGTTGCAGAAATTGGCCAGTTGTGTCAAGGCTACTTTATTCATGTCAAGAAAAGCATTTGGTTTGATGAGGAATCTGAATGATGCCTTGCAGTAATTGACGGGAAGATGAGACTGAAGGAACTTCATGTTGACGATGTGTGAGACAGACCCAAAGTATCCGAGGTTTTTATAGATATTTTTGGCTAAGTCGACGACGGGGACGTGTACAGGACAGGCCCTCCGTCTTGACACTAGTGGTGAAACAAATGGGTACGAAATCGCAAATCATCGGGGGTAGTTGGTTTCAAATCGACGAGTAAATAGGCATTTGGAGTTTGAGTGGCATCGTCGTACGCATGAGTTAGCCAAGGCATTCCTAACTGTTTGGCTAAGACTTGCACTTGCGATTTATCTCAAGGGCTTTTAAACAAGACCACGTAATGACCATTGAGACTGATGGCGTGATGGGCTTGACTTTTTTTAAACAAATTTTGAGTAATGTAAATGACACTGGCATTACGATGATGCTCTTTGCGCGTAAACCACAGTTTAATTTCTTTTTCGTCTTCTCCTAACATGTCGTCGAAAATGACCAGATGTGTTTGACTGGGGTCAGACACGATTCCGTCGTCTTCGCTAGGAATGCCTTTTATAAACACGATGGAAGCGCCTTGACTTTCTCGCAAGAGGCTGTACACCGATTGCCACACTTTGTAACACCACACGATTCCTTGAGGTGGACGATCGACGAAATGTTTATGTTCGATCAAACGTTTGACAAATTCGGTTTATCCTGAACCGCTAGGTCCAGCAATGAACATGTTAAAGGGATGTCGAAGATTCAAGACCTCCCAACTGGCACAATCTAAGTGTTCGCCGATGACTTTGAAAGTGGAAGAGGGAGCAGAGACAACAGAGGTAGCCATAGTGAAGGTGTTGACAATTGTGACACGAAAACAGAAAAGGCAATAGTTTTATACTTTTTTCAAGATACATTTATTTATTTTTTTAAATTAAACAACACGAAAGACAAAAAATACATAAAAGCCAAATGGTTAAGTACAACGATAAAATGCACATCAAAACGACCAAAATGGAATATAAACAAGTCTCTGTACCACATGTTTTTGGTAACCAGTGTCCTAGGGTTAGTGTGTAATGTTCTTACAGGCTCTACATGGGGTACAGTCACAAAAGTGTCCTCCCGTAATGGTCTTTCGGGAATATCCATGACAGTTCTGTCCTGAAAGGAGTGATTGTCCTCGGTGACGGGTTCTTCTGGTACTGTCACTAACACAGGTTTAAAAGTGACCTTTTTCCTTGGACGCTTGAATGGACGATCACAACTCTTGAGCATAATGGGCCATTTCTTCGGTTCAAGCCTTTAACCCCCAATTTTTCCAGTCACTTACATCTGTCCAATGAGGATGAAAGTCACAAGCTACACACACATCGTCATATACAGCTTCCGTACCTAAAAGTCGACGAATCTTTTTTTTCCCGTAGAGGTCAAGAAGTTTCCAGATAAAAACGAAAAGCTTTGAGCAAAATGAGTCACTTTCATGTTTTATTGGGTGGTAAGTACTGTTCGTAAAGAGTACACAAGGAATCGGCTGGTAAACGAAATCCCAGAAAGCAAGTCACTAAGACACACACCACACGTCGACCTAGATTCAACGTACACATTTCTTGTAACAAGTGTTGGTAATCTTCCACTGTCTGAAAAGTGTCACTGATTTCTTTCCATGGAATATGTTTTGTCACTTCTGATAAAGTTGTGGCATGGTAGTCTGTTTTTATACCCTCATTTTTCGGAACCAATAAATGTACTTTCTGCACAGAGATAATCGTACTCCAGTAGCGAATCTAAATGGTTCAGTCACTAACTGAACCATCACACTTCGTTCAAAACCTTCCTCTTCAACTAAGTTCTGTAAAAAATTTTGGTAATCCTTCAACTCTTCTTCTAGAATTCGTTGCAGTATGTATACCTCGTAGTAATAAAATCATTAACATGCCGAACCTTCTCGCCCACGTTCAGCAGTTGATCAAGGTCTGATCACTGGAACACTTTCATCTGAATCAGTCCCCTTATGCCATTCAGGTACCAGTGATTTAAACACCGGTGACGTAACGAATGCAATTGTTCTTTGCGTTTCATTTGTATTTTGACCAACTCTCGGTAAATGCGTTCTCTCAACTCCACAGGCAAACCACGAATGCTCTCTTGTAAAGTATCCATGATCATGTCCTCCAACAATCAGGAATCACTGAGCCTCGTTTATATTTGTGACTGAAGTAGTGTCCTCCCATAATCAGTGTTCGTTTACTTTAGAAAAGAGCATAATTTAAAAATCGAAAAATGATTTTGTGTTTGCGTTTCACTTGTATGTTGACCGGCTCTCTGTAAATGAGTTCTCTCAACTCCACAGGCAAACTACGAATGTTCTCTTGTAAAGTCTCCATTCAGGGATTACTGATATCGTTCCACTAAATGTAGTGACAATTAGGGGCCATAGAGCATGTTCCAGGTATGCCGAATCTTGCTGTTCCCACTGGTGAAGTGACACACCGCAACTGAAGCACTTGACTTTATCCCCTTCGCCCAAACAGAAAAATCCGGCTCTTGCCAATTCTTCGGAGGTAGTTCCTCCCAGATATTTAGGCCATTTTGCTTGGAAGGTTTGGAATCGACCTTCAAAGTTGCAGTATTCAGGTATACGCACAGGGAATGAATATTCGTCTTTCACAGGTTCGTTTCGATGAGGGTAGGGTGAAATCAACAGGAGTTTGCTCAGTTTTGGATGACATTCGTAGGTGGTAGACACATGGTCTCACGTGAAGGTTGACATCGGCAATGAAAACCAGTAAAGAATCCACGATAACGTGTGGCATCACTTTCGTATCCATCAGGTTTGACACGGACAGCATCACATTCAATGGTAGATGTAGTGATAGTAGAAGTGATAACAAAGTTCCCATGATGCTTTACTGCATCGCTCTCATCGCAAGGAACAGCACCGCACTCCACTTGAGAATCACTGAACTTGAATAATGTCTATTATTCATCAATCTCGCTTGGTATTGGTAGTGACAATAACTATCGACCATGTACGTTGTCCTTTTTTATTTGGTGACCAATATCGACGTGACCGTACGGCAAACTGAAGTGACTGGGAAGCCGTACTCGCTTCTGGTACATGATTTTATACAGCTTTTCCAAGATTCGACTGACGATTTGGTGAGTTGGTAAACGTACAAGCTCATGCGGTTCGTACGTGGTCACTCTAAAGTTTCCATCCTCTCCAGACTCCAAAGCTTCTTTCAATACGCTAAAGTTCACCGCTTGACTGGTGCGATAATTGAGAGTCAATCCTTTTACTTTACACGCAGTGTGCACTTCTCCTTGTTTGTCCCGGTATTCTTAGCCGTAATGTTTAGGACCACCACTTGCGAAACTTAAAATCTTCTCGTCGGGGTATTCGCCTGTCCAGGTTCCTAAACGGTCTCCTTCGATGTCAGGGTGACGTTGACCCGGGAGATCTATGTAGATGCAACTGTCCGTGTCAATGTACAGCACACGATCACCTAACAGTTCTAAAGCTTGGTACAATTTTAAGCGAGCATGGGTTGTCACGAAAGCCACAATGATGACATTTCCAAATTCGTCGGCTTGTACAAAGTCCAGCTCTTCTTCGTAATTGACTAAGATCAAATCCTCACAAACGACGTCAACGTCTTTCATGTATTGGATTTTGTCGTGAATCATATGAAAGTAGCGGGAAGGTTCTGTCAAATACTCTGTCTTGGGGAAATACGGCCGTTGTGCCATGTTTTCCCCACAAGCAATTTAACATCTTTCGCGAAAGATCGCCTTCCTTTGTTTTTCTGCACGTGGTCTAAAGTGATGCCTTCCTGTGCCCAGTATTTCTCTTTGAATTTCGTTTGGTCTTCGGGAGTGTGGCACCAGCAAGGATAGCCACTGGCTTCTTGTTTCAGTTTCGAAAAGGCATCCACGTACTCTGCAAAAGTGCCTTTCTGTGTCTCGTCGCCCTTGTGGTATTTTTCTGTCTTGGGAAAGTGGTAAATTTCGTACACTTCTAACACTTGGTTTCCCATGTCCAGAGCTTTGAACAATTCCACGCTGACCCAGGTTCCCGTCAAGGCGTATTCTTCCTGGCTGTGCTGACAAGGCTGGTCTTGGATACTCGTTTCGGTTCAAATATGGCACAAGGGAAACATCAGTTTTCCTTGGCAATGGTGAGGTAACACGGGATGGTACAAGTCAGTGGGAGGCAAGACTTTGTACTTGATCAATCCTTCATATTGTGGAATGTTGTCCAGGTCAATGTGTTCCGTCAGCAATTGCGGTAGCCCTGTAGGAAAGCGACAATATTTGGACACGTAAGGATACAGCGAACACAAGTCCAAGTATCTGATTTCTTCTCCTTTCTCTTCGTCGGCGTGGTACAGCAAACAGGTGGCATTTGTCCTTCCTCCATACAAACTATCTCTCGGGTTCAGTGGGTCAACTTTCTACAATGCGTTTAAACTCGGATCAGTTTTCAAACGGTGATCGTACTCGTGTTCCCATATTTCCACCACTTGGTATCCTTGGTGTTCTAACTGCAATCGCCGCTGAAAACCTCGTACACGTCTTCCATGGTCCGTTGTAAAAACTGATTTTTGGTGCCACGTTGAGGGTAACAGAGCGGACATCCGTGAAATAAGCAACAGTTAAACTCGTACACGATCTTTGGGTTTTCTAAGTCCCAACCATCCATCGAATATGTTCCGATGGTCTTTTCGTCTCCTCCGTTGAGGACGTGCTGAATCCATTTGTCTTCCTTGTCGCGCAAGTAATGTAGCCAGCGAAGGGCTGAGACCGAGTATTGACGTTTGACAAAGTTGTTCAATTGAGGGCTAATGACAGCCAGTGTGTTTGGGGCATGAATCGTTGTCGGTACACTAAGGAACATGCTTTGGTAATGGTGCGGATTCTTTAAAAGGAACAGTTCTCGAAATTTTCCACAGCAACGTCGTCAAATGTCAAATGTCCACGTCGGAACGACAATACTTTAACATTTCTTCCTGAAAGTCGATGGGGTCCGAGGCGTGAGCCTAGTACCAAGCGTAGAGAGCTTCTCGTTGTTCGGTACGCATGTTGTCCGGGTCGCAGTCGTGACCCTCAGGCAAATGGGGTAGAACGGCGTGTTTATTGGCTTCGGTATTGAAAAAGTGTGGAAAGTAGCCTTTGACCATTTCTGTCATTCCAAAGGTTTTAGGCATTCGACTCAAAGGCATGGCAAAGTAGCTCATCGAATCTTTAAACTGTACTTGTCCCACTTGCATGGACGCTGGGTGCCTTGTTCCGTATAGTATCTCAAAAGAAACTCCATCGTATCCCGAGAAATTGTGAGCCATTACTGTGGCATGGCGATGACAATCTCCGTAACGTTTGATGTCCCCTTGGCTCCACGTCTCGTCGATGGGGTCTAAGATCCATTGGGCAAAATCGGATTGCGTGTTCGGTCCCCGAAATATTTTTTCACGTTCCCCAGGAATCTTGCTGCAGTGAGGGTAATAACTAAACATAGGCTCTTGCATGCACTTCTCGCACGCTCGATGAGCCACGCAGAAATTAGGAATGTGAATGCCAGTCTCTTGCATGCATTCAAAATCGAAAAAGATGAAATTCCCTTTCTTCTGGTCATCGTCTTCCTCTTCATGTTTGGAATGGTATTTTTGAATGTAACATTGGTGTTCCAAGTCCACGATTTGGTGACACATATGACATCGTTTCTTTCCTCGACATACGTGAAACTTGGCTGTATTGGTACATATGCCTTGTCCATAAGTAGGGCACAATCTAAGGAGTTGACAAGCACTTTTCTGATATGAACCTTGCGTTTGTAGATGTTGGTAACAGGCTGGACTGACAAAAGTGCGCTGACAAGTAGGTCAATGCACTCGTTTTCGTCCTTTGCCCAGACTGGGTTGAGAGACCAAACATCCTGAGCATTTCGATCCACAATGCTTCCGTTGCTCTCTATTGTTATAGCCATAGTCACATTTCTCACAAGGGACCCCGAGTGGCCGAGTGGTCTAAAGCGCTCTTCGTTACGGATCACTGCCATCTCACCTCTGTCTGCGTGGGTTCGAGTCTCAGATTCGGCTAATGTGGATATGTGAGAAACCTTGCCAGTAGCTTCTCGTGGGTCGGTGGTTCTTTCCGGGATTTTCCTGGGTTCTTCCTCCACCATTAATATTGGCCGCCATGTATAGCCTATCGCGTGCTGAAAAATGGCGTTACACCCTACAACAACAACAACAACATTTCTCACAGTAATAACCCTATCCCAAGAATGCGGTCAGTAGTTAAGTGGGCCACATTAGGGACAATGGGACTTAGCATTAAAAACACCCCTGGGCCACTTTAGGGACAATGGAAATTTAACATGGAGAAAAGCGCTGGGCCACTTTAGGGACAATGGGAATTTAACATAGAGTTTGGGTCTGTCTAGGGACAAGGGAAATTAACATGGGAATAGAGTTTGGGTTTGTCTAGGGACAAGGGGAATTGAATACGGGATATTTTTTTAATTTTTTTTTTTAAAAGTTCTTTTAAATTTAAATTTAAATTTAAATTTAGAAAAGGGGTAAGCAATGGAAAGGCTATCTCTTTTCGAGAAATATGGCTGGCCCTGAAAAGGGCCTTTGGGTTTATGTTAATATTAATATTAACATAGATGGCATCTGTCACATCTTCTTCTTCTTCTTCTTAAACTCCTTCTAACTACCGGTCCATACACAAGTACCCTCTTGAGACATCCTTGTCTTTCTATGTAAACTCTCCTCATCCATTGACTAGTATCTGTCCTATCAACAACAGTCCACTTGGACCTGACATACATGAGCATGTCCGTCCTAAATATCATGGAAGACACAAGGGTGGATGACTCAACTGTGGTCCACATCTTGAAGCGACGAGAATAGGTGAATCAATGCAGTGAACTGCGCTTATTTATAGGTACAGGAAGGATTGAAACGGATTGAATTCATTCACCAATCCGAACACGAGTTACAAAATTCAGTCAGCTCGCATCCAATCCGAAGAGAGCAGTCTGTGACGTCACGTGGTCTATATAGATTCGTTAGCGCTTGTGTGCAGTCAATCTATGCGACAGTGATTCAACATGACGGAAACTCAGAAAACGATCCATTGGGGTGCACCAGCAGGGGAGACTGCCCAAGGGAACCCGGACTTACTTTCAGAAGAGGTACACTGGGATTTTGTGGATTTTCTTACCTCGCAAGAATTTGTTCCAGAACCTTCGTTACCTTCTTCATTACCGCAAGTGGAGAATTTTAGACAGAGACAGAAAGAAGAATTGGAGAAATGTATGCAACGACAAAAGGAAGCGGAACAAGCTTTTCTCATACAGCAACAGCAACAGCAACAAGAAGAGGTAAGAAAAAAACAACAGCAACAACAGCAAGAAGAAGTAGCAGCAAAGAAACAAGAGGGTGAAAATCAAACGGCTACGGTACTGTTGGACATTTTAGCGGAGTTAAGAAGTCTGAAACAAATGTATCAGACTTCTTTATCACGACCGAAGAGAATACGACCTTCCCGAGCTAAACACGCCAACCCTGTGACTAAGCCTGTCGTACCACCCTTAGTGATTTCAATCCAATCATCAGAAGTAGGCCTTGGCCGTGGCAAAGACTTAAGGCAGTTAAAGTTGATTGGTTAAACTCACCCCTACACCAAAATAAAAAGGCCCTTTTCAGGGCCACCCACATTTCTCGAAAAGAAATACAATTTCAATTTGCCAATAACTCAAAAATAAACCCCACCCATTTTACCCTTATAGTACGTGTCTGTGTATTAGTGCGTGAGTGTAGCTTATTATTTTAAAATCAAAACTCAAAGACACTTACCTTATATCATTCATGTATTCTTTTATCCATTTTTTTTACAATCCAATTCACAATTCACCACAGAACACTTTAATTAAAAGTTCATTGACTTCTTCTTTCTCCTTGTTTAGTCTCTCTGTTTTTTGAATTTCTTCACCGTTTTTACCTCATTTTCTTCCCTTCTTCTTTTCTTCTCCTGTTTCTTTGCTTCTTTTAAATAGAATTGTCTTCTTTCTGCCTCTTCTTCCTCTGAAGAATCCCTCTCTTCTTCCGAAGAATCCCTCTCTTCTTCTGAAGAATCCTTCTTTTCTTCTGACTCCTCTTGTTTCTTTTTTGGGCAATCTGGAGACCAATGTCCTTTTTCTTTACAATAATAACAGGTATCTTGACTTTTGTCTCTTTTAGTCCCTGTTTTTGTTCTTTTTTGACGGTCTGGACACTCTGAAGACCAATGCCCTTTCTTCTGACAGATATAGCAAGTATCTTGACTTTTATTTCGAAAGGAAGGAGAGTAGTCCGTCGGCTGGTCTGAAGAGAATTTTCTAATGACCCCTCGCAAAGCTCTGACGAAACGTTCCATCTAGGTAGTCTCTTCCATCGTTGTGCTCGGCTTGAGAGTGAAATGAATAGTGAAAGGACAAGACACACACCCTTTTTATATACACTGGTTTGCCAAGACTATAAATTAGTCTGTGGTGTTTAAACTTGAGTCATTTAACGTTTTGCACTCAAGATGAAACGATCCCATTCATTCGAGAAGAAAGAAGAAGAAGAAAGTAAGAGGCAGAAACGTGATCTATCGCCTCGTACCAGGGCTGAAATCTTGGCACAAATTCATGCCAGTGATTTTGAAGAGGACATGAGTGAACCAGAATCCGAACCCTCTAAACCAAGTTCACCACCCTTAGTCAACCCTGAAAAGTACTATTCCATTCGAGAGACGGAAAAGCGCTCCTTTAGAAAATTTAGAACCACGGCTTACACCTACACGGTGAAGTTTAAAGATTTCAAGGCCGACGTACCCTTGGAGAAAGCAGAAGGGTTTATCACCGAGATGTGGGATTCTTTGCTCACCTCACTAAAGCGACAATGTCAACCCAAAGAAGACGACCGCTTGACACTATCCATAGATCACGACGGTTTGAAATCCCCTGTTTGGATCGAGTTTAGCAGACCCGCAGAACTAACCCCTTCCAAAGTCATGGACAAGATTCAACACGTACAACAATCTAATGACCAGTTTGACATCACCGATGGTAAAGCCACACTGAAAATGGCTCACGTCTCTCTTCCTCAAGGGACAGGACGCAAAAAGATGTTATTGGTGGACGACCTTCGCAACACCAAAAAGAGTCTCGTCCGAATTAACAACCCTCAAGACCAGATGTGCTTAGCCCGTGCCATCGTGGTGGGACGAACCTATGCCAACAAGAACGACACGGTAGAATGGAAAAGAACCTGGGAGAACATTCGAAAATCGAACCGAAGCAAACAACGAGACGAAGCAGAACTCCTGTTGCAACAAGCTGGCCTGTCCAAAGACACACCCTGTGGCATTCCTCAGATGCAAAAATTGCAAGATGCCCTAGCTCCACGCTACACCTTGAAAGTGCACCCTCAAGAAATGCGCGGGTCTCTGTTGTTTCGAGGCCAAGACTTTAAGGACGGAAAATACATTCATGTTTATCATCACGATGACCATTTCGATACCATTACCAGTATCACCGGATTCCTGGGATACAGATATTACTGTGAGAAATGTGACTATGGTTATAATAATCGAGAGCAACACAAGCATTGTGGATGGAAATGTCCAGGATGTTTGGCCTCTCCACCCTGTCTGAGCGAAGAACCAGTGCCTTGTTCGACTTGTCTGCGCACGTTTGTCAGCCCTACCTGTTACCAACAACATTTGAAAACACAAGGTTCACAAAAGAAATGTGCTTGTCAACTCCTGAGATTGTGCCCTACGTGTAGACAAGGCATACGCACCAACAATGCCAAGGCACACGTATGTCGAGGAAATAAAAAATGTCACATTTGTCACCACATCGTGGACTTGGAACACGAATGTTACGTGCAAAAATACCAACCCCCACCAGAGAAAGAGGACGGTCACAAGAAGAAAGGCAATTTCATCTTTTTCGATTTCGAATGCATGCAAGAGACTGGCATTCACATCCCTAATTTCTGCGTGGCTCATCGAGCGTGCGAGAAGTGCATTCAAGAACCTATCTTCAGTCATTGCCCTCACTGCAGCAAGATTCCTGGAGGACGTGAAAAAATCTTTCGGGGACCAAACACGTTAGCCGATTTTGCCCAATGGGTCTTAGACCCCATCGACAAGACGTGGAGCCAAGAGGACATCGAACGTTACGGAGATTGTCATCGTCATGCCACGGTGATGGCTCACAATTTCTCCGGATACGATGGACTGTTTCTTTTGAGGTACTATACGGAACATGGCACCGAACGTCCTAAAGTGATTTTGAACGGAGCCAAAATCATTTTCATGCAAGTGGGACAAGTACAGTTTAAAGATTCGATGAGTTACTTGGCCATGCCTTTGAGCCGAATGCCTAAAACGTTTGGAATGACAGAAATGGCTAAAGGGTACTTTCCACACTTTTTCAATACGGAAGCCAATCAACATGCTGTTCTACCCCATTTGCCTGAGGCTCACTATTACGACCCCGACAACATGCGTACCGAACAACGAGAAGCTTTCTACGCTTGGTACCAAGCTCACGCCTCGGACCCTTTCGACTTTCAGGAAGAAATGTTAAAGTATTGTCGTTCCGACGTGGACATTTTACGGCGTTGCTGTGGAAAATTTCGAGAACTGTTCATGGAACACGGAGGGGTGGATCCTTTGAAAGAAGCTTGCACCATTGCCAAAGCGTGTTCCTTAGTGTACCGCCAACGATTCATGCCTGAAAACACCGTGGCTGTCATCAGTCCTCAAACGACCCACTATGTCAAGCGTCAATACTCGGTCAAAGCCCTACGTTGGTTACATTACTTGTGCGACAAGGAAGACAAATGGATTCAGCATGCCCGCAAGGGAGGAGGCGAAAAGACCATCGGAACGTATTCGGTAGATGGCTGGGACTTAGCAAACCCCAAGATCGTGTACGAGTTTAACGGTTGCTTATTTCACGGATGTCCCGTTTGTTACCCCGACCGTGGCACTAAAAATCAGTTTTTGCAACGAACCATGGAAGACTTGTACCAGGCCACTTGTCATCGACGCCTAAAGTTAGAACAGGAAGGATACCAAGTGGTGGAAATGTGGGAACACGAGTACGATCACCGTTTGAAAACCGATCCCGAGTTTAAACGCCTCGTGGAAAGTTACCAGTTCATGGACCCGCTGAACCCGAGAGATAGTTTGTACGGAGGAAGGACCAATGCCACCTGTTTGCTGTACCAAGCCGACGAAGAGAAAGGAGAAGAAATCAAATACTTGGACGTATGTTCGCTGTATCCCTACGTGTGCAAATATTGTCGCTTTCCTGTAGGGCACCCGCAATTGTTCACGGAACACATCGACCTGAAAAACATTCGACAATACGAAGGCTTGATCAAGTGTAAAGTTTTGCCTCCCACGAACCTATACCATCCCGTCTTACCTCACCATTGTCAAGGCAAACTGATGTTTCCCTTGTGCCGTACTTGTGCCGAAACGTGCAACCAGGACCAACCTTGCCATCACAGCCAGGAAGAACGTGCCTTGACGGGAACCTGGGTCAGCGTGGAATTGTTCAAAGCTCTGGACATGGGATACCAACTGTTAGAAGTGTACGAAATTTGCCACTTTCCCAAGACACAACAGTTCCACAAGGGTGACCCTACTCAGAAAGGCATTTTCGCCGACTACATGGATGCCTTTTTGAAACTGAAACAAGAAGCCAGAGGCTATCCTTCCTGGTGTCACACTCCCGAAGACCAAATACAATTCAAAGAGAAATACTACGCACAAGAAGGCATCTCTTTAGACCACATCGAAAAAAACGAAGGCAGGCGATCGTTTGCCAAAGTGATGTTAAATTGCTTGTGGGGTAAAATGGCACAACGACCGTGTTTACCCAAGACGGAATATTTGACAGAACCTTCCCGCTACTTCCAGATGATTCACGACAAAACCAAATACATGAAACACGTGGACGTCGTTAAAGAGGATTTGATCTTGGTCAATTACGAAGAAGATCTGGACTTTGTACAAGACGACCCTTTTGGAAACGTCATCATTGCGGCTTACGTGACAGCTCATGCTCGCTTAAAATTGTACGAAGCTTTAGAACTGTTAGGGGAACGCGTCCTGTACTTTGACACGGACAGTTGCATTTACATCCATCACCCGAGTCAACAGCACCCTAACATCGAAGGAGACCGTTTAGGAGCCTGGACAGACGAGCATCCCGACGACAAGATTCTAAGTTTCGTCAGTGGCGGTCCCAAAAATTACGGCTATGAATACCGGGACAAACAAGGAGAAGTGCACACGCAGTGCAAAGTGAAAGGACTGACTCTGAATCATCGTACCAGTCGAGTGGTCAACTTTGGGGTATTGAAAGAAGCCTTGCAATCGGGAGAGGATGGAAACTTTAAAGTGACCACCTATCAACCGAACAAGATTGTACGTTTACCCACTCACCACATCGTCAGTCGACCCTTGGAAAAAGTCTATCAAATTGTATACCAGAAGCGAGTGCGACTTCCCAATCACTTCACCTTAACGTACGGTCACGTTGGTATTGGTAAGTATATGAAAAGGAACCCTAGGCAAGATCGATAGTTCATTGTTCATTGAAGTAACTTACCATGTCGTTGACGAAGAAGAAACCAGATTGGTTAGGAGTCAAATGTTGGACATCACCGAGACCAGGGTTTTGAGGCTTGGACACAAGAGGTGGCCCAGTATGCACGAGAGTTATTCAAGGAAAAAAGTTACTTTTCAACCTGTGTTAGTGACGGTGCCAGAAGAACCCGTCACCCAGGACAGGACTGTCGTGGACAGGCCTGAAAGACCCTTTCGGGAGGACACTTGTGTGACCTTACCCCTACTATAGAACTGGTTAGAACTTTACCCAAAACATGTTGTACAGACACTTGTGTTTATTCCACGTTCATGGTTATCATGTGCCTTTTATTCTTGTACTTAAGCCTTTGGCTTTTATGCATTTTTGTCTTTCGTATTCATGTTTGAAACATTCAATAAACGTGTTCTGAAAAAGTATATAAACTCTTGTCTTGTTTGTTTTTCGTGTCACAAGTGACATTTCTCACACCATGGCTACCTCTGCTGTCTCTGCTCCCTCTTCCTCTACTGTCAAAGTCATCGACGAACACTTAGATCGTGCCAGTTGGGAGGCTTTGTATCTTCGCCATCCCTTTAACATGCTCATTGCTGGACCTAGCGGTTCAGGCAAAACCGAATTCGTCAAACGTTTGATCGAACATAAACATCATTTGATCGATCGATCGACCCCCTCAACGAATAGTGTGGTGTTACAAAGAGTGGCAATCGGCGTACAGCCTCTTGCGAGAAAGTCAAGGCGATTCCATCGTGTTTGTGGAAGGCATTCCTAAAGAAGACGATGGCATCGTCTCTGACTCCCGTCTAACCCATTTGGTCATTTTCGACGACATGTTAGGAGAAGACGAAGAAGAAATTAAACTGTGGTTCACGCGCAAAGGGCATCACCGTAATGCCAGTGTCGTTTACATCACCCAAAATTTGTTTCAACAAAGTAAAGCCTATCGCACCATCAGTCTCAATGCGCATTACGTGGTCTTGTTTAAAAGCCCTCGAGATAAATCGCAAGTGCAAGTCTTAGCCAAACAGTTAGGAACGCCTTGGCTGACTCAGGCGTACGACGATGACACGCCTATTTACTCGTCGATTTGAAACCTACGACTCCTGAGGATTTGCGATTTCGTACCCACTTGTTTCACCACTGGTGCCAAGACGGAGGGCCTGTCCTGTACACGTCTCCGTCCTCGACTTCATTTCACTCCACATAAAAAATCTGTAAAAACCTCAGACCCTTTTTCGTCTGTCTCACTCTCAGTGCGAACATGACGTCCCTTCAGTCGCATCTTCCCGTCAAATTGATTCGTGCCTTGTATGGCATCAGTCGAGAAAAAGATCCACAAACACGAGCTCGTGTCTTAGAAGCTAGTCTTAAAGAAGTCTTACGATGGTTCACGGTGACGGCACGTAAATTACTCCAAGGAATCATTCAGATTCCTCATCAAACCAAACGCTTTTTCGATCGAAACAAAGTCGCTTTGGTCCAACTGGCCGATCCCCGCATCGACACTCAAACCAAAAAACAAATCATTTTGAAACCTGGAGGGAGCGGTACTCTAGGAGGGGTCATCATTCGCTCACTCTTAAGATGGGATCCTAATACCCCCAAAGTTATCCCCAAGACAAAAGTCCAAAGAAGCCCCAAGAAGAAAAAGACCAGGTCCCCAAGGAGAACTTCTCCAGTGGCAGGACCCTCCTCTGACCAGACACCACCACCACCCCGGAAAAAGAAAAGAAGCCCCCAGAAAAAGAAAAGTCCACAGAAAACTAGTCGCAAGAGAGGCACTTCGGCCAGGACGCAACCTTACACTCGCAAACCACGACCTGCCACGGCGGTGACTGCGTCTCAGGCAGCTTCACGTTTGTCCACTTCTCCGTTAATGACACCCAGAACTGAAGAGTACTTGGAGACGTTGATCACACCAAGAACTTCTCCGTTGATGACCCCCAAAAGAACTTCCCCAGTAGCAGGACCTTCCAATTTAGTGGCAGTGGCTGCTGCTCACAAAGTACCTTCTCCCAAAATCAAAGTTCAAGAAAGATCGGGCATGTTACAAAGTTTACTGGATTTGTCCAAGCAAGAACTGGCTCGATTTAGTCCGTTACGTACCCCTGCACGACGTGTCATGCCTGTCCTCAAACTGATACGACGTAAAGACAATCAGTGGCGACGCGTTCCAGTATAAAAAAGTCCTGTGACCAAGTCGGGTATCAGTGTTTTTTTGGTGCTCCTGAAGACTCAAAGATGTCACCCTCCAGAAAACCCCAAGGAAAGAAAAGGAAAGGACTGCCACCACGTTTAGCCAAACATGGGGACATGTTATCTGTCCTGTCCAAAGCTTCTCCACCCCTACGAAAAAAACTCATTCAAACAGCCTCCAAAGAGGTCATCGATACCGTGTGCGAATGTTGTTTGAACGTTTTGAAAGGCACGATCCCTTTGTCCAAACACCAGAAACAATGCTTAGGCAAACATAGTCACGTTCTTCGCCAAATGGTTCAAAAGAAAATTCCCATTCGTCAAAAAAAGAAGATGTTAGTGCAACGTGGAGGTATTTTACCTCTCTTGTTAGGCCCCATACTGAAAGGAGTCTTGGGAACCATGTTGGGAGGACTGGTGGGAGCAAGATAAAAAGGCCTCGGAAGTTCCAAGATCTCAGAATCGACCCCTGACAACCCCATGGAAGGACGAAAACTAGCTTTAGTGCCTTACAAACGATGGATGGAATACCATCGGTGGCAAGAACAACACACCCCGCATTTACCTCCCAATCCCCATTTGAGCGAGATGTCCCAGTTACAACACGAATTGCAGTCCTTGATGGATCGCCACGATTTGTCCGAAACAGAAAAATCGCAAAAGTACGGTCAACTCTTGCAACGACTGCAACTCTTTCACCAGAAAGCTTTAGACGAAACAGCTCTACCCACTCTGAAAGATTTTAAGACCTTGATGAAAAGTCCAGCACCATCACCAGTACCAGTACCAGTACCAGTACCACCAGTACCCGTGACCAAGACAGAAAAAGGAGAAGAAGAGGAAGGGTTTCAAACTCCACCAGAAAAAGTACGTAAGTTAACAACACCACCTACCTCCAGAATTGGATGGATTAAAAAGATGATGGCCACCCCTTCTTCATCACAAGAGAAAAAGAAAATGAAGACAGAAGTGAAGACAGAAGTGAAACAAGAACCGATATCCCCCGCTCAGACATTCTTCTCCTCTTCGACACCTATTGCTGGCCGCACACGCAAAGCATTGCAATCCAAGAAAATACCCCAAGAGAAAAAGAGTAGCATCCTCCAAGAGTGGGTGTCTTATTAACACACCAACCAACACAAAAAAATGGAAAAAGTCTTAGCCAGCATTTACTACGATCCCTCCCATCCTGCAGGTTACGCAGGAGTTCAAAAATTGTATCGTGCTGCCAAAACGCGACTGAAAAGTCTCGGTTTACCTCAAGTGCAACGATGGTTACAAGAACAAGCTACCTACACTTTACACAAACCCATTCGACGCAAGTTTGCCAGAAGTCGCACCCGAGTGGAAGGCATCGATCATCAATGGCAAGCCGATTTAGCCGATGTCTCTCATTTGGCCAGCTACAATCGTGGCTACAAATATTTATTTTGTGTCATCGACGTCTTTTCCAAATTTGCCTGGGTCGTGCCCTTGACTTCCAAATCGAGCAGCGAGTTAGTGCGAGCCCTGCAACGGGTGTTGAAACAAAGCGGTCGTCACCCTCTTCGATGGCAAACGGACAAAGGCACCGAATTTCTGAACCAAGCTTTCCAAAAAGAATTAAAGAAACGTGACATTCATTTTTTTACCACCGAGAATCCCGAAACCAAAGCCAGCATCGTGGAACGTTTTCAACGCACTTTGAAAGAACGCATGTGCAAATATTTTACGCATCACCACACTCTGAAGTACATCGACATCTTACCGCACCTGGTGCAAGCGTACAACCAATCTTACCATCGAAGCATCGGACGTGCCCCGCAAGACGTGACTCCCGAGAACGAAGTGTTGGTGTTTGAGCGTCTGTTTGGTACATCCCCGACGAGGGGTGTCCCCGAGAAAAGTGGAATGTTGGTCGTAGGAGATTGGGTGCGCATTGACAAAACCAAACGCACTTTCGACAAAGGTTACTTACCTAACTGGACGACCGAATTGTTTCGCGTCACTGGACGAGTGCATGGCCGTCATCCTACCGTCTATAAATTGGAAGACATGAACGGAGAAGTGCTCAAAGGAACGTTTTATTTGCCCGAGTTACAACGTGTCACCAAAAAAGAAGACGACGTGTACGACATCGAAAGCATTCTCGAACGCAGAACCCGTAAAGTGGGCAAACGACGTGTCAAAGAAGTCAAAGTACGTTGGAAAGGATATCCACCCAGTTTCGATTCTTGGATCGACGCTTCGCAAGTCATCGACTATAAAAAGAAGTGACCATCATGCCCTTTCACACAGCAGACGCAGCTACGTCGACCACTCCTCCTTCACCTAGTTCTTCTGTGCAAGATTTACAAAAACAACCCTTGTGGGTGTGGTGTGGAGAACGTGTGCCTAAAACGCAAATCGTCTTTTTCTGCCAAATCTTCGTGGTGTATTGTGTCATCGGGGCAGCCATTGCCAATTTGAGTTTGCAACAAGGAGACAAACAATTGTGGACCATTTTATTGAGCAGTTGCATCGATTACCTGCTTCCCAATCCCTCCCTGAAATTCTCCTCGAACTTGAACAACGGGAACCTTGTGTCCAGTGCCAGTGCCAGTCACCACTTCAATCACAACCAGAACCCCATTTTAGACGGAGACACGCCTCTGACGTCCAGTAACCCCTCGGACAGCCACAGAACTCTGGAATTATGAGTCACCAAAACCAATTTTACTTAACTTTACCCAGTGACAGTTCCATGGAGGAGTTTCCCAAGAACACGTTGTGCTGTTACACGGCCAAATTACCTCAGGCCATCCAGTTAGATCACGAAGCCCATTGGGAAGTGGCTTTAGTAGAAATGATTCACCCGACCCAAGTCCTCAATGTCCTTCCCAATCAAAATTTTTTTGATGTGGAAGTTCATGACGAGCAAATGCAGCAGTGGATGGATAGCAATGTCAAATATGACAAGAAAACCCGTACACAAAAGTACACCACCTATCACTTGTTCATTCCCCCAGGCTATTATTTTAGTGGTCAACATTTGGTCAGCACCATAACCTCCAGGTTTAATGTCGTGTTTCTGAAAGCTTTGGAGCATGTCAACAAAAATGTCACCATGGAGTACCACAAAGCAGCTCGTCGCTTCTTGATGAAATTTGAACGGAGTAAAATCCTGTCCATTTTATTTTGTCCTGAATTGTATGACATGTAGGGCGGAGACATGGACATGAGAAAGACCATGATCAAGAAAAACGAATTACCCATCGTTTACGACAACGAGTCTTTTAGCAAGTTATTTCGTGCCCCGGTAGAACTGAACCAAGGACTGAATTTGATGTTCGTGTATTCCGATGTGGTGGAGTACAACGTGGTGGGACACACCTCCGTACCGTTACTGCGTGTCATTCCTTTCAAAGTTGATTCTGCTACGAACACTGACGAGGAAGGTGGAAACACTTACCACGTCCACCGCGAATTTGTACATCCTCACTATTTGCCGGTCAGCAAGTCGTATTTGGACACGGTCAACATTGCTATAAAAGGAGATTTGGGACAAAATATTCCATTCACCAAAGGAAAAGTCACGGTGAAACTCCATTTTCGAAAACGGTTCTCTCACGACTCTTAAGTCATATATCCAGTGTACCGAGGGGTTGCTCGACAGCGAGGACACGGCTTAGGAGACATGTTAAAATCGGCCTTTCGTTCGGTGGCCCCGGTGTTGAAACCGATGGTGACACGCGGATTGCACGCCTTGAAAGATGCGGCACTGACGCAAGGCAAAGAATTTCTCCAAAATGTCATCATCGACAAACAAAACCCTAAAGAAGCCTTCATGAGGGCAGGCAAAAATGTCTTGCTGCAAACGGGCAAAGACATTTTAGGCCAACGAGAAACACCTATAAATGCCCTGCACGCTACCGAGTCAGGCATTCAGCAAGGACAAGGCAGAAAGAGACGACGAAGAAAATACCCTTTCACCAGACTTCAAGCGAGAAAGACCAAGAAAAGAAGAACCGTTCGAGACTTAGACGTTTTCGATTATTGAGAAAAGAGACAAAAAAAAAATGATGCACCGAGAATCTTGCGCTTGTTCCAAGACGGAACTGGATCTGTTTGCCATGCCCCCTACCATGATGACCATGCAAGAATCCCAGTGGGTAGAATTTCACCCCGTCTCCTCACTGACCGATTCCGCTCCCATCGAGTTTGAAATCAAAGGACAGCCCGAAGATTACATCGATCTGAATAGCAGTTACTTGTACCTGAAAGTCAAAATTCTAGATAAGACTGGAGGTGCTATAGACGATGAAGCAGTAGCTCCCGTCAACAATTTCATGCATTCCTTGTTCAGTGGAGTGGACTTGTACTTGAATAACAAACTGGTCAATAGCAGCATGGATACTACCCTTATCGTGCCTACCTGGAAAATCTCTTGACGTACGGAATAGATGCCAAGAACACTCATCTCAATGCCTGTGTGGTATGGGAAGCTGACGAACCTACCAAGTTTGAAATATTGGAAACTGATGAAAAGAAAGACAACAATGATGGATTTGTAGAACGAAGAAAGAGAATCACGGGAGCCGACACAAGTTTAGAACTGATGGATCGTTTGCATTTGGACATGTTGTTGCAAGAAAAGTATTTGCTGAACGGGGTGGATGTCCGCCTGAGACTGAATCGTAGCAGTGCCGCTTTCCATTTGATGGCTGATAGTGACGGTTACAAAACCAAAATCCTAGAAGCCAGACTCTACGTACGCCGTGTGGAAGTGTTACCTAAAGTGGGAAACGACATCAGTCAGACGTTGAGCAGAACGATCGCCAAGTATCCCATACGACGCGTGGAAGTGAAAACCTTCACCATTCCCAAGGGACAGCGATCCATGATCGAAGATCATCTGTTCCAAGGACAGTTACCCAAACGTTTGATCGTTGGTATCGTCGAGAATACAGCCTTCAACGGAGCGGCCGAAAAAAATCCTTTCTACTTTCAACACTTTGGCGTGTCCAAAATCGAAGTCAGTCGCGATGGCAAGACCTTGTGTACCCGACCTTTCGAACCTGACTTTACCAAGAAGAATTACTTGAGATCGTACTTGTCCCTGTACGAAGCCACCGGACAGTTAGGAACCAATACCAGTCACGGTATTACGTACGAGGATTATGCAGGAGGCTACGCTTTGTGGGCTTTCGATTTCACTCCAGACCAAGGCAGCGACGAGGGACATTTCCACCCTATAAAATCCGGCCAGATTCGTGTGGAAATTCAGTTTAAAGACCGAGACCCTGGTGAAACGGTGAACGTCATCCTGTATGCAGAATTCGATAATACGATAGAAATCAACAGTTTGAGAGAAGTCATCCTAGATTACTAGAAACCATGGAAGACTGTTATCCCTCTTTACCTAGTGGAGAAACTTTAAAGATGGAATGTGATGAGACTGTGGAAAAAAATGTTGTGTTTTGAAAAAAATTGTTTGATGTTATGATGTTGGATTATTGTTAAAAATGTTAGAGTTGTTGTTTAGTGTTAAGTGATTTTTGAATAAAAAATGTTGTGTTTTGAAAAAAATGCCTTTGTCTTTTGTTTAGCTATAAGAATGGTGGATTGATGCTCTTTCATTTCTTACTATCCCTCTCATGACACTCACTAAACGTTGCGACTCAAAAACCGTGTGGGGATGTTTTCCTCCACGTCCGCGCTTTGACTTTAAGAACCGGGTTGTTTCCAGTCTAACCATCCATTGTCGACTCATCCTCCTAAGAAGATGTGCTCCAAACTAGCTAAACTCAACGAAGCCTACGTGAATTTGCATAGGGTCAGACACAGTCTGATACCGAAGCCAGAAGAAATAGAGAATGTGAGAATGTTAAAAGTCACTGAAGACCTGATAGAAGAGCTCTTCAGAGAAGAAATGAACAGGGAGAAAGAAGAATGGACAGAGAAGTACAGACTTCAGAGACAGCAGCAACAGCAGCAACAACAACAACAACAACAGCAGCAGCAGCAGCAACCTGAACCTGACAGAGGCTTTGTCGATTGCCATATCGACACCAAAGAGTTCTTCTTTTCTTTCCGAAGAAGCAGACCTATTGCCAGAAAGTCTATCCTCAGAGGACATCGCATTCTTAGAAACTAAAAAAAGAATGCCATAGCAAACAAAAAAAGCAGCCCTTTTCAGGGCTACCCCAATACTCTAGAAAAGAAATAACGATCGATTTGCCAATGTGTGTAGGTAGAGTAGTGTGAAAATAAACACTAACTCTTTTTTAAAAAATGTGAGGGTATGTGTTTGTGTGTTAGTAAGTGCTTAAGTAAGTTGGTATGAATAGTAGATTAAAATCATGTTTTTTTGGTGTTTGAGGTGTATATCTGGAGTTAGATTGGATTGCTTTGCGTATGTGGATAGTCTAATGAAGTGATTTATAAAAAATTTAAAATAGTGATGGGTAGCATAAAAAAGTGAGTGAGTGTTTCTTTTAGGTCCGCGCGTTGTCGTTTTTGGTCATGATGTAGGTAACATCAATTTTATGTTTTTTTAGGGGGATGTTTTCCTTCACGTCCGCGCTTTCACTATAAATTGAAACTCGCTGGGCAGTCTAGCTACCCTTGTTGATTGATCAACACCAAAAATGAACACGAGACTGTCTAAACTGTTGGAACTTCATGTGCATCTGGAATATGCCAGGCTCCTGTTGAATGAACTGGCCGCGGAAGCCATTGTGGAGGAGGGAAGGATAAGAGAGGAGGAGGAAAGAAGAAAAAAAGAAGAGGAGGAGAGAAGATATAAAGAAGAAGAAGAAGAGGAAAGAAGATACAAAGAGGAGGAGAGAAGAAACAAAGAAGAGGAGGAGGAGAAGGAAAAGAAGAGAAGAAGAATAAATTTCAGAATCCCAGAGAGCGAAAATTGGGATTCTGAAGCGACATATCCTGCCTCTGCTCTCTCCCCCAAAAAAGTAAAAAGTAACTGGGGGATAAGATGTGTATGTGGCGCCAGGCCTGGAAGGTGCCACCATTAACCAGGTGTCCATGAAGTTCCAAAAAAACAGCCCTTTTCAGGGCTACCCAATACTCTAGAAAAGAAATAACCATCAATTTGCCAATGTGTAGGTAGAGTAGTGTGAATATAAACACTAACTCTTTTTTAAGATAGTGTGAGGGTATGTGTTTGTGTGTTTGTGTTTGTGTGTTTGTGTTTGTACCCGCTCAGTACGATTGTGTGGATAGTAGATTATGGATTTGTTTATTGTTTCTTAGCGTATGTGTTTGTGTGTTTGTGTTTGTGTGTTTGTGTTTGTACCCGCTCACGTACGATTGTGTGGATAGTAGATTATGGATTTGTTTATTGTTTCTTAGCGTATGTGTTTGTGTGTTTGTGTTTGTGTGTTTGTGTTTGTACCCGCTCACGTACGATTGTGTGGATAGTAGATTATGGATTTGTTTATTGTTTCTTAGCGTATGTGGAGAGTATAGTTTGGGTTTTATTATATGAAATGAAAAAGTAGGGGGATGTTTTCCTTCACGTCCGCGCTTTTCGTATAAGAACCCACAGTATTCGTCGTTCAAACCATTCTACAAAGAATAATCTAGACAAGATGACGCAAGTGACTGATTTATTTAGGCATATCTATTTCTGGATAATAGATGCAGAATATGCTATAGAAAGGATACAAAAGGAATGGGAGTATGAAGATAAAGAACACTTGGTAACCAGTCAAGTCGAACGTATAAAGGCCGCCAGACATATAATAGAAGGAATGATAGAAGATGAAGTCAACAAATCAAGAGGATTTATTGACCCACCTTATGTAAGAGTGGGGAGTTTGAAGGAAGCACTGGATTATGTCATCCAAGTCCGGTGCTTCCTAGAACATATAGTGTATTGGACGGAGTTGTCATATATGAAGAGGGGACTGAACAGGTTGAAAAAAGGAGAAGAAATAATGAAACAAGTGATGACCCAAGAAGTAGAAAACATAAAGGAAAGGTGGACTAAAGAAAGAAAGGAAGAACAGAATAAGAAGAAGAAATTAGAATTCGACCAACTGAATAACAACTGGATGAAAATACAGGCCAAGTTCCGAGCCATGGGTCACCCGGACTGGATACCAGAAACAGAAAAGATAAAGAAGAAAGGAATGATGGACAAAATAAGAGGATGGTGGAAAAAGTTAAGAAGTTAAAAGAAGAAGAAGAAGAAAATACCCAAAGGCCCTTTTCAGGACCAGCCATATTTCTCGAAAAGAGATAGCCTTTCCATTGCCTACCCCTTTTCTAAATTTAAATTTAAATTTAAATTTAAAAAAACTTTTAAAAAAAAAAAAAAATCCCATATTCAATTCCCCTTGTCCCTAGACAAACCCAAACTCTATTCCCATGTTAATTTCCCTTGTCCCTAGACAGACCCAAACTCTATGTTAAATTCCCATTGTCCCTAAAGTGGCCCAGCGTTTTTCTCCATGTTAAATTTCCATTGTCCCTAAAGTGGCCCAGGGGTGTTTTTAATGCTAAGTCCCATTGTCCCTAATGTGGCCCACTTAACTACTGCGGTGATACTGGTAATGGCATGGAAATGTTCATGATAATGATAGACGTGAACGTATTTTCCATCTTTAAAATGTCGGCCTCGAAACAACAGAGGCCCGCGCACTTCATGAGAGTGCACTTTCAAATTGTAACGTGCAGCTAGGGCATCTTGCAATTTTTGCATCTCAGGAATGCCACAGGGTGGGTCTTTGGACAGACCGGCTTATTGTAACAGGAGTTCTGCTTCATTTCGTTGTTTGGCTCGGTTCGATTTTTGGATTATTTGCGAAGCTCTTTTCTGTTCTGCCGTGTCGTTATTGTCGGTATACGTTCGTCCCACCACGATGGCACGGGCTACACACGTCTGGTCTTGAGGGTTGTTAATTCGGACGAGACTCTTTTTGGTGCACCAATAACACCATTTTGCTTTCTGTCCCTGGAGGAAGAGATACGTGGGTCATGAACAGTATCGCTTTTCCATCGGTGATGTGAAACTTTTCGTTGGATTGTTGCACGTGTTGAATCTTGTCGATGACTTTGAAAGGTGTCAGCCCTGATGGGCTGCTAAACTCGATCCAAACGGGAGACTTCAAGCTGTCGTGATGAATGGAAAGTCTCAAGCGATCGTCATCTTTGGCTTGACATTGTCGTTTCAGTGTGGTTAACAAAGAATCCCACACCTCGTTGATGAAGCCCTCTGCTCTCTCCAGTGGTACATTGCACTTGAAATCTTTAAACTTCACCGTGTACGTGTAAGCCGTAGTTCTAAATTTTCTAGAGGAGCGCTTTTCCGTCTTTCGTATGTGATTGTAGTTTTCAGGGGTTACTAATGGTGGTGAACTTTGGTTGCATGTAGACTCTCTAGGTCTTGATTCTGACTCACTCATGTCGTCTTCAAAATCACTGGCATGAATTTGTGCCAAAACTTCAGCTACTGTACGAGGCGATAAATCACGTTTTTGCCCCTTACTCTCTTCTCCTTTCATTGCGAAATGATGCGATCGTTTCATCTTGATTGCAAAAGTCAAATGACAAAATTTAAATGCTATAGGTCACTTTATATCCATGTCAGACCAACGTGTATAAAGGGTGTATGTCTTCCTTCCAATATTCGTTTCACTCTCAAACCGAGCAGAACGATGGAGGATCCCACACGGATTGAACTTCTGATCAGAGCTTTGCGAGGTGTCATAAGAAATTTTTCTTCAGAAAAGCCGACAGACTACTCACACTCCTTTCGAGATAAAAGTCAAGATAATTGCTATATCTCTAAGATGAAAGGGCATTGCTCTTCGGATTGTCCGGAATTTCAGAAAAGAAACACAGGTGCTAGAAAAGATAAAAGTCAAGATACCTTTATCATTGTCAAGAATAAGGACATTGGTCTTCAGAATGCCTTAAGAAACAACAGGAGTAAGAAGAAGAGAGGTGTTACGAACAGAAAGAAGAAGATGTACACTCCCCAGAGGAAGAACCCAGATACGTTTCGAAAGAGAAAAATGAGAAGACAAGAAGATGAGGAGAAAGTGAGGAAGAAGTGGAGGAAAACCTGTGACATTGAATAAAATGGGAAAACAGAGAGTGAAAAAGGGCACAGAAGAAGTCCAAGAACTTTTAAACGTGTTGTGAATTGGATTGTAAAATTTGTACCAGAATAGACCAGACAGAAAACGTAAGTGACTCTTGGTTTTCAATTTTAGAATAAGAACCTACACTCACTCACTCACTCACTCAAACATTCACACACGTACATTATTGGGTAAAAAAGGGTTTTTGAGTTTTAATTGATATTGGCAATTGAAATAGCATCTCTTTTCGAGAGAGGTGTATGGCCCTGAAAAGGACCGTTGTGTGTTTGTTTGTTTAAAAAAATAAACTCAGGAACGGGACGTAATCATCTTTAACTGCCTTAAGCTTTTGCCACGGTCAAGGCCTACTTTCTGGACTGGCTCCTATCGATGCTGATTTGGTAGACATTACTAAGGGTGTTATCGCAGGCGTAGTAACAGGGTTGGGTTGTTTAGCTCGGGAAGGTCTTTTTCTCTTGGATCGTAATAAAGAAGTCTGATACATTTGTTTCAGACTCCTTAACTCTGCTAAAATGTCTTAAAGTACAGTTACCGTTTGGCTTTCACTATTCTCCTTCTCTCCTATACCTTGTTTCTTCTCTGCTGCTTCTTTCTGTCGTTTCCTTCTTGCCTCTTCTTCTTCTCGCTGTTGCTGTTAAAGGAAAAAAGCTTGTTCTACTTCCTTCTGCTGCTGTAAAAATTTCTCCAATTCTTCTTTCTGTCTGTGTTTAAAATCCTCGACGTGTGCTAAAGAAGGAGAAGGTGGCGAAGGTACTGGTACCGAAACAAATTCTTGCGAAGAAGAAAGAAAATCAACTAAATCCCAATTAAAATCAACCTCTTCTGGAAGTAGAGCTGTGTTGTCTTTGGTAGCCGCTGCTATTCCATTGTTTCCCGTCTCCACGGCCGGTGCACCCCAATTCATTGTCTTCTTAGGTTCCGTCATGTTTGAAAACTGTGTCGCATGGATTGACTGCGCACAGACGCTAACACATCTATATAGGGAATGTGACGTCACAGTCCGCTCTCTTCGGATTGGAAGACCGACTCCGTATTGTGAATGAATTTTGTAACGCGTGTTTGGATTGGTGAATAAACTCAATCCGCTTCGATCCGCCCTTCCCGTATAAATAACCGCAGTCAGCTGTTCTCGTCACAAGATGTGGACTAACGTAGAATCGTCTACTCTCGTATGTTCAATGCTGTTCCGTATGACTTACCCATGTATGTCAGATCATCATGGACAATTAACAGGATCACGGATACAAGCGTTTGGAAAAAAAAGAACTTTTGTTGAGAGACAAGGCTGTTTGAAAAGGGTCCTTATCTACGGACCAGAAGTCAGAAGAATAATGAGGAAGAGAAGAAGAATTATACGATGCCGTCTATGTTAACGGAATGATGTTAACATAAACCAAAAGGCATTTTTCAGGGCCACTCAGATGCCTCGAAAAGATTAGCTTTCTTGCCTAAAAATTTTTTTTAGTGTGTTGTATAAATGTTAGTCTGTTGTATGTTGTCTGTTGTATGGGTTATATCAAAGTCCTACTCTGTATTCCCTGTGGAAGTCCGCCCAGTGCACAGTACTGTGACGTTACCTCACACGGTTGCAACATTGTTACCCCTCTCGTGAGGTCAGACGCTATACAGGCCCCACTTTCCCTTGTCCATAAACAGTCCCAATATACATCATATATAGATTCTATGTTAATTTCCATTGTCCGTAAACGTTCCCAGGGTGATCTGAACAACCTTGTCCGTAAACAATACCACGATGTTATGTAATGTATTTTCCCATTGTCCGTATCAATATTGTCCGTAAACGTTCACAAGGGGTTCTGTAATGCATTTTCCCATTATGCGTAAAGTATCCCATATTACTACTCAAATGGTATGTCAACGATAAAATTGTTCCAATCTAGAACCATTCATGTGTAGAAAATGGTTGTCTACTTTGAACGAACTTAGGAAATATGTACATTCTGTTAAGTAAATAATTTGCTTCTGTAAGTGTAGAGAAACGCAATAAAATCTCACTGCCTAACCTTCATTGAACTACAATGGTGATGCTAACTGCAACAGAAAAGGTGATAGTGGGTAGGAGTGTATTGAGTGTTGGTGGCGGGTTAATCACCAGAGACTAGTTAGCTGGAGAAGTCTAGATTAATCAACAGCCATTATGCTTATTACACTTAATACATTGATATATTGTTGCGTGGGCTGTTGCTAAGCTTACAGAAATAATTATAATGATGAAAGGCCATTAAAATTCATCACACCCACCCACCCACAAATATATATATATATATATATAGAGAGAGAGAGAGAGAGAGAGAGAGATACACACGCACATACACACACACACACACACACACACACACACACACGAATTTTCTTTCAGACTCCCATTCACTCACAACTAAGTGATGATATAAGATACACATTTACTGTGGAAAAATCAGCTCAAAAAGCATTTCACTTGCTCGGATTTAACAAGTACATACCAAAATTTAAAGCCCATGCAGAAGGTACTTTTATCCATCAAAATCTGTCGTGCACTTGGATGAAAAATGGGTGTCTGGATGAGGTTGAAGTTACCGTTTCAGTCCGTAAGATTTATTTCTAGTTTTTTATCACTTTTGCTGTGTCCTGCAAAAGAAGTAAATAAAAAATAACAAACGTCCCTAGTGGGAACTAAAGTTCTACGTGGAGAAACAATTTTTTTAAATAAAATAAAAGCAAGATAAAACCATTTTCTCCTTTCAACTGCCGAGTGTTTAACCATTTCCGGTAGAATTTATTGCTAACAATGTGTTGAACCCTTTATAAATATGACGATCCATTACAGTGATCAGTTACAGTCAGAATTTTGTGATATTCGTCACGACATCATTAGTAGTAATAATAATATTCATTTTAAAATTTCAATATGACATTTTGGTCAGAAGGAGCAGTGATGGCTTCGATAACAGTGATGTAAATTGAAGTAATCATGATGAAATGGATGAACATGACAATAATAGCTATGACAATCATGCTAATCAATCATGATTTAATGATCTGACTTGTCTTTACTGGATGAAAGGCAGCACAATGAAAAACGTACATGCCAAAGATAACACTGAAAGATTAAAAGTTTTAATTTGAAGACATGGTAGAGGTCAGTTACAGGAAATAAAATGAAGTATTAAAAGTGAAAAACATTAAATTAAAATAAGTCTTTATCTGAAATGATTTGGTATTGATAGAAGATGTGAGCATGCATCTTTTAGAGGTATTAAGGTATGATACAGTGCGTACTTATACTAATAAAAGAGGAAACATTTCATTGCAACAATGAACCTTTGATAAGATCCATATTAGTTACACATCATATAGTTTATCATATTCATATATCTAGTCACAACACACAGTAAATCTAAATTCACTGCTTGTTTAATACTAGGACACACTTCTTTGGATATGTGTTAAATTCTTTTAGTAATGTATCTTTATTTATTCTGTAAATAGTTGCTACAGCTGGCAATGACAATCATATGATTATTCATTCATCTAGGATTTATTCATCATGGATATTGTTCACCAAAGTACTTGAATTCTTTGTTGAAGTCTCATTGTGACTGATCCTGTAAAAATGGTATTTTTTTTAAAACACTTACCAGAGTTCTGAAAGCAAAGAAAATGGCGGCAAATCTAACAATGCAAATAATCCAGAGAATTTTCAATGGATGCGTCTATTTCACTTCGTTTGATTTATCCATGAGGATATCCGGTCTATTTCACTTCATTTGATTTACCATGAGGTATCCGGTCTATGCTTCTGACATTTTTATAAATCTTTGGTATGCCTCTACCGGAATTTTCTCTACCGGGATTTTAACCCGAGACCTTCAGAATCCGAGGTGGAAGCTCTAACCATTAAGGCTACCGGGGCTGTTAGAATAGATGGGGTAAAATATTCCAGCCCGGTAAAATGTTTCAGCCCGGACACCTTCTGAAAATTAAATAGGCAGACCCTGACTTTAACTTATCAAAGATAAAAATCTCTGAACCCAGTTTGGTTAGTCACGTGACCGTATAACGAGAAACAACCTACATGAGTCGAAGCTGGACGTCTTTAAACGCGACTTTCAGCCTTTATAGATAATTGCAACATTTTTCGACATTTCGAATCTGACAGAAAAAAACAAAAGCAAAGTGAATACTTCGAAAACGTATGTAGTTGTGTTCCTTTAAAATCCATGAAGTAAAGCATGTGGCATTACCTTCATTGGCTAAAGGCAAAGTAACTCGCATTACTGCTAGGGCAATCAGTGTACAGATAGGATGGAATGTCACATTCTTTCGAACAAAACCTCCATGAAAAGAATTGCTGAAACACTGCCATGAGGAAATATAAATTTGGGGAACAAAGAAGATGGGCATACCAGTCCAAAAAAAGCGATGTAACAGGAAATTATATAAAGTACTACTCAACCGTGAACAAGCAATAAACATACGGCATAAAACCATTGATGTTACAGATTTTCCTTTGATAATTCGCCCATGTTCGAGATAGATGTATACTATTAATATAATGCTTGTTATGATTTAAATGTGATATATGAATTTTTTAATGTCAACAGTACAGTGGGGTTGTGAAGGTAGAAAGTTAAGTTTGTTAATACTTGTGTTATTTTCCCCCGAAATAAAAGAAACATATCCATCATTATTTGCGAGACTTTTCCATTGGTAGTATTCACCATTTATTGCAGCATGTTTATTGATATGAAATAATGTATCTGCTGCTGTATAAATACGAATAAATAATTTAAAATATAAGAGATTGTTTTTCTTGTCTCTCGTTTTGTGTTAGCTTTTGACAGGGTCTCAATGAGCGTAAAAAGCGACCAATGTGGTTTAAAACTATTACTGAAATTTTCGTTGTCTATTTTATTTATCTTATTCAATCCGTGCCACACACGAACTAGACTACTTGAAAGGACGGTCTAATAGTCACCTTTCGATATCAAACGATTGGATAAATGTTAATTAAAAAGTTGCATATCGTAAACATTGACACTCCATGTAGCTGAGAGTGATGGAGTACGGACGGAAGGACCAGTAAATGGGCAAATACACGCGCTACGTTTCAAGACCAATGTAATTCTACGTACTAAGAAAAATGAAATTCTTATTTTTGTGATGACTGTGAATAATTCAAACAATATTTATCTTATAGAACTTACCTGATTCTGATCAGATGAAAGACTTCATAACGAATGTCCTTGACACTTTGAACAGTAAAGGTGATAAACATTTTCTTCCCTCTAACATTTACGATTATCTCCACAAACCGTCTCATTGTTCCCCTTTTGTATATGGACTTGAAATTAGTGACTCATCTAACTGATTGACAGAAAAACCGGACCAAGGAAATTAGGGTTGGGCTTTTACCATTACCTTTTCCATTTTCGTGACAAAATTATATGTTGTTTCAAGCTCATTTTTATAATTTGTATTAAAATTGGTCATCTTGTAATCTAAATTATGCTAAATAAAGGCTTGATGTCGTAAACATAGCAGCAGGGAAGTTTAACAGACCTTTGCGTTTCGCCAAAATAAACCTTCCTACGCGAACTTTCTCCGTAGAAGCCTCAGAATTAAAAAATAACGCCTTCTACGGGATCTAATTTTCATGCATTTCAGACCGGATGCATCGGTTGGTCGCTCCGGTGTGTTAGTAAATATAGCGTTCGAGACAAGAAAAATAAAAGTCAGGGGATAAGTTTTTGTTTTTTGTTGTCATTAGGGGCTGCTTTTTCATGAATAAATTTGATCGAGACCAATTCGATACCGACTGCGTGGATCGTGAAGATTTATCGTAATAAAACCATGCGGCGTTGCCTGAGCGCGGCTGAATAAATTTTTAAACTTATTTATATCCATGTCGCCGTTACACCAGGTCTGATGAATATTTCTCAGCGTGTGCGTGTCTACGCCATTGAACACAGATAAAATATTAAAATTATCTCTAATCACCTTTGGAATTTGCGTATATCTCTGTGTTACGTAAATAACATCGGTGTTTTTGTGTCTGCCACGCGAGAATATCCTAGCCGGGTTGGTCTGCTTGTCCAGCATAACATCGTCGAATACAACAAGATTATTAACATCGCCGTCCAAATTCTCCACGGATGGAGCTTCATTGATGTCTGTGATGAATTCGATTGTGCCTTCGTCGGTATTGTCGCTGAATTCTTTTAACACTTGATAACAACGCTGATCATCAACGGATGGTGCAACCAAATACAATTTATCCCATTTCAGCCATCGCATGATCAAATTCAATAACAATTGCGTCTTACCAGATCCTGACGGGCCGATGATTATCATTCTAATCGAATTCAGTAATACCGCATGATGTTTTATTTGCTCGCGTCGTTTCGTGGCTGAAAAATCAATTACATTCATGTTACTAAAATACATGGATCTATATTGTGTTAAGTGTCGCACACACACAGCTACGATAAATCCGACTGAAATCGTCACACGTAACAACAGGAACGCAATTGCAGGAGAATGCGAAGTTTGTAAGACGCGCAAGTTCAGATTTGTAAAAAAAAAAAACTAGAAGAACCAGAGGAGATATCGCAGCCTCCTTGTCAAATCTAACCGGAACTCCCTGGGCAAAATATCCCGGAGAAAAGCATCTGCCAGGGTATAATTATTGTGGACCCGGAACGAGGCTCGATATCAGACTCGACGATAATAACCAACCAAAGCAAGGTGAAGATCCGGTAAACGCAATCGCTAAAGCTTGTTACTACCACGACCTCGCATATCGCAGCGGGGATTTGCAACAAAGGCATCTCGCTGATATCAAGCTAATTCACGCACTAGACGCAATTCCTGACAAAACTTTCAAAGAGAAATTGGCATCCTGGTTGATAAAAGGCGCGATGAAAGGTAAATTAGTATTCGGTGCTGGTAAATAATATGGAGCAAATATATTATTCTCCCCGAGGATTCTGGCAAGGAAAATCAGCAATCTCCAAACTCGCCAAAGCCGCCAAAGTAAAACAATCCGTTGCTGAAACGTGGTTATCAAAACAGGCAATTTGGCAAATATATCTTCCTCCGCCTAAAAAAATACCGTACGCAAGTTTCACCGTCAGTGTCCCTAATGAGGTCCATCAGGCTGATCTAATGTTTCTTCCTCACGATACCGTTGACGGAGTCACATACAAATATGTCCTGACAATCGTTGATATCGCTAGTAGGTATAAAGAAGCCGAGCCATTATCGAATAAAACAGCAACGGAGATCGCTAAGGCGTTTAGCGAAATTTATTCCCGATCCCCGTTAACATGGCCGAATCTTCTCCAGGTTGATCCAGGTCGAGAATTTCTTGGCGCGGTTACTTCACTGATGAAAAAGAATAATGTTAAAATCCAACGCGGTATTGTAGGTGTTCATCACAATCAAGCTATCGTCGAAAGATTCAACAAAACGCTCGCAGAACGATTATTTGGATACCAATACGCGCGTGAATTTATTCAAGATAATCGATCTCACGATTGGGTATCAAGATTGCCTCATGTAATTAACGCACTGAATAACGAAGTAACTCGAACGATAGCAATGAAACCCGCAATTGCAATTACAAAATCGAATATACCCCTAAAGCGAGATTCCACAATTCAGCCTGTACTAGGTAGTGTCACAGTCAGGTATTTGTATAAAGAAGGCGAGGCTGAAGGAGGCAGAAAAAGAGCAACCGACCCAACCTGGAGCGTTACAACTCACAAAATATCCGCTGTAACAAGATCGTCAGGAAGACCAGCTATTTATATCCTAGATTCGTTAGCGCCACAACGCGGATTTACCAAAGAAGAATTACAAATAGTACCAGAAGATACTCAACTACCACCAGCGTCACTGAGGTAATTTACTCGAATTCGTCCTAGCTGGGATAATTTTCTTACTCTCGACACGGCTAAATATACCAAATTTGACCAAGAAATTCTGTCATCGACGATCCAAACTTGTCCATCTACGGTCAATCCCTGTGACGAGTGTATCGTTGTTGCGTAGCCTAATTTCCACGGTGATTTTTCTGCATTTATCGCGTCATTAACAAGATTAATATCAACAAAGATAATATCATTCAAGACCAAAATCTTTTCCTTTCCGCATGGCAAAATAATATTAATATTTTGTCGCCTGGTATTAGCGGGTCTGTAGCATAACGGTACCTGCAGCATTGGAAATTTCTCGCAATGCAGCTTGAATAACATTTCCTGAATAATATCACGAATAATTTTCCTACTAGCGACGATCAAATGATCGGGACGCCACAAATTTAGAAAATCGTTCATCGGAGTCTCGTCGATTATTCTTCTCATTACGTCACACTGAATCTTATTCGGCTGTAATCGAATCAATTTCTTAAATTCGGTCAACAAAATATCCGTCGATCTATAATCAGCGTCGATTTCCTCATAATAGTCAACGAAGTTTCTGAGCCATTCGTGAGGCGATTCACCATCGATAGGATCAGGTTGGCCATGACCTCCGCACATTATCACAGCGGTATTTTTCCCTTCCAGCCAAGCTAATATCGATTTTAATATATCTAAATTCACCGTGCAAATCTCATCAAATATTATGATCTTGTTGATATATTTATCGCCCATGCGTGCCGAGTCCCATGATCCACCGCTATATTTGAAATAGCTATGGTACGTGCAAGAATTAACACCGCGCTGCTTTATTTCTCGCGCTAATCTGTGAGTCGGAGTCAACACAATCATGTCAGAATTTGCAAATAAGTTTATTGCTCGCGTTGTTTTACCGCTACCACCAGGTCCATTTAGGTAAACGAATTTGCAGCGTGAAATTGGGTCAAATGCAGATGCGGCTTTGGAAAAATCTCCAAATTTATCTCGATGAAATTCATCGCGATCTTCGACATCGGCGTCTTCGCAATAATCTAGGATATCCTCGTTTTTTATCCTCCAAATTCCCCATGAACTACCGTCGGTGATTAAATTTTCCAACCTATCTTGGTATTTTTTATCGATATAAAACGAATCTGTTGCAACTCTTACCGCGATATCAGAAAATTTATTTATCATCGAGAGTAAATTTATACTAACATAAGCGAGTATTGACGATCGTAAATGCGTATATTGTGCTGATTCTCCATCAAGATAACTAATCACGGTACCTAACTTTGCTCCATCAATCATAATATTCTCTCTATTACAAAATATTCCTCGTGATACCGTATCGGCGATTATAAAATCCATCTCGGCGTCGTTGATAAATAATCTAGCGTGTCGATGTTTATGATCAACAGATCCACCTTGAGTAAATTTACCAATTATTTTTCTTCCTATATCTTTCGCGTAGTCACAGTCCGTCGGCAACCACACATCGGTCTGTTTTCTGTAGGATATGATCGCCTCGCTCACCGTCAACGACACTAACATCGATGAATCTAGCATATATCTTAACAACACCGTAGGAACCCAACGGCGCTGAGATAAATGCCTTCCGAACCAAATATAGTAAATTTTATGTAAATTTTCAGCAAACTCGAATGACGTTACACTGGCGAATCCGGTCATGACAAAATCAGGCAACGGTCCGTTAATTGCTACCCTTGTCATTTCGCTGGTAGGATGGCCGAATTTAGCAAAATAATCTGCACAATCGCCATATCCAAGGAAACTTCCAGGATAACACGCGCTCATGTCAACGGAGATCATATCTTCTAAATCGTACTTGGTATTCCACAATCCGCCATGGCCGTATTCGATACAACTAAGTTGAATATCAGCGAGATATTCGTTCCTTGTAGGCTTCCACGAGTTTTTCTCTCTAGCAGCGTGAGCAGCAACAGACGGAACTGTAAAGCAACTCGTTAGTAACTGATCGGGATTCGACGAATATTTTACCGCAAGTTTTCTCATCGACTCGTGTAATATTTCATCCCTGTAAATATCACCGCATGGCAAAATAAACTGATCGTATCTTTCTTCGCTCGAAAACAACCATATCGATATTGGATCAGATGCGCTTAATTTTTTGATAAATCTGAACATGGCATCGGAATTATTATTCTCCGCAGAAAATTCCGTAGAATTTTCCGTGGGATAAAATTTGACAATACGATCCTGCGGAAATATCATTACCGATTGCGACCACGCGTGAGAATTGTGATCGACAATCTCGATTGGCGCTCCTCGAGATCTATACGGCGACGAGTATAATATTTCTCCCGATAACGTTTTCACGGTAATAGGAAATTTAAGTTTTTTGCTCAACGCAGCTACGTCATCCACCGATGCACCATTAGCGACAGTCTTCGCCCACGCGTTAATTTTATCCAACCTCAACTGGGTCAAACCAGATCCACGTCGAGCGTTTTTCATATGTTCGATAACACGCTCGGCCACGCAATTTATCATTGGTGATTCTTTCATCGCGGGTAGGTTTTTCACATCCGGATTATTATTTAGCCGATAAATTCCATAAACAACTGCACTAGATGGATATGCCCTAGCGTAATAAGGGCCATCGATTCCAAGTAACAATCCGGGCTTAGAATTCTTATCGAGAATAACATTTTTCTTACCGCCACGCACGGGATCTCGTTTATCGCGAATAATCCAAGTATCGTCGGGCATTTGTGCGATAAATTTTATTCCAAAGATAAATCGCTCTTCTTTATGCTCGGTTTTTATATGTTCGATTATTTTCTTGGCTCGTTCCAAATTCATCGTAGCATCAACAGAGTTCGTTTTCCAAGTCGACCAAGTGTGAACTGCTCCATCGTCGAAGAATTCTTTCTTAGCCCGATCAACTTCAGGTATAATATATTCTGCCTCATCAAGATCAAATGCATCCATAATTATATTTTAGACATATGTTTAAATTATAATGAATCAATGCAAGTGGATACTAATCGGCTCAACAAAATTCTGTGACAAATCCTGCAGAGGCGATTATTGCGGCGCTCATATACATGCGATTCGACGTGGCAGTAAAGGACCGCAACGATGTTTAGTTTGTCAAGTTGGCACGCGAGGAAAAACTCGATTGTGTTTGTCTTGTGGAGGAAAAAATTATCGGGAATTGCGTCGGTATTATGAAAAAAGATCCTCGTCCGTGATAACCTGCGAGGAAGATTATATTAATCGATTTCAAGCTAATAACGATTTAGACAAATAGATTATCATATATGAATCCAAAATCAGTGATTCCAGAATCAACAATTCCAGAGGAAATGATTTCCAAGTTCAAATCTCATCCTACGATCAAGGGATACGAAGCGTCGTCCGATGGTATCGTTAGACATATTAGAACAAAAAAAATGTTGGTAGTTTTAATAAATTTGGTTATTTATCGCATAATTTTAGTGGGATAAATTATTACAACCATAGATTTGTGTTCGAGTGTTTTCACGGACCAATAAAAGTCGGTCTTGTTATCGACCATATTGACGGAAATAGAGCCAACAACAAATTGTCCAATCTTCGAGCGGTAACTCAGAGTGAAAACTCTAAATTTGGTAATGGCGGCGGACGATCAGCTAAGGTGGTCAAATCGATAAATCGAGAAACAAACGAGGAAATTATATTTACATCGATGAGTGCCGCTGCAAAATATTTCGGTATTCATCCGAATTCCGTGCGACATGTGGCAGAAAAAATAACCAACGCAGCATTTTCCTATAAAATTGGTGTTTGGATCAAATTTTCTTATATTCCAATAATATCCGAAGAAAATTAATTAAATATTACAAATATAATATAAATGAACGAGGAGAATATAAACAATATCATCGAAGCTATCGAGGATCTGAAAAAAAAACATAAATTTATCCTCAGATTTGGACGCAGGTAAAATCCGGTCCGAATTTGAAACAGTTGTTCAGGGGAAGCTCGAGTACAGCTACACGCTACCGTCCGAATACAAGTTCATAAAGAAAATCCAGATTGCGATGTACCAATCGCTTGCGACTGTCAGCGATGGTCAAATCGAGGATTTCGTTAAATTATCGACGCTGGTAGAAAAAGTTAGGTCGAGTTTATCAGACGAGTATGAGTCAAGAAAAATTACCAGCTCGCGTGTCAGGCAGCTAAAAAAGCTGGTCGATGAAAGTAAAATTAGCGTCAAAGATTCTTAAGATTCTCAAAATTAGCGTCAAAGATTCTGAAGATTTTATCACAAAAAATAACAAAAATTTCTGATTTTTATTATTTTTTTTAATATTTTACTGAAATTGCACAATTTTCTTATTTCTGACTACCATTTACCCCAGCAGATTTGCTAAATTATATAAATTACTCAATTTCACGGGTATTTACCCCAGCAGATTCACGAAATTATATAAATTACTCGATTTGACGGGTATTTACCCCATCAAAAACATAAAATTACACAAATTTCTTAATTTCAAGAATCTCCGATTCTAATATTTATTAATTTTTTTTATTATTTACCGAAATAATTTATTTATTGAAATTCTGCAATTTTCTTAATTTTGACGGGTATTTACCCCATCAAAAACATAAAATTATATAAACTACTCAATTTGACGGGTATTTACCTTAACAGATTTACGAAATTATATAAATTACTCAATTTGACGGGTATTTACCCCATCAAAATTAAGAAATTTACTAATTTTGAAAAATTTCCTGGTTTTTATTTATTTTTTTGGCCATTTTTCTTTGGCGGAAAGATTACGATCTCACCAACAAATTGATACTTAGTGTTTCTCCGCGTATATCAAGCAAATTTCCGTTTTGATCCGTCAGTTTGAAATTTATATTCGATAATAATCGATTGTGGCATCGCAGGTAAAATGGATTTACTGGCTCTTTTATTATCAAAAAACCCGGAGATGCGCTAGGTGAAAACGAGTATAAGATAAATCCCTGCTGTGCCTGCTCTGACACAGACGAATCCACGTTGTAGCTACCTTCAACGACGTCCGCGTGAAGATAAATCGCGATAACCTCCGTTATGTTAACGATACCTGGCGAGATATGCCGTCCACCTCCAGTTTGATCATAATTATGTTTGAGAATCGATTCTGATTGTATTTTTTTAATCCACGCGGCATGTAATTTCGGAAATAAATCATCGATGGTATCAACGACGGATTTTCTCATTTTATCAACATCATAATCGGGAAATTTGAAATTTGGTAGCGTTTCCTCGGTTAATCCGAATACTGTCATGAATTTTTGTTTTTCTCCTGAATTTCTGATCAACTCGAATTTGCTAATAGGAAGAACATAATCGGCAATTGATATATCGTCGATTATCACCCGAATGAACATACCGTGATAATATTCAACATCATTCGCGAGTTGATTTAAAATCTTCACGCGTTCGATAATTTCGCTACATGAACCTGATTTATTTAAGATGCATTCATGAAAGGATTCCCGCAATAAATTTAATTGTAATTTATGTTCTTGAATAAATTCGTCGAGGGTTCTTCTTATCAAGATACCGTCTACGGGGAATATTGTCCTGTTAATATTGGTAGCGTCGAAGATTTTCACACCGGGGGGAATTTTAGGAAGAGGCAACCACGAGAGAATTCTTTCGTCCCTAAAAGTAAAAGCGAACATTACCAGGTTAAATTTGTGGTTGTTCATGAGATTAATGGCGCTGTGGATTATAGGTTTATGTTTGATATCTCCATACCATCCTTCGTCGGTGGTAAAATCAGATTTTTTTGGTTCCGGTAGCTCTGGAGGAGCTTCTTCGTGCCAACCTGGAATAATAAAATCTGGTTTTTCTGGCTTTGCCAGAGGTGGGTTTTCAGGCCAACCTAGAACTGTCCTAATCGATGATTGGTAAATATCGACGATATATGGCGATTTTACCTCGATTATCGATGACAGCGTTAGTTCGTGTGCTAATATTTTTATTCCTGGATTAGCATCGCCGGTTATATTTGATATCCTACTGGTAAATTCCTTATCTAGTTGCTCAATTTCGTAACTGCCTGTTGGTATGCCAACGACGATCCAATCGGGAGTTCCATCGGGGCGGTTTTTATTGGCAAAAACAAGCGAATTATTCGATGATAATCTACCGAATGATTTCGACCTAACATTGGGCCAGTTGTTATAGACGCGTAACTGTGACAGCGCAATTTCCTTGACGCTAATTGGTATTGGAAAATCGATACTAAATTCTGGCCTGGTTGAGCTTGCCGATATCAGCGTTGTTATCGGTGGTGTCGTGTTTGTCACGATTTGAGTTAGTTCCGACATTATTGATATTCATTTGTTCAATCTCAGAATAGATATTTACCATCACGGAAAATTCGAGATCGGATATAACGCCGTCGTTGAGACTCTCAGAAAGCAGCGATGATAATTTCGAATACGCCTCGTTGACCTGGGATAGTTTACTCGTGTATAGAGACAATTTTTCATTTGTGCATGAAGATATTTTTTTTGCGATAATATTGAGAACACCGGCGATTGTCGTTGTCGATGAGATTATTATCGTTGCTACGATCGGCGCGAATGTTGTTACTGCGGATAAGATTATACCTGCGCCGGCGATAATTGCGCTTACCGCGTACACGGCGACATCGATGGCAACTAATCTACGCTGATATTTTTTTATTTTTGTTTGATATTCGTCGAGGAGCTTTTTTAACGAATCCTGCCATGAACGCGCCTGATTGTATCGGTAGTCCGATGCAGTCATTTTATTAGTTAGTTTATCTAACCAATTGCGTGTATTCCGGATAAATATTCGAAAATTGCATGACAATTGTCCAACATCACGGTTCTAGTTAGTGGTTCTAGCTTAAAAGTTTTCGTTCTATTTTTAAATATTGTCATAACAAAAAACCCAGGATCATATTCACGAAAATCATAACCATCGTCTATTATCACATTGAATTTTGTTATCAAGGAGATAATATATACTCGATATACGCCAGTAATTGGCGAGGTAAAGCTAAATGTGTTATTCTCAGGTGTCCATGTAATATATTGTATTTTTACCACAAATGGTACATGGCAAGAAATATTTTCTGTTTCTACCTCCGCTGGTATCGAAATACGTGCTAATCTTCCAAGATTCATTGACGATATTTTTGTGTTAATATCGCTAATTTTTGTGGTTGTGTCGAGAAGTTTCGTGTTCAAATCTCGAATTTCTCCGTCGTACACAGATGTACCGACTTTTTGACTCGCCAATTCACGTACCACGTCAATTTCCTCTTTAATTTTAGTAATATCATCGTCGATTTTTTTCGTTTTCTCGCTGATATCATCGTGCGATGTTTTATCGCTTTTCTGACTCATTACGATATTTATTTCGGTAATATCGGCGAGAATATTAGTAATATCCTCGTTGATTTTTCTTACTCTCTCGTTGAGGTCATTGTGCGATGCTTGATCGGCTTTTTTCTTTGCAAGTTCGTCTGTGGCGGTGGAGATATTATCGACGGATGTTTTTATATCCTCGTCAATTTTTTTACTAAGTTTACCTAAGGTATCGTCGAGTTTTTTAAGGTCGTGATTTAGCCTGCTAAGTCTCTTTGTCAATCTGTCCTGAAGATCGTCGTGTAATGCTTTATCGGCCTTCAGAAGCAACGTTGCTGATAATTCGCTATCTCTTCGTTCCACATCTGCGATATCGGCCTTCAGGGGCAACTTCGCTACAATATCGGCGACATCAGCGATGGATTTTGATACCGAATCTGACAGGCTAGTAAATTGATTAATGCGATCGTTATATTCGTCTCGCTTGATTATATCTGTTATTTTCACGTTGCTTGTTTGTAATCTTCCTTCGCGGCTCTGAAAAATAGCAACTTCGCCAGGATCTACTTCTGACAGCGATAGAAGATTATTAATATCATCCCTAGTGGCGAATTTTGATAGATCGACGTCAGCTACTTCCTTCTTCCTGTACAGGAACCTTCCGTAAATATCAACCATGATATTTATCTACGGCGTATTTAAATACGATCCTATGATACGGGTCGGATGATTTTGAAATTACGTCGAGGACATCAATTGATTCAGGACCGCATATCGGTGGATCCATTAACGTCTGCGTTGGAAGTGTCGAATACCAAATCGGAATATTTAAATTTGACACGTAATCGATAAATTCTTTTGGTGGAGCTAGTCCGTACGAGGCAAAGTAAACAACTTCGCGAGGATTAATCGCGTAGGCGACCCAGTGTGTGCCAGGGCCGGTATTTGAATCGAGATTTATTATTCCTGTCTCGGTGGGGTTTGGTTTTTTTTGGTAGTTGATCCCGCATAAATACGCCTCTGAAAAATTTTATTTTTTTATTCTTTGCTTCGTTGAATAAATCTAAATTTGAATAGGCCGTGCTAATCTTAGGCCGGATCCGTATGGGGGGCGTCTTAGATAAAGGCCGCTTCCCTTTTTTTTACCGTATCGCCCTCCCATTACTTTGTGTACTAGTTTGTCGCCTACAGCTCCGGCCGCACCTAATCCTATCGCTTTTGCAATTGCCGGAAGAGCCCCGGATAATAATCCAGGAATAGCAGCTAGGAAAGGGAAAATTCCGCCCGTTTTGACCATGTCTCTGATGGCACCTATACTAAGATTCACATGAACGCCGGAATTCGCTGATTTGGCTTTGGTGAAACGTTCACGTTGATTTTTAGTTAGCGACAGTTTGTTAGGCCCACCCTGAATTTGATCATTTTTCAGGGTTAATTTCACACCGCATCGCTTTGCTGTTGCTGTTTGGAGTTTTTTCATCTGACCCGGGGTCAGAGTTACGCTGACGTGTTCGTATGGCATATTAATAATCGTTTAATCTAAATTTAGAAAATCTAGGTTTTTGTTACATTTTCTCGACAGGAGCGTCGATGACTCTCATTCTGCCGCTGATGCCTTCCAAGATCATTGTTCTATCACTAAGAATCACCGCAACTGCTTTATATAAAACACCTCCCGTGTTAATTCTGGCTTTGAAATGGATATCGACAACGGATTGTTTTACCAAATCGAGATGCTCCAGGGAAAAGTAATAGATAGGATAAAATTTATTAAAATCCAGCTGCGATATTTGCAATCCGGTATCGATATTTTGATCGCGACCCATAAAACTTAGCAAGCGATGATACGCGCGGGCCGTAGAATAATTTTCAAAATTAATTGATATTTCCTCCGATGGTTCTTGTTGGCCATTTACTCTTAGAGACACATTTGTTGCGTGGATACTATCAAATATCATGTGGCTGTACATTTGATGATATCTATTGGTACGCAAAAAAGCGATAAAGATATGCCTAGGCGCAGAGGTACCCTGCTGCGATGAAATACGCCAGGTAAAATCACCATCAATATCGGTATTTGTGGAATCTGTTGTTGTTGTCAGCCATGACATGACAGATTTACCGCCTTGGTTCATAAATGACAATAATTTTTCTTCTTCGATTATTGATGGAGTTATCGCTGGCATCCACAAGGTAAATTTGAGTAATTTTACCTGGCCGCCATTATTCGCGGCATCATTGGCATGTGGCAAATTAGTAGCAGGATCAATAGTACCTTCTCGCCAGATAGCATCATCGCTATTTCCTTTTCTGACAAACGTTACGGTATGTTTCGCTCCGTAGATAATTTTCCTGAAATGCCTGCAAAATCCAAATATATGGGATAACGGAATAGCACAAGAGAATCTTTTGCGACCTGTTATTAGCATAGATTCTCTTGTGGCAAATCCGAGATTATAATCAGGATTAGCATCAATAATCATATCTTCGATGTCAACAGGAGCAGCGGGATTGGCACGATCAACCGGTCTTCTGACAATAAACGGATTACCATCGGGATTATCAGAATTATCCTTGGCAAACATCATACTAGGGCCAGCTGATCTAGTAAAATCATCCGAGTATCTAGCTAGGCCTATTATCGTCGTTGCTAAGTCAACATCATTAGTAATTGACTCAATCTCTCTTCCGTCGATCATGTAAGTAGCGTTTTTGAGTAATGCCATAATGCCGTTGTTAACAAATCCGACCCTAAAATCTGCTGCATAGGCGGTATTATCCGATTTAACAACTTCCCCAACAACTTCGATATACGCCTCAGATGGGAGAAAATATCTTGTTGTATCGTGAACTTGAATTTCCAAGCGATTTCCAGTATTTGGTTCAACTGCGTCATACGAGAAATACTGGAAATCTCGCACGGATGTGTCTCTACCTACAGGCTCGTCCATGTCGAACACTTCGTTTGACACTTGTGCGAACATTTATTAATAAGAATTTCATCTAAAACGAAGACCGCCGCCCGATATGAAGCTTGTGTTCGCGACTTCCTTTGCTAGATTTGTGTTAGCAACTTCCTGTGCTAGCTCATTTATTTTTTTATTTGCTGCGTCGTTTATAGCTTTACTGACCTCGGGAGGCATTTCGCTGGTGCTAGGTAATTTGACAGGCTGCTTTTTTTTGCGCATTAAATTTGATATTTTACCTTTGACAAAATCGAAGCCTTTACTGGCCAAATTACCAATACCAGAAATGACAGTCTCGCCTATCTTTCCTATTGATTTTGACGCGATTTGCTTAGCTGCGGGTCCTATTTTAGGGACTACTCGCGTAACGAGGCTTTTAACGATGTCGCCGAGTCCATTGCCGTGAATATATTTATATACAGGCAATCGAGAGTTAACTATGCGGACCTGTCTAGGTCTGCGTTGATGTTTGTGAACAATCATGTTATTTCAGTTATGTTGTTTTAATCGATGAGTTCGTCAACGAGTTCCTTGTAAATGTAGGAATCAATAACACCGCCGCGAAATAATCGCTGACAAATATCTGAGGCCTCGTTGATTATTTCACGAGAATTATTTCCAGTTCGTTTTCCTCCGATTAATATTTCGAGGCGAGATACATCGTTGACAACGCTGTCAGGGCAAACGGTATATCCGCTTCCTGTTTTAGGTTCGTCATCGTCCTCGGGGACATATTCAGGATATTTTTCTATCCGTTCCGTCAATTTTATTTCTTTCATAAATTTTGCATACTCGGGATCTCTGATATTAGCAATTTGTCTTTTTGAAGCGAAATATACCGCAGGAGCCCATTTAAATTTTGTTACTGTTTTTTTAAATTCTGGTTTTAGATAATTTTCCTTTTCATCAAATCCAAATCTAATGATTTCAATTAATTTATCCTTGTCATCGAACATTTTGAGAGCATCATCGGTAAAGTATATCTCCGGTTTGACATCGAGTCCAAATGCAGCTATCTCTGGTTTGGATTTAGTTTCTTCTACTTTTATTTTTGGTATTGCCCCTAATTCCTGAGGTTGTGGCTCCTCCGAGGATTTAGATTTTCCTCTTGCCCGGGGTCTACTCATATCATACAAAAATCTTTTCCGTGAAGATTCCCAAAATCGAATATAAATCGGGTTAGTATTATTTATCCGGGATAAATTAAATTTAGCTCGAAATAGCGTTTTATACCAAAGATCTCGTGATTTAATTTTTTTTAATCCGTCTTTTGTTAAAAAACTCGACCTACTGTTGAAAGAATCTTCCGCAAACGCGCCAAGATCATCAATATTATTACCAATAATATCAAATTGTTTTATCATCACGGACCAACCACCATCAGTAAATTTTTCTTTTATTACATCTCGAGGTTCTCTTTCCTGACTCTCCTTCTCTTCTTCTTCTTCTTCTTCTTCTTCTTCTTCTTCTATTTGCAGTTGTTCTTGTTGCTCTTGTGCTTGTTTTTGTTCCCTTGCCTGCCGTAATTCTTCTTGAAACTTCCCCCGCCGCGCTTGTGCTCGTGCTCGTTCTTGTGCTTGTTCTTGGCGAATTTGACCAAGCTGATCTGGCACCAATCGAGTGTGTTCCTCAATGTTTTTCATCGTGGGATAAATTCCACTTGTCATGATATCCTTATCTTTTTTCTCACCATATACGACTTGCTCAACTGTTTCGGTAACCGGCCTTAACCATTTCGACGATAAATCGGTAATTTCATATTGCATATCTTTGTGTGCTCGGACCTTTTTCTTAAATAATTCTTTTGCCGGGATAAGTTTCCTTACCGCCGCTAATTGTTCTCGCGTTAATCTGGCAGAATGAGGCTCTCCAACTGTACTAGTTTTCGAACTCATATTATTTTCAAGTATATCATTTTAATGTGACGTAAAATTGGCCAAAGCAGCCCCACGTTGCAACAAAAAATATAACACAAAAACTTATCCCCTGACTTTTATTTTTCCTGTCTCGAACGCTATATTTACTAACACACCGGCGCGACCAACCGATGCATCCGGTCTGAAATGCATGAAAATTAGACCCCGTAGAAGGCGTTATTTTTTAATTCTGAGGCTTCCACGGAGAAAGTTCGCGTAGGAAGGTTTATTTTGGCGAAACGCAAAGGTCTGTTAAACTTCCCTGCTGCTTAAACATTGATACTCCAGGAGAAAGTGGAAGAGAAGGAGAAGGCGAGAGAGACATAGCAATAGATAGCATGGGGTAAGGACGAAAGGACCAGTAAACTGGTAGGCACACTCGTTGTAGTTCAAGATGATGAATGTAAATCTGCGTGCCAAGAAATACGAAATTTGTATTTCTTATGATGGCTTTTTAATAAGCACGGCAGTATTACATCTGATCGAATATTCATTCAACTGGCAAACGGAGACTCACTACAAAAATTTTAAAGTCTCATTTCAACATAGACTAACCTTATATTGACTTTCTATACATGGAACTAAAACTTACATTGGAGTGTGAATCTCACATAGAACAGTTTAATAAATTGAGTTTTTGTGAAATTTCTTTGCATATCAAGAGATAGAGGAACTCATAGAGGTTATTTTGTTTTCCATGCTGAGGTACCAAAGATGTTTGTATAGAAAGGTGACACATAATATTAACATTGAAAATGGTGGACATTTTAAAATTGAACGTTATATTAAACTGTATTTATTTTCTTATGCATGTGATTCATGCCCTACTCTTAGATTTAATAACCTGTGACCTAATTTCGGAACGTGGGACACGACCATAACAAAGTGGTTAGAGAGTCTGCCTGGGATGCGGGAGGTCGCGGTTTCGAAACCCGGCCGGGTCATACCAAAGACTTTTTAAAATGTTACTGTTAGATCTGGTCGGTCTGGTATCAGGATATTGTGACTGGGTGGGAAATGCTGTCCCAGTACTAGATATCAGCATAAGCTGTCACACTGCAGACAACGTAGCGATATGAATCAAATTGTTATAGCCATGTTAAAATTAAAAAACACAAACACTCTTCCATTTAGTCATATATGTTGAATATGCCAGCACTGCTATTTACTGTCAACTTTTACCACCGATCACGAGCATGCATTAATACAGCCACGTGACATAAGCCCTTTCCTTTATTATAATTTGTCTTGATAAGAAAGGTAAATTATTGAAATTTAAATATAAAAAAATCAATAATAACGCGTTTTCCCTTTCTATTATGTGGTTACAATTTCTATGCCTTAATGTTAGTAGATCACGCTTGATTTTCTAGGTGTTTAAGGAATTTTTCAAAAGTTTCCAGTAGTATTTAGAATTGAACCGGTAAGACTGGTATGTGACTAGTTCAGTAGGTGAGTAGTATGAAAGATCAAATGAGATGGACACAAGTTGTTCTGAATCTTTCCATAGCTTAAAAAGTAAGTTTTAAATTTAGCGTATCTACTACATAGCTATTATATGACGTATTGTCCATTTCTCTTTTTAACAGTAGTTATTTTAGTAGGACACGTGTACTATATAAATTGTATGTACTTGGAGTGTTTTTACTATGAGATGGGACTTTCATTTCTAACATGGATAACGATGAAACTTTTTTCAATAAAAGTGTCATTTCTTGATTATCCTAAAATGGAACTAAGAATAAAATTTTATTAAAATCTGCACATGTGTAATGTATGTATACCACGAGTCACAGTCACTTAATGTTGATATCGATAAGTCTGCTGCCTGTAACGATTCCCTGGCCTAGACATTTCTGCAAGATTTATTCAAAGCATGGATCACAAAAGGATTGCAAATAAATGTTGTTCTCACAAATAAGTTACAAAATCTTGAATGAGATTCTCATAAACGAGAATCTGCCAATTGCGTTTAACAGCACCATTCGGTGCTCTTTTAGCTGCTATGATATCGACAGCGACAGAGCCGTTGCAAGTTAGAAAACATCCTAAATATCCTATGCATCTGGAAGTCACTGTTCTGTAACGAAAACCACTTAAGGTATCCGAGGAAATACGAATGTAACCAATAAACAATAAAGTGACATTCCACCAACGGATGAGAGAAGCTGCGAAAAGAACTGGCGAATGCAAAATGGAGACAATACATATTCAGTATAAAAATTGCTTACTATGAAAGATAATGTGATGTGATTTGGATTTTTTAACGTAGCTTTAACAATTTTTCAGTCATATCGCTACGATGTCTGCAATGTGGCAGTTTATAGTGATGTCTAGCACTGGGGCATCATGCCGCAGACATGTAGCATGATGTCCCACCCAGTCACATTATCCTGACACTTGGTCGACCAGTCCTAACACTAACCTCTTAATGCTGAGCGCCAAGCGAGGCAGCTGTTAGTACCGTTTTTTGTAAGTCTTTGGTATGACTCGGCCGGGGATCGAACCCACGACCTCCCGCATCCGAGGCGGACGCTCTAACCACTATTCCACCGGAGCGGTTACTATCAAAGATAAAGATATTACATTTTAAATATACATCAAACAGAACAGAACGTACAATATCTGGATTATGTAGTAGAATGCTTGATAGTTCTAGGCAGAATTGATATTTAATACAAATAATACTAGCATACCGGTTAGAGAATTTTTAATTCGTACTCTACGGAGATTCAAACCCAAGTTCGCGGGTAAACAGCACTAATCGCCTTGTCTGTAGATACCAGTCTATATTTCATCATGGCTAAGCACACATCACCTAGCAAATGATTATACTAAGTCGATGTTATATGCACGCGTGCGTAGCAACCTCACACGCAATCAGAGTTATCTAATCTGGATGATATTATTTAGATTTGTAATAAATATTAATTATGCCTAATATTAACAAGCAATCATCTGTAGAATCCAGAGATAGCACTTTCCGTTGTGCTTGCTGTATTTTTGTAATTCTCTAAGATTAATCCCATATACCTTGATTTCTTTCATAGTAATCAGGAAATAATATGTAGATAGATGAGAATTAATTACTAGATCGCCATGTGTGTCTGCTATGCACGAATACCAGACTCAGTAAAAGCAATTTTTTTATGATGTGTGCTTATTCGTAATGGAATCTGGACTGGTCTATGCATGCAGGGCGATGAGTGCCGTCTACTCGATGACCTGGGTTCGAATCTCAGTAGAGTACGAATTAAAAGTATCTAACCTCTGTGTGTGTGTCTATATATATATATATATATATATATATATATATATATATATATATATATATATATATATATATATATATATATATATATATATATATGCGCTGCAACAGTCAACAGTTGTCATTTCAAAGAAGATTGTATGATATATGAAGTTGAAAGAATGAAAAACAGTTTAATTGTTTAAATTTATATTAGCAAAGAAAAGGATCCAAACAAAAAGCTCTATAGCACGAAAGTAGTTAATAGGGACGATTCAGCATCAATGGGACTTACCATTAAAAACACCCCTGGGACTGTTTAGCGTCAATGGAAATTTAACATTAACCACCCTGGGACTGTTTAGCGTCTATGTAAATTTAACATGGACGAAAAACCCTGGGACTGTTTAGCGTCAAGGGAAATTAACATGGGAATATGGAAATTTAACATGGACGAAAAATCGTGGGACTGTTGAGCGTCAAGAGGAATTGAACAATGGAAATTGAACATAATGGGACTGTATAGCGTCAAAGGAATTTAAACAGGGTGGGACTGTATAGCCTCAAGGGAAATTGAACATGGGATTTTTTTTTTAAAAAATAAAAATAAAAAAATAAAAAAATGGGGTAGGCAATGGAAAGTCAATCTCTTTTCGAGAAATGTGGGTGGCCCTGAAAAGGGCCTTTGGGTTTATGTTGGGTATGTCCGTCCTGAACATCATCGAAGACACAAGCGTAGAAGATTGCACATCGGTCCACATCTTGAGGCGCCGAGAACAGGTGAATCAATGCAGTGAACTGCACTTATTTATAGGTAGAGGAAGGATTGAAACGGATTGAGTTCATTGACCAATCCAAACACGCGTTACAAAATTCAGTCAGCCCGCATCCAATCCGAAGACAGCAGTCTGTGACGTCACTTGGTCTATATAGATTCGCTAGCGCCTGTGTGCAGTCAATCTATGCGACAGTGATTCAACATGACGGAAACTCAGAAAACGATTCATTGGGGTGCACCAGCAGTGGAGACCGCCCAAGGGAACCCGGACTTACTTTCAGAAGGGGTAAATTGGGATTTTGTGGATTTTCTTACCTCGCAAGAATTTGTACCGGAACCTTCGTCACCTTCATTACCGCAATTGGAGAATTTTAGACAGAGACAGAAAGAAGAATTGGAGAAATTTATACAACGACAAAAGGAAGCGGAACAAGCTTTTCTCCTACAGCAACAGCAGCAAGAAGAAGAGGTAAGAAAAAAACAACAACAAGAAGAAATAGCAGCAAAGAAACAAGAGGGTGAAAATCAAACGGTCACGCTACTGTTGGACATTTTAGCGGAGTTAAGAAGTCTGAAACAAATGTATCAGACTTCTTTATTACGACCGAAGAGAATACGACCTTCCGGAGCTAAACACGTCAACCCTGTGACTAAGCCTACCGTACCACCCTTAGTGATTTCAACCAAATCATCATCATCATCATCAACAGTACGCAGTCCAGAAGTAGGCCTTGGCCGTGGCAAAGACTTAAGGCAGTTAAAGTTGGTTGCTTAAACTCACCCCTACACCAAAAAAAAGGCCCTTTTCAGGGCCACCCACGTCTCTCGAAAAGAGATACACTTTCAATTTGCCAATAACTCAAAAAAAAAAAAAACATTTTACCCCTATAGTACGTGTCTGTGTATGAGTGCGTGAGTGTAAGTTCTTATTTTAAAATCAAAACCCAAAGACACTTACCTTATATAATTAATTTATTCTTTTCTCATTAGTCACAATCCAATTCACAAAAGAGCACTTTAAAAAGTGTATACACTTCTTCTGTCTCATTGTTTAGTCTCTCTGTTTTTTAAATTTCTTCACCGTCACAGTCTTTTCCTCTTCTTCGTCCTCACTTTCTTCTCTTCTTCTTTTCTTTTCCTGTTTCTTTTTCTTCACCTGGCTGCTTTCTTCCTCTGAAGAATCCCTCTCTTCTTCTGAAGAATCCCTCTTTTCTTCTGACTCCTCTTGTTTCTTTTTTGGGCAATCTGGAGACCAATGTCCTTTTTCTTTACAGTAATAACAGGTATCTTGACTATTGTGTTTTCTAGCCCCTGTTTGTTTTCTTTTTTGACGGTCTGGACACTCTGAAGACCAATGCCCTTTCTTTTGACAGATATAGCAAGTATCTTGACTTTTATCTTGAAAGGAAGGAGAGTGGTCCGTCGGCTGGTCTGAAGAGAATTTTCTAATGACCCCTCGCAAAGCTCTGATGAAACGTTCGATTTGGGTAGTCTCTTCCATCGTTGTGCTCGGTTTGAGAGTGAAATGAATAGTGAAAGTACAAGACACACCCTTTTATATACGCTGCTCTGCCATGACTATAAATTAGTCCATGGTGTTTAAACTTGAGTCATTTGACGTTTTTCACTCAAGATGAAACGATCCTATTCATTCGAGAAGAAAGAAGAAGAAAGTAAGAGGCAGAAACGTGATCTATCGCCTCGTACCAGGGCTGAATTCTTGGCACAAATTCATGCCAGTGATTTTGAAGAGGACATGAGTGAACCAGAATCCGAACCCTCTAAACAAAGTTCACCACCCTTAGTCAACCCTGAAAAGTACTATTCCATTCGAGAGACGGAAAAGCGCTCCTCTAGAAAATTTAGAACCACGGCTTACAAATACTCAGTGAAGTTTAAAGATTTCAAGGCTGAAGCACCGTTAGAGAAAGCAGAAGGGTTCATCACTGGGGTGAGGGATTCTTTGCTCACCGCACTCAAGCGACAATGTCAACCCAAACAAGACGATCGCTTGAGACTTTCCATACAACACGACGGTTTGAAATCCCCTGTTTGGATCGAGTTTAGCAGACCCGCAGAATTGACTGCTTCCAAAGTCATGGACAGGATTCAACACGTGCAACAATCTCATGACCAGATTGACATCACCGATGGAAAAGCCACACTGGACATGACTCACGTCTCTCCTCATCAAGGGACCGGACAACGCAATAAGGTGTTATTGGTGAACGACCTTCGCAGCACCAAAAAGAGTCTCGTCCAAATTCACAATTCTCAAGACCAGATGTGTTCAGCCCGAGCCATCGTGGTGGGACGAACTTATGCGAACAAGAACGACACGGTGGAATGGAAAAGAACCTGGAAAACTATTCAACAATCCGACCGAGCCAAACAACGAAATGAAGCAGAACTCCTGTTACAACAAGCCGGACTGTCCAAAGACACACCCTGTGGCATTCCTGAGATGCAAAAATTGCAAGATGTCCTAGCTCCATTCTACACCTTGAAAGTGCACCCTCAAGAAGTGCGCGGACCTCTGTTGTTTCGAGGGAAAGACTTTAAGGACGGAAAATACATTCATGTCTATTATCACGATGACCATTTTGATACCATTACCAGTATCACTGCATTCCTGGGATACGGTTATTACTATGAGAAATGTGACCATGGTTATAATAATCGAGAGCAACACAAACATTGCGGATTGAAATGCTCAGGATGTTTGGCTTCTCCACCCTGTCTGACCGAAGGACAAAAACCAGTACATTGTCCTGCTTGTATGCGCACGTTTGTCAGCCCTGCCTGTTACCAACAACATCTGAAGACGCAAGGTTCACAGCAGAAATGTGCTTGTCAGCTCCTGAGATTGTGCCCTACGTGTGGACAAGGCATATGTACCAATAATGTCAAGACACACGTATGTTCAGGAAAGAAAAAATGTCACATTTGTCACCACATCGTGGACTTGGAACACCAATGGTACGTGCAAAAATATCAACCCCAACCAGAGAAAGAGGACGGTCACAAGAAGAAGAAAGGCAATTTCATCTTTTTTTATTTCGAATGCATGCAAGAGACCGGTATTCACATTCCTAATTTCTGCGTGGCTCATCGAGCGTGCGAGAAGTGCATTCAAGAACCTATCTTGAGTTATTGCCCTCACTGCAGCAAGATTCCTGGAGGAAGTGAAAAAATATTTCGGGGACCGAACACGCTAGCCGATTTCGCTCGATGGGTCTTAGACCCCATCGACAAGACGTGGAGGCAAGAGGACATCGAACGTTACGGAGATTGTCATCGTCATGCCACGGTGATGGCTCACAATTTCTCCGGATACGATGGACAGTTTCTTTTGAGATACTATACGGAACATGGCACCGAAAGTCCTAAAGTGACTTTGAACGGAGCCAAAATCATTTTCATGCAAGTGGGACAAGTACAGTTTAAAGATTCGATGAGCTATTTGGCCATGCCTTTGAATCGAATGCCTAAAACGTTTGGAATGACAGAAATGGCTAAAGGGTACTTTCCACACTTTTTCAATACGGAAGCCAATCAACACGCCGTTCTACCCCATTTACCTGAGGCTCACTATTACGACCCCGACAACATGCGTACCGAACAACGAGAAGCTTTCTACGCTTGGTACCAGGCTCACGCCTCGGACCCTTTCGACTTTCAGGAAGAAATGCTAAAGTATTGTCGTTCCGACGTGGACATTTTACGGCGTTGCTGTGGAAAATTTCGAGAACTGTTCATGGAACACGGAGGGGTCGATCCTTTGAAAGAAGCTTGCACCATTGCCAAGGCGTGTTCCTTAGTGTACGGGCAACGATTCATGCCTGAAAACACCGTGGCTGTCATCAGTCCTCAAACGACCAACTATGTCAAACGTCAATACTCGGTCAAAGCCCTAGGCTGGTTACATTACTTGTGCGACAAGGAAGACAAATGGATTCAGCATGCCCGCAACGGAGGAGGCGAAAAGACCATCGGAACGCATTCGGTCGATGGCTGGGACTTAGAAAACCCCAAGATCGTGTACGAGTTTAACGGTTGCTTATTTCACGGATGTCCCGTCTGTTACCCTGACCGCGACACTAAAAATCAGTTTTTACAACGAACCATGGAAGACTTGTACCAGGCCACTTGTCATCGACGCCTAAAGTTAGAACAGGAAGGATACCAAGTGGTGGAAATGTGGGAACACGAGTACGATCACCGTTTGAAAACCGATCCCGAGTTTAAACGCCTCGTGGAAAGTTACCAGTTCATGGACCCGCTGAACCCGAGGGATAGTTTGTACGGAGGAAGAACCAATGCCACCTGTTTGCTGTACCAAGCCGACGAAGAGAAAGGAGAAGAAATCAAATACTTGGACGTGTGTTCGCTGTATCCTTACGTGTGCAAATATTGTTGCTTTCCTGTAGGGCACCCACAATTGTTGACGGAAAACATCGACCTGAAAAACATTCGACAATACGAAGGTCTGATCAAGTGCAAAGTTTTGCCTCCCACGGACTTGTACCATACCGTGTTACCTCACCATTGCCAAGGAAAACTGATGTTTCCTTTGTGCCGTACTTGTGCCGAAACGTGCAACCATGATCAGCCTTGTCAGCACACCCAGGAAGAACGGGCCTTGACGGGGACGTGGGTTAGCGTGGAATTGTTCAAAGCTTTGGACATGGGATACCAAATGTTAGAAGTGTACGAAATTTGCCACTTTCCCAAGACACAACAATACCACAAGGGTGACCCCAGTCAGAGAAGCATTTTCGCCGACTACGTGGATGCCTTTTTGAAACTGAAACAAGAAGCCAGCGGCTATCCTTCCTGGTGTCACACTCCCGAAGACCAAATAAAATTCAAAGAGAAATACCCAAGACGGAGTATTTGACAGAACCTTCCCGCTACTTCCAGATGATTCACGACAAAACCAAATACATGAAACACGTGGACGTCGTTCGAGAGGATTTGATCTTGGTCAATTACGAAGAAGATCTGGACTTTGTACAAGACGACCCTTTTGGAAATGTCATCATTGCGGCTTACGTGACAGCTCATACTCGCTTACAATTGTACGAAGCTTTAGAACTGTTAGGGGAACGCGTCCTGTACTTTGACACGGACAGTTGCATTTACATCCATCACCCGAGTCAACAGCACCCTGACATCGAAGGAGACCATTTAGGGGCCTGGACAGACGAGCATCCCGACGACAAGATTCTAAGTTTCGTCAGTGGTGGTCCCAAAAATTACGGTTACGAATACCGGGACAAACAAGGAGAAGTGCACACGCAGTGCAAAGTGAAAGGATTGACTCTGAATTATCGTACCAGTCGAGTGGTCAACTTTGGGGTACTGAAAGAAGCCTTGCAGTCTGGAAAAGATCAACACTTTAAAGTGACCACCTATCAACCGAACAAGATTGTACGTTTACCCACTCACCACATCGTCAGTCGACCCTTGGAAAAAGTCTATCAAATCGTGTACCAGAAGCGAGTGCGACTTCCCAATCATTTCACCTTACCGTGTGGACACGTCGGTATTGGTCTGTATATAAAAAGGAACCCTAGGCAAGATCGATAGTTCATTGTGACTATCAAGACCAAGCGAACAAGATCAATACTTTCAGAGAAACACAAAACAAGTTTAGACAGGCACAATTCAAGTGTGGGGCTTCGGAAGTGGAATGCGATTGTGAGCCTTGCGATGGGTACGATGCTGTACGTTGTGACCTCAGCGATGACGTAAAGCATCATGGGAACTTTGTTCTCACTACCCCTATCATGGAAAGTGATGCTGTGCGTGTCAAACCTGAGGGATGCGAAAGCGATGCCGCTCGTCCTCTTGGACATTTTACTGGGTTTCGTTTTAAAGGGGAATGTTCACCTTCACGTCTACCCCCCTACGGATGTCATCCAGCTCTGAGCAAACTCCTGTCCATGTCACCCAGCCCTCATCGTAACGAACCTGTGAAAGACGAATATTCGTTTCCTGTGCGTTTGTCGGAATATTGCGACTTTGAAAATCGTCTTCAGTCGTTCAAAGGAAAATGGCCTAAGTATCTGGGAGGACCGACCCCCGAAGAATTAGCCAGAGCCGGATTTTTCTACTTGGGCGAAGGAGATAAAGTCAAGTGCTTCAGTTGCGGTGTGTCACTTCATCACTGGGAACCGCAAGATTCGGCCTACGTAGAACATGTTCGATGGTCACCGAATTGTCATTACTTACCCTTAGTGGGACCGAGACATTGAAGTAACTTACCATGTCGTTGAAGAAGAAGAAACCAGATTGGTTAGGAATCAAATGTTGGACATCACCGAGACCAGTATTTAAACTTCATTTCAAAAACGATATTGAATCATTACCTAAAGAACTGCAAGAGAAGATTTACAAGGAAGTTTGGCAGGGATTTGCCAGAGTGAAATCTCAATGGGTCACTGTGGAACTTTTGTGTCGAGAAATTCACAAGAGGAAAGTGAAAAAAGCCAATCAGTGTGTTAGATTTCTCTGGGTCAAGTGTGCATTCGTCCTATTATATCACTCTAGACCGTTTACATCAAAAGAGTTCAATGAGATTCTTGGACGTTACCCTGAATGGCAGTGGCCAGAAATTACTCACTATGTGGATTACCTTTGCTCTAGGAGAAGATTGTGAATTGTACGGACTGACCTATTCATGGATACTTTGCTAGAAAACATTCGTGCTTTGCCTGTGGAGTTGAGAGAACGCATTTACCGAGAACTGATCAAAATACAAGTGAAACGCAAACGCAAAGTTATTCAACCGTTTTTAAATTATAAGAAGACTGATTATGAGTGGATATTACATCAGCCACAAAGGTAAACGAGGCTATTGGTCACCACCCAAGGATTCCAAAAACAGTGTATATACATATGGATACTTTACAAGAGAACATTTTGGGCTTACCTGTGGAGTTGAGAGAACGCATTTACCGAGAGCTGGTCAAAATACAAGTCAAACGTAAAGAACAGTTGCATCCGTTACGTCACCAGATCTTTAACCACTGGTACCTGAATGGTATAAGAGGACTGATTCGTCAGAAATTGTTGCTGAACACTTTCAGTTAGTGAATGAACTAAACGTTCGTAATTTTGGTTACTTCGAGATTCACCTACTGCAACGCATTGAGGAAGACGAGTTAAAGGATTACCAACATATTTTACGTGGAATCTGCTTAGCGGAAGACGAAACATCTAGACAAACTCTGACGTTTCGGTTACAGTATGCAAGATTTAGATTCCCTACTGGAGAACGAAGATGTCTAGTTAGAAATTACCTTTATTGCTTTCGAAAGAAAGAGACTATAAAATCAGGCTGCCATGCCACGGATTACGTCACATGTTATTGAACAGATTCCGTGGAAGGAACTCAATGACCATATTCAAACCGTGGATCATTACCATCGATTATTACAAGAACTGTATCCATCCATTCAATTTGGGTCGACAAGTGGTGTGTGTCTTAGTGACTTGTTTTCTAGGATTTCGTTTACCAGCCGATTCCTTGTGGACTCTTTACGATCAGTACTTACCACACCCCATGGCCTTAAATGGTCACGAAAGACTCCTTTTGCTCAAAGCCTTACGGTTTCATCTAGATACTTCTCGACCTCTACGGAAAAAAAAGATCCGTCAACTTTTAGCCACCCGAGACGTGTATGACGATCTGTGTGTAGCTTGTGACTTACACCCCCATTGGACAGATGTCCGTGCCTGGAAAGAATGGGATTTTGAGGCTTGGACCCAAGAAGTGGCCCAGTATGCACGAGAGTTGTTCAAGGAAAAAAGTTACTTTTCAACCTGAGTTAGTGACGGTGCCAGAAGAACTCGTCACCCAGGACAGGACTATCGTGGACAGGCCTGAAAGACACTTTCGGGAGGACACTTGTGTGACCTTACCCCCTATAGAACTGGTCAGAACTTTACCCAAAACATGTTGTACAGACACTTGTTTTTATTCCACGTTAATGGTTATCATGTGCCTTTTATCCTTGTACTTAAGCCTTTGGCTTTTATGTATTTTTGTCTTTCATATTCATGTTTAAAACATTCAATAAACGTGTTCTGAAAAAAGGACATAAACTCTCGTCTTGTTTGTTTTCGTGTCACAAATGACATTCCTAACACTATGGCTACCTCTGCTGTCTCTGCTCCCTCTTCCTCCACTGTCAAAGTCATCGACGAACACATAGATCGTGCCAATTGGGAGGCTTTGTATAGTCGTCATCCCTTTAACATGCTCATCGCTGGACCTAGCGGTTCAGGCAAAACCGAATTCGTCAAACGTTTGATCGAACATAAACATCATTTGATCGATCGACCACCTCAACGGATCGTGTGGTGTTACAAAGGGTGGCAATCGGCGTACAGCCTCTTGCGAGAAAGTCAAGGCGATTCCATCGTGTTTGTGGAAGGCATTCCTAAAGAAGACGACGGCATCGTCTCTGACTCCCGTCAAACCCATTTGGTCATTTTTGACGACATGTTAGGAGAAGACGAAGAAGAAATTAAACTGTGGTTCACGCGCAAAGGGCATCATCGTAATGCCAGTGTCGTTTACATCACCCAAAATTTGTTTCAACAAAGTAAAGCCCATCGCACCATCAGTCTCAATGCGCATTACGTGGTCTTGTTTAAAAGCCCTCGAGGTAAATCGCAAGTGCAAGTCTTAGCCAAACAGTTAGGAACGCCTTGGCTGACTCAGGCGTACGACGATGCCACTCAAACTCCACACGCCTATTTACTCGTCGATTTGAAACCTACGACCCCCGAGGATTTGCGATTTCGTACCCACTTGTTTCACCACTGGGGCCAAGACGGAGGGCCTGTCCTGTACACGTCTCCGTCTTCGACTTTATTTCACTCCACAAAAAAATCTATAAAAACCTCAGACCCTTTTCGTCTGTCTCACACAACGTCAACATGACGTCCCTTCAGTCGCATCTTCCCGTCAAATTGATTCGTGCCTTGTATGGCATCAGTCGAGAAAAAAATCCACAAATACGAGCTCGTGTCTTAGAAGCTAGTCTCAAAGAAGTCTTACGATGGTTCACGGTGACGGCACGTCAATTACTCCAAGGAATCATTCAGATTCCTCATCCAACCAAACGCTTTTTTGATCGAAACAAAGTCGCTTTGAGCCAACTGGCCGATCCCCGCATCGACACTCAAACCAAAAAACAAATCATTTTGAAACCTGGAGGGAGCGGTACTCTAGGAGGGGTCATCATTCGCTCTCTCTTAAGATGGGATCCTAATGCCCCCAAAGTTCTCCCCAAGAAAAAAGTCAAACGAAGCTCCAAGAAGGAAAAGAAAAAGACCATGTCCCCAAGAAGAAGAAGAACTTATCCAGTGGCCGGACCCTCCTCTGACCAGACACCACCCCGGAAAAGAAAAGAAGCCCCCAGAAAAAGAAAAGTCCACAGAAGAAAACTAGTCGCAAGAGAGGCACTTCTTCGGCCAGGACCCAACCTTACACTCGCAAACCACGACCTGCCACGGCGGTGACTGCGTCTCCGGCAGCCTCACATTCATCCACTTCTCCGTTGATGACACCAAGAACTGAAGAGTACTTGGAGACGTTGATCACACCAAGAACTTCTCCGTTGATGACCCCAAAAAGAACTTCCCCAGTGGCAGGACCCTCCAATTTAGTGGCAGTGGCTGCTGCTCACAAAGTACCTTCTCCCAAAATCAAAGTCCAAGAAAGATCGGGCATGTTACAAAGTTTATTGGATTTGTCCAAGCAAGAACTGGCTCGATTTAGTCCGTTGCGTACCCCTGCACGACGTGTCATGCCTGTCCTGAAGTTGATACGACGTAAAGACAATCAGTGGCGACGCGTTCCAGTATAAAAAAGGCCTGTGACCAAGTCGGGGTATCAGTGTTTTTGGTGCTGAAGACTCAAAGATGTCACCCTCCAGAAAACATCCCTCTTCTAAACAGCCCCATGGAAAGAAAAGAAAAGGATTGCCTCGTCGTTTAGTCAAACATGGGGACATGTTATCTGTCCTGTCCAAAGCTTCTCCACCTCTACGAAAACAACTCATTCAATCAGCCTCCAAAGAGGTCATCGATACCGTGTGCGAATGCTGTTTGAACGTCTTGAAAGGCACGATCCCTTTGTCCAAACACCAGAAACAATGCTTAGGCAAACATCGTCACGTTCTTCGCCAAATGGTTCAAAAGAAAATTCCCATTCGTCAAAATAAGATGTTGGTCCAACGTGGAGGCATTTTACCCCTCTTGTTAGGTCCCTTACTGAAAGGAGTCTTGGGAACCATGTTGGGAGGACTGGTGGGAGCAAGATAAAAAGGCCCTCGGAAGTCCCAAGATCTCAGAATCGACCACTGACAACCCCATGGAAGGACGAAAACTAGCTTTAGTGCCTTACAAACGATGGATGGAATACCATCGTTGGCAAGAACAACGCACCCCGCATTTACCTCCCAATCCCAATTTGAGCGAGATGTCCCAGTTACAACACGAATTGCAGTCCTTGATGGATCGCCAAGATTTGTCCGAAACAGAAAAATCGCAACTCTTGCAACAACTGCAACTCTTTCACCAGAAAGCTTTAGACGAAACAGCTCTTCCCACTCTGAAAGATTTTAAGACCTTGATGAAAAGTCCAGCACCATCACCAGTACCACCACTACCAGTGACCAAGACAGAAAAAGGAGAAGAGGAAGAAGAAGAAGGGTTTCAAACTCCACCAGAAAAAGTACGCAAGTTAACAACACCACCTACCTCCAGAATTGGATGGATTAAAAAGATGATGGCCACCCCTTCTTCATCACAAGAGGAAAAGAAAGTGAAGACAGAAGTGAAGACAGAAGTGAAACAAGAACCGATATCCCCTGTTTACACATCCTCTTCCTCGACACCTATTGCAGGTCGCACACGCAAAGCATTGCAATCCAAGAAAATACCCCAAGAGAAAAAGAGTAGCATCCTCCAAGAGTGGGTGTCTTATTAACACACCAATCAACACAAAAAATGGAAAAAGTCTTAGCCAGCATTTATTACGATCCCTCCCATCCTGCAGGTTACGCAGGAGTTCAAAAATTGTATCGTGCTGCGAAAACTCGACTGAAAAGTCTCCGTTTACCTCAAGTGCAACGATGGTTACAAGAACAAGCTACCTACACTTTACACAAACCCATTCGACGCAAGTTTGCCAGAAGTCGCACCCGAGTGGAAGGCATCGATCATCAATGGCAAGCCGATTTAGCCGATGTCTCTCATTTGACCAGTTACAATCGTGGCTACAAATATTTGTTTTGTGTCATAGACGTCTTTTCCAAATTTGCCTGGGTCGTGCCCTTGACTTCCAAATCGAGCAGCGAGTTAGTGCGAGCCCTGCAACGAGTGTTGAAACAAAGCGGTCGTCACCCTCTTCGATGGCAAACGGACAAAGGCACCGAATTTCTGAACCAAGCTTTCCAAAAAGAACTAAAGAAACGTGACATTCATTTTTTTTACCACCGAGAATCCCGAAACCAACGCCAGCATCGTGGAACGTTTTCAACGCACTTTGAAAGAACGCATGTGGAAATATTTTACGCATCACCACACTCTGAAGTTCATCGACATCTTACCGCATCTGATGCAAGCGTACAACCAATCTTACCATCGAAGCATTGGACGTGCCCTGCAAGAAGTGACTCCCGACAACGAAGTGATGGTGTTTGAGCGCCTGTTTGGTACGTCCCCGACGAGGGCTGTCCCCAAGAAAAGTGGAGAGTTGGCCGTAGGAGATTGGGTGCGCATTGGCAAAACCAAACGCACTTTCGACAAAGGTTACTTACCTAACTGGACGACAGAATTGTTTCGCGTTACTGGACGAGTGCATGGCCGTCATCCTGCCGTCTATAAATTGGAAGACATGAACGGAGAAGTGCTCAAAGGAACGTTTTATTTGCCCGAGTTACAACGTGTCATCAAAAAGGAAGACGACATGTACGACATCGAAAGCATTCTAGAACGCAGAACCAGTGAAGTGGGCAAACGACGTCTCAAAGAAATCAAAGTACGTTGGAAAGGATATCCACCCAGTTTTGATTCTTGGATCGACGCTTCGCAAGTCATCGACTATAAAAAGAAGTGACCATCATGCCCTTCCACACAGACGCAGCTACGTCGACTACTTCTTCACCCAGTTCTTCTGTGCAAGATTTACAAAAACAACCCTTGTGGGTGTGGTGTGGAGAACGTGTGCCTAAAACGCAAATCGTCTTTTTCTGCCAAATCTTCGTGGTGTATTGTGTCATCGGGGCAGCCATCGCCAATTTGAGTTTGCAACAAGGAGACAAACAATTGTGGACCATTTTATTGAGCAGTTGCATCGGTTACCTGCTTCCCAATCCCTCCCTGAAATTCTCTTCCAACGGGAACCACGGGAACCTTGTGTCCAGTGCCAGTGTCAGTCACCACTCCAACAACAACCACAACCAGAACCCCATTTTGGGCGGAGACACGCCTCTGACGTCCAGTAACCCCTCGGACAGCCACAGAACTCTGGAATTATGAGTCACCAAAACCAATTTTACTTAACCTTACCCAGTGACAGTTCCATGGAGGTGTTTCCCCACAACACGTTGTGCTGTTACACGGCCAAATTACCTCAGGCCATTCCATTAGATCACGAAGCCCATTGGGAAGTGGCTTTGGTAGAAATGATTCACCCAACACAAATCAAAATCATCACTGAAACTCAAAACTCTTTTGACGTCGAAATTCTGGACCCAACAGTGCAGCAAACCATGATGACCACTTCTGAACATAAATCACTTCCCAAGACCCCAATACCCCGCAGCAGCAGTGACACTTCTCCTCCTTTTTACGCTTATCGCTTTAAAATTAACTCAGGCCATTATTTTTGTGGTCAACATCTGGTGGAGATCATCGCTGACAAATTCTATGCAGCATTTGACAAAGTCCTGACCGGACTAAAAAAACGTGTCACCATTGAGTACCACAAACTGTCTCACCGTCTACTCATCAAATTTGAAAGTGAGGATAGAAGTATACGTATTAAATTTTGCCCAGAATTGTATGACATTTTGGGTGGAGACCTCAATATGGTCACGGATAGGCAGACCAAAAAGATTGAGAAAGCAGAGATTGACAACAACGGGCATTTTGCAAGGTACTTTCGTTTCCCTGTAGAACTGAACCAGGGACTGAATTTGATGTTCGTGTACTCTGATGTGGTGGAGTACAACGTGGTGGGACACACCTCTGTGCCGTTGCTGAGTGTCATTCCTTTCAAAGTAAATTCTACCACGGCCACTGACGAGGAAGGTGGAAACACTTATCAGTCCACCGCGAATTTGTACATCCTCATTATTTGCCTGTCAGCAAGTCGTATTTGGACACGGTCAACATTGCTATAAAAGGAGATTTGGGACAAAATATTCCATTCACCAAAGGAAAAGTCACGGTGAAACTCCATTTTCGAAAACGGTTCTCTCACGACTCGTAAATAATGTATCCAGTGTACCGAGGGGTTGCACGACAGCGAGGACACGGTTTAGGAGATATGTTGAAATCAGCCTTTCGTTCGGTGGCTCCGGTGTTGAAACCGATGGTGACAGGAGGATTGCACGCCTTGAAAGATGCTGCACTAACACAAGGCAAAGAATTTCTCCAAAATGTCATCATCGACAAACAAAACCCCAAAGAAGCCTTCATGAGGGCAGGCAAAAATGTCTTGCTGCAAACTGGTAAAGACCTTTTGGGCCGACGAGACACACCTATAAATGCCCTGCACGCTACCGAGTCAGGCATTCAGCAAGGACAAGGCAGAAAGAGACGACGAAGAAAACACCCTTTCACCAGACTTCACACGTCTAAAGCTAGAAAGGCAAAGAAAAGAAGAACCGTTCGAGACTTAGACGTTTTCGATTATTGAGACACAGAAAAAAATGATGCACCGACAGGCATGCGCTTGTTCCAAGTCGGAACTGGATCTGTTTGGCAATCCACCTACCATGATGACGATGCAAGAATCCCAATGGGTCATTGACCGATTCCGCTCCCATCGAGTTTGAAATCAAGGGACAGCCCGAAGATTACATCGATCTGAATAGCAGTTACTTGTACTTGAAAGTCAAAGTTCTAGATAAGGATGATGGTGGAGTAGAAGACACTGAGAATATAGCTCCCGTCAACAATTTCATGCATTCCTTGTTCAGCTCAGTGGACTTGCACTTGAATAACAAACTGGTGAGCAGCAGCATGGATACTTACCCTTACCGTGCCTACCTGGAAAATCTCTTGACGTACGGAATAGATGCCAAGAATACTCATCTCAATGCCTGTGTGCTATGGGAACCTGACGAAGCGAAGAAGTTTAACACATTAAATAAAAGCAATGACGGCTTTGTGGAAAGACGAAGCAAATTTTTAAATAAAAAGAGTTTAGAACTGATGGATCGTTTGCATTTGGACATGTGGTTGCAAGAGAAATATTTGCTGAACCGGGTAAATGTTCGCTTGAGACTAAATCGTAGCAGTACCGCTTTCCATTTGTTGGCTGATTGTTCTGCCAAAAGCAAAATCCAGGAGGCCAAACTCTACGTACGACGCGTGGAAGTGTTACCTAAAGTGGGAAACGACATCAGTCAGACGTTGAGCAGAACGACCGCCAAGTATCCCATCCGCCGCGTGGAAGTAAAAACGTTCACCATTCTCCGTAACCATCATTCCATGATCGAAGATCATCTGTTTCAAGGACAGTTACCCAAGCGTTTAATCCTTGGTATGGTCTTGAATTCAGCCTTCAACGGAGCCTTCGCTGAAAATCCTTTCTACTTTCAACACTTCGACGTGAAGAAAATCGAAGTCAGTCGCGATGGCAAGACCTTGTGTACCCGTCCTTTCGAACCTGACTTTGGTGACACAAAGATGAATTACTTGAGATCGTACTTGTCCCTGTACGAAGCCACCGGACAGTTAGGGACCAACACCATTACGTACGATGATTACGCAGGAGGCTATGCTTTGTGTGCTTTAGATTTCACTCCAGACCAAGGCAGCGACGAGGGACATTTCCACCCTATAAAATCCGGCCAGATTCGTGTGGAACTTCAGTTTGCAAAGCCACTGGACGAGACAGTGAACGTCATCCTGTATGCAGAATTCGATAATACCATAGAAATCAACAGTTTGAGAGAAGTCATTCTAGACTATTAGAAGCTATGGAAGACTGTTATCCCTCTTTACCTAGTGGAGAAACTTTGGAGATGGAATGTGAGGAGACCGTGGAAAAAGAATCTCAAGACAAAGACGAAGAAGTCATCATGATGAAGTCTAGATGTCCAGAACAAGAATCACATTTAGTCTCCTGTTTTGCCAAACACTTGGTGGAAAAAATGACGAAATTGATCAAAAAAGAGTGCTGCTATGGATGTCAAAACGATCATCCCAGTCAAATTCAACACGATAAATGCCTGATGCTGAGTCAAGAAGAAAAATTGGACGAGTATCTGGAGGAAGCTTGGAGTCTCATCTCAGACGAAGTCGTGTTGCATCAGTGGTATAAAGACTTGCGTAAACAGTCTTGTCCACCATTAACCACTCAAGAGATCCATCGTATCGATGCTCTTCTGAACCAGAGTGAGGAAACGAAACGAAGAAATGGTTATTTGTCAGAAAGTTTCAAGCAAAAGTTCAGGATCGAATTGATGACTTATTATTACTGTGAAGAAAAAAAAACATACAAAAATGGATACTTGGGAACTTTATTACCTTTTGAACCACAGTTCGTATACGGCTTCTTGGAATCCTGTCGTCTGTGCTAAAGATGAACTCCCTCATCGCAAACCTCAAGACCATCTAGCTTACGTGATCAACACGGACGACAATCATCTCCTAGGAATCCACTGGGTAGCCGTCTACTTTCCTCAAGAAGGATGTGTGCAATATTTCGATTCGTATGGATTGCCCCCTTTGGAAGATGATATCATTGACTTTATGAGAAGAAATGCTCAGACCACCCGATTCAATAATGTGAAATTACAAGGCACAGATTCCTTGGTGTGTGGACAATATTGTGTGTATTTTCTGCATCATCGCAGTCTGGGCTATTCCTTAGAACATTTAGTGACTCATTTTGATCCTCGTTCTTCTTCTAGAAATGATGTGAAAGTAGATCAATGGTTTTGTGACCATTATACTTATCTTTTGTCTCAAGCTAGGAAACGTAGTGTCCATCAATGGCCTAATGACTTCCAACAATGGAAATCACAATTTCATTCACAACGTTGTCAGCCCTGTTTAAAGTAGAGTGTGAATTGAAAAAAAATGAGATTTGAAAAAATGTTTGATGTTATATTGTTGGATTTTTGTTAAAAATGTTAGAGTTGTTGGTTAGTGTTAAGTGATTTTGAATAAAAAAAATGTTGTGTTTTGAAAAATATTCCTTTGTCTTTTGTTTGGCTATAAGATTGTTGATTCATGCTCTTTGACTTCTCTCTATCCCTCTCATGACACTCATTGAACGTTGCGGCTCGAAAACCGTGGAGGGATGTTTTCCTTCACGTCCGCGCTTTAACTTTAAGAACCGGGGCAGTTTCCAGTCAAACCATCCATTGTCGACTCATCCTCCTACAAAGATGTGCTCCAAACTAGCTAAGCTAAACGAAGCCTACGTGAATTTGCATAGGGTCAGACATTGATACAGAAGCCAGAAGAAATAGAGAATGTGAGAATGTTAAAAGTCACTGAAGACCTGATAGAAGAGCTCTTCAGAGAAGAAGTGAACAGGGAGAAAGAAGAATGGACAAAGAAGTACAGACTTCAGAGACAGCAGCAGCAACAACAAAAACAGCAGCAGCAGCAGCAGGAACCTGAACCTGACAGAGGCTTTGTCGATTGTCGTATCGACACCAAAGAGTTCTTCTTTTCTTTCCGAAGAAGCAGACCTATCGTCAGAAAGTCTATCCTCAGAGGACGTCGCATTCTTAGAAACTAAAAGATTGCCATAGCAAACAAAAAAACAGCCCTTTTCAGGGCTACCCCAAACTCTAGAAAAGAAATAACAATCGATTTGCCAATGTGTGTTGGTAGAGTAGTGTGAATATAAACACTAACTCTTTTTTATAGTGTGAGTGTATGTGTTTGTGTACAGGATTGTGTATTTGTAAGTGCTCACGTACGTTTGTGTGGATAGTAGATTAAGATCATGTTTTTTTTCTTTTTTGCTGTTTGACGTGTGGGAAGAGTAGATTTGGGGTTTCATTGCTTTGCGTATGCTTTGCGTATGTGGATAGTATATTGAAGTGATTAATGAAAATTTTTAAATTAGTAATGGGTAGTATAACAAAGTGAGTGAGTGTTTCTTTTAGGTCCGCGCGTTGTTTGGTCATGATCTAGGTAAGACCAATTTTGTTTTAGGGGGATGTTTTCCATCACGTCCGCGCTTTCGGTATAAATTGAAACTCGCTGGGCAGTCTAGCTACCCTGTTCATTCGTTAACAAGACAATGAATACCAGAATAAGCAAACTTCTTGAACTCCAGATATATCTGGAATATGTCAGGCGCCTGTTAAATGAACTGGCCGCGGAGGCCATAGTAGAAGAGGAAAGAATAAAGAAGGAAGAGGAGGAGAGAAGACAGAGGGAAGAGTAGGAAAAGAAAATAGGAGAGAGGATGGCTTACAAGATACCAGAGACAGAGGATTGGGGTGCTGAATCCAATCATCCTCCCTCTGCGCTTTCAAGACAAAAAGTAAAAGGAGACTGGGGAAGAAGATGTGTGTGTGGTTCCAGGCCTGGAAGGTGCTACCATTAACCAGGTGTTACTGGAGTTCAAAAACAAACAGCCCTTTTCAGGGCTACCCAATACTCTAGAAAAGAAATAACAATCGATTTGCCAATGTGTGTATGTAGAGTAGTGTGAATATAAACACTGACTCTTTTTCATAGTGTGAGTGTGTAAGTTAATGTATATAATTGTGTGTTAATAAGCGCTAGCATAGGTTAGTGTGAATAGTAGATTAGGGTTTCATTTCAATGCTTTGCGTGTGTTTATAGTAGATTAGGGGTTTGAATAGGATTTGATTTTGATGCTTGGTTTGTGTGAATGGCAGATTTTGGTTAGTTTTTTGCTGCTTCACGTATGTGGATAGCAGATCATATGAAATGAGAAAAGTAGGGGTGTTTTCCTTCACGTCCGCGCGTTGTTTGGTCATGATCTAGGTAATATCAATTTTATGTCTTAGGGGGATGTTTTCCATCACGTCCGCGCTTTCACTATAAGAACCCACAGTATTCGTCGTTCAAACCATTCTACAAAGAATAAAAAAGAAGATGGCTTCGAACCAGCTTGATAAAATGGAAACATTGCAAGACAATTTGGGTTTGATGGAGCAAATGTTGGTGAGGTTAAACGAGAATCACTATTCTTATAGCCCACATCGAGTGAAGATGGAAATTAACAACTTAAGAAAAGTGAAGGAAATGATAAGTGTTGTGATGAAAGAAATAAAGGAGGAGAAGGAGGATGAAGAGGAAAGGATAAGGATAAGAGCATGGAATGAAAAAATTGAAAAAGAAGAAGAAAATGAGAAGAGGAAGAAAGAAGAGGAGGAGAAGAAGAAAGAAGAGAAAAAAAGGAAGAAAAGAAGACAAAGAGTGTAGGACAGAAAATAAGAAGTTGGTGGAGAAATAGAAGAAATTAGAAGAAGAAGAAACCCAAAGGCCCTTTTCAGGGCCACCCACATTTCTCGAAAAGAGATTGACTTTCCATTGCCTACCCCATTTTTTTATTTTTTTATTTTTATTTATTTTTTTTTTAAAATTCCCATGTTCAATTTCCCTTGAGGCTATACAGTCCCATCCTGTTTAAATTCCTTTTGACGCTATACAGTCCCATCATGTTCAATTTCCATTGTTCAATTCCCCTTGACGCTCAGCAGTCCCACGATTTTTCGTCCATGTTAAATTTCCATATTCCATTGTTAATTTCCCTTGACGCTAAACAGTCCCAGGGTTTTTCGTCCATGTTAAAATTACATAGACGCTAAACAGTCCCAGGGTGGTTAATGTTAAATTTTCATTGACGCTAAACAGTCCCAGGGGTGTTTTTAATGGTAAGTCCCATTGACGCTGAATCGTCCCTATTAACTACTCACGAACAGTGTGCTGAAAATCAAGCACGCAGTTAACTAGACATTTGCCATTGGATTTTATTATTGTCTTGATATATAAAACTGAGCTAATCTCTCGCTATATCTCTCTTGTTTAGAAAATAAAAACATCGTGTAAGATTTATAGGGAAACATGATGAAAACACACTCGAAAAGAACGTGATTGCATATATCCAATCAGATAAAATGTTAAACAGATTCCTAACGGACGAAATTGGTTTGCCCAGATCTCCGGAAATAGTTGTCAAAAACTTGTTTCATTTGCGTTTGGATCTTATAGATAACTTTCGAGAGACGCACGGTGCTGTTTTGTTGAATTTTATCTTGTTCAAAATACGAAAGTTATTCTTCAGTTGTGCACCTTGTCTTGTGCACACCTGTTAGAAGGAGATAAAACCCTTTTTTGTACGCCTGCAATATGTCAGAGAAAAGTATGTGTTTTTATGCTGTTCGTCCATCCGTTTGTATGTATGCTGCCGATTTCATCTCAGCATAACAGCTCGAAGTTTTCACCGTCAACGGTTACTATACTTTGAGGATAACTTACACTTGGCGTTAGGATGAATCACATCGACTTCTTTGATCAATGATGAGTGTCATTGTAAACAAAATAAGATAAGTGTTTTCGTACTCCAATACTCTGTTTTTATTAACCATTGTGGATTGGCTTGCACTGGGAGTAAGGACCAATCTTATTGATTTCGGGGTTGGAATGGTAAATGCTCAAAATCACCTTGACTAAAAGAATAGATTGGTTTCTACACAATAACATCAGTTCTACATGACATGCCTTGACCAAAATAGCGTGGATATCTTGCATTTTGTGTAAGGAACAACTTGTCTAGTGTGGGGTAAATTGTAAATTGTCAAAATCACTGACTCTCAGAAGCAAAATGGTTTCCAAAAAATAACGTTAAATCTGCACTAGACACTGGGACGCTCTTTATGCATGGCTCGCAAGTGGTAAGGAAGAAGCCCCTACCGACTTTGCGGTCAATGATCCTTGATCAATGTTACAGTGTCTGAAATAAGTTTAATGGTTTTTGCACAAAAATTCAGTTATCGAGCATGTGCCTTCACCGAGCATCGTGGCTGACTTACACATTTGCAAAATAAGAAGTCTATTAATAATGAGGCCATTAGAACAATTACAGGATCATTAATTTTCCAGTGCTTCGTGAAACATAATATCCTCAGTGTTTCTAACGGTGGCCTTGATTTTGCATATTTAACAACAATGCTCTAAATATTGATGATAAGGACTCATGTTGGCAAGAGTTCGTAGCTACACTTTCCTCTATTTGGAAATCGTCCCACCTCAATAGCGGAGATGTCCTATAGCTATTCCAACTGGGCAAATACAAAAGTCACAAAATAACGTCTCCATCCATCCGACCCTCCCTCTTTCTCTCTCTCTCTCTCTCTCTCTCTCCACAAACAAATGCACACACTTAAATTATTTATAATGGCCTGTTTTCTTCACCCATGATAATTTAATAAAGGTACTGCCGGAATCTTGAAAGTATCAATCGAGGCTGAGAAGAAATAGAAATGCTTTCATTGGTCATAGTTGATATAAGTAGTACTATACAAGATGGTGACGGAAGGGGTGAAGAACGACTTATGGTGATATGATGTTCGTGGTGGTGGTGAATAATGATGCTTTAGATGATAATTGAATTGCCACATAGTCGCAACGTGAGCTTTTCGGTACAGTTCAGGAATTCTGGTTCGATCTTGAAGACCTATTGCAGTAGTATTTTCTCCTTTTATATCCAATAGTTTATTCTCAAGCAGAATTAAAACGAAGACACATAATAACACCAAACATGCGCAAAGAATTCGTAAAATGTATACTATACCTCTAATAAAATACTTTGTTATATTGTCATAAATTAAATAAAACAGAACTTGATTCCAAGTTTAAGTGCATGCAGAAAGATTTGTGAGAGTATGACATTGATATTCTAAGAGAAAGATACAAGCAAAACCTTTCTGTCGGGCAAAGTGGTCATCTGATTATTTACAAATTAGCATCTATCTATGTAGATAATGAAACACAAGTCTACAAATATGAAACGCAACGGATCAAGTTCATCTTAGGTCTAAACGGGAACTACGTTGATTTCAAACGAAGAAATATAATTAATCTCAGATCATTACTTTAAAGTATGTAATTCCTGTTTTTAAAAAGGTAACTGAAATGGATAGGTGAGATCCCGCAAGCCTTACACCACCAACAAGCAAAGTTGCTCGCTTATTTATTAAGAATAAAATAATACAATTTGCTCCCCTTTGATTACACTATAACAACATTACATCTTGATCTTCATCGACCTTAATTATCATTCACAAGGTTACCTAAATCAAACACAAAAATAACACGTTTAAGACAATACGCAAGCATTTATTCAGTACAAAGCGAAATTAAAGCTATACAAGCATATGAACAAATCTATCAAAACCGATGTTGTTCAAGGAGAAGCAGCAAAACATCTTTCATAAGCGATCTTGATTGTAAATCATAGAAGAAGAACCAGTCATTAATGTCGAGGAATGACGATATAAACAAACAAGATGTGGTTCTAATCTTGTTGGAACATATTTGATCATTCATTTCAAAATCAGTTTTTCATAGAAGGATTCAAATTTAGATAATAACAAATATTCAAAACGAATATATATATATATATATATATATATATATATATATATATATATATATATATATATATATATATATATATATATATATATATATATATATATATATATATATATATATATATATATATATATATAATGAAACACTTAAACCTGCTAGATTAAAAATGAAATCAAAGAGATATTGAAATTGACCATAAGCTTTGATTATTTCTGTTCAATGAAGCATATCTTGGCTATACACATACATAACGTAATCCAGCAGAAAAATCTGTAAATAGCACGAGCAAGGATTACATCTCACCGGTCAACCAATTAAGTTACAGATATGTACATAAACCTAAAGCAATATACAATAATAAAACCTTAGTATAGGATATTATTAAATTCTTTTATTTTAAACACCAAACGCTATTCATAAATGATGATCGATATCGAACTTGAGTGAGCAGTATATGACTAATGTACAGCTATGAAGTAGCAGTGGGGGCGAAAAGACCAAGGTTTTTTCACCGAATAAAAGCTCCTACAAAAGAAATCTTCGTAGAAAGCTCCATTTGTCAAATAAAAGGCTCCTACGGGACGTTATTTTCGGTCATGACCAGACTGTGAACATCACATAAGTATGCCCACCACTGCTGCTCCTAATTAAAAAAACTTTAAAATATTTGGTCAATGCCGATTCGATATCGTGCTCGCGGATCATGTAAATTTATCATAATAAATCCGTGCGGAGTTAGCTGAGCACGACTAAATAAATGTTTAAATTTAACTATGTCCATGTCGCCTTTGCACCACGTCTGATGAATATTGCGCAGCGTGTGCGTGTCAACGCCGTTAAATACCGCTAAAATGTTGCAGTTATCTCTAATTACCTTTGGCATCTGCGTGTATCTTTGAGTAACATAAATAACGTCAGAATTTTTATGCCGTCCACGAGAAAATATCCTAGATGGATTTGCTTGCTTATCTAGCATAACGTCGTCGTATACAACTAAATTATTAATTCCCCCGTCAAGATCATCAACAGATGGTGCATCGTTGATATCGGTAATAAATTCAATAACATTTTCGCTTATCAACGACGTATTTTCGTTAAAATCCTTCACTACCTCATAACATCGCTGATCGTCGACAGATGGTGCAACTAAATATAATTTATCCCATTTCAACCACCTCATTATCAGATTCAACAACAACTGCGTTTTACCAGATCATGATGGGCCTATTAATATCATTTTAATCGGATTTGGTAGCGCCGCGTGATGTTTAACTGGTTCACGTTTTTTTGTGCCGGAAAAATCAATTACATTCATGATATAATTATTATGGATCTATATTGTGTAAAATGTCGTTCACTCACAAGTACAATCGGGTTATCTACAGTAACAACGCGCAATAACAGATATGCCGAGACAGGCACATGTGCAGTATGTGGAACAAAAAAATTTACATTTATCTCATCTCAAGCAAGACCGACTAAAAAAAAAAGAAACATGGCGGTGACATCGCCGCAGGATTAATGAAATTACCTGGCGCTCCCTGGGCGAAATATCCTGGAGAAAAACATCTTCCTGGATATAATTATTGTGGACCAGAAACTCGACTTGATCTTAGGCTTAACGGCAATGATATACCAAAATCGGGCGAGGAACCAATAAACGCCATCGATGATGCGTGTCTTATTCATGATATTTCCTATCGAAGCGGCGATATTCAACAAAGACATCTCGCTGACGTAAATTTAATTCACGCGCTAAATTCAATACATTATAAATCTATCAGAGAAAAATTAGCTAGCTGGATAACTAATGCTGCAATGAAAAGTAAATTAGCGCTAGGTGCAGGTTAGAATAATGGAGTCGATTTATTATTCTCCGGCTCGATTTTGGCGTGGTAAAGCAGCAATTACCAAACTCGCCAAAGCAGCTAAATTAAAATTCCCGTTACAGCATCATGGTTATCTAAGCAGGCTGTTTGGCAGATTTATCTTCCTCCGCCAAAACGAATCGAGCACGCACATTTCGACGTCAGCATACCTAATGAGGTTCATCAGGCCGATATCATGTTTCTTCCACATGATACCGTTAATGGTAGTATTTACAAATACGTGTTAACCGTCGTTGACATCGCTAGCAGGTACAAAGAAGCAGAGCCGCTAGCAACTAAAACAGCCACAGAAGTCGCGGATGCATTTAATAAAATTTATCATCGAAGCGCGTTAACGTGGCCGAATTTAGGGAATTTCTCGGTGCTGTTTCATTAATGATGAAAAAAATAACACAGATATACGGCGCGGACACGCTGGAATTCATCGAGATCAGGCAATTGTTGAGCGATTTAATAAAACACTTGCCGAGCGATTATTTGGATATCAATATGCGAGGAAATTCATTTCTGATGAGCGATCTCAAGAATGGGTGCAGAGATTACCGCATGTGATTAACGCGATAAATAACGAACCAACGCTAACAATAAACATGAAATCAGCAATAGCAATTACAAAGGCAATTATACCAATTCGACGACGTGATTTATTAACTCGGCCAGTTTTAGGTAGTATTATTGTGCGTTATTTATATAAACACGGCGAAGCTGAAGGTGGCCGAAAAAGAGTGACTGATTCAGTCTGTAGCGTTACATCACATAAAATATCTACCTTGACAAGGTTATCAGGAAGGCCGGCGATTTATATTCTTGATTCGCTGGCTCCTCAGCGTGGATTCACTCGCGAAGAACTACAAATAATTCACGCAGATACTCAATTACCACATACATCGCTTAGGTAACGCATCTGTTACATTCTAAACACGCCAATGTGACGTTTTCTCGGTTATGGCCGAGATTATTATTTTTCCTATTCACGGTAAATTGCCTAGGATCATTATTTTTTTTATATCTCCATGCCATTATGCAATTACAAATCTCGCAGTGATTGTGCTGTTGTTGTTTTAACATCATTATGACGTCCACGTCAAGGTCGAATTTAAGATCATTTTTTTATCAAACTGATTATAGCTAGACAATTTTTTCCTAATTATATCTTCGCAGGTTTCATCGTTAGTTATTGTCGCATCTAGAACTATCCGCGCTAATTGAGATATTTTTATAACCCTAGATACAGCTAAATAGACCAAATTAGACCATTCTATGCGATCGTCGACGATCCAAACGCGATTATCTGATATAGTTAATCCTTGCGATGTATGAATCGTCATTGCATATCCAAGCGTCCACGGAGATTTATTTGCTTTTAGCGCATCTTTGACTAAATTGATATCAACGGCGATGATTCGCCGTCTCCTAGAAAACTTCCAGGATAACACGCAACCATGTCGAACGATACCATATCAAGATAATCATATTTAGTGTTCCATAATCCGCCGTGTCCGTATTCGACACAACTCATCCTAATATCTTTGAGAAACTCACCTCGCGTTGCCTTCCAAAGATTCTTTTCCCTGGCAGCGTAAGCAGCAACTGATGGAACAGTAAAACAACTAGACAATAATTGCTTGGAGTTTATCGAATATTTTTCTGCTAATTCGCTCATCAAGTCATGCAGCAGTTTATTTCTACACACGTCACCGTTAGGCCGCACAAACTGATCGTATTCTTCATCGCTGCGAAACAACCACACCGACACTGGATCTGATTTGCTTATTTTATAAATAAAATCGAACATTTCCTCAGATTCTGAATAAAACTTAACAATACGATCTCGCGGAAATATCGTCACCGCGCTCGTCCACGCATGAGAATTATGATCGATTATGTTAATCGGTGCTCCTCGAGATTTATACGGTGACGTGTATAAAATTTCTCCCGATAGCGACTTTACTGTTATTGGAAATTTTAATTTCCCCGACAACGCGGCTACGTCGCTTATTGATGCGCCGTTGACGACCAATTTCGTCCAGGTATTTATCAAAGATAACCTTAACGAGGTTAAACCAGATCCGCGTTTTGTATTTTTTAAATGTTCTATTACTCGCTCAACTACGCAATTTATCCCCGGAGACAATTTCATCAAGGCCAGATTTTTAACATCTGGTCGATTATTTAGCCGATAAATTCCATAAACAACGCGGTAACCGGATAAGATCTAGCGTAGTATGGTTTGTCTATGCCGGTTAACAAACCCGGCTTTGAACTAGCAGATAAAATCACATTTTTTTCCCACTAATTACAGGATCGCGTTTATCTCGAATAACCCAAACATCGTCGGACATTTGTGCAATGAATTTTGTTCCAAAGATAAATTTCTCATCCTTGTGGTTAATTTTGATATAATTAATTATACTTTTCGCCCGCTCATCGGTCATAGTATTATCGATTTCATTTGTTTTCCAAGTTGACCACGTATGAATCGCTCCGTCGCTAAGAAACTCTTCCTTGGCTTTATTAATGTCAGATATATCAACATCAGCTTCGTCAAGGTCAAATAAATTCATGTTATATTTTAGACAACTATCTAATACAATAATGAATCATTGCAAATGGATATTGGTCGGTTCGTTATCTTGCTGCGAAAAATCGTGCAAGCGTGAATTCTGGGGCGAGCACATGCAGGCCATTCGCGTAGGTAATTATGGGCCAATTAGGTGTATAAAATGCAATATTGGATTGCGAGGTAAACCTCGTATTTGCGCGAGTTGTGGCGGGAAACGCTACCGAGAACTTAAACGACACTACGATAAAAAAATCAACAACAACGATAATATCATCAAATGCGAGGAGGATTATTTAAATAGGTTTACAAACAAACTTGATTTAGACAAATGATATTTGGTATATGGATAAGATATTTAAGAAGCATCCAATCATCAAAAACTATGAAGCATCATGCGACGGTGTTTTCAGGCATTGCAAAACAAAAAATACGGTTGGTAATGTTGATAATTCTGGTTATCTTAGATTTAGATCTAATGCTGAAAATAAAAATTATTTATGTCACAGATTTATTTTCGAGTGTTTTCATGGATTAATCAAAAATGATCTTGTAATTGATCATATCAACGGGGACACACTAAATAACTCAATACAAAACCTTCAAGCGATTACTCAGAGTGAGAATAATATACGAGGAAATACCTGTCGTAATAACAGATGCGCCAAAGCTGTTAAATCAGTAAATACTGAAACTAGCGAGGAAATGATATTTCAATCGATGACATCTGCAAGTAAATATCTTGGCATTAATTCAGTCTCAGTGCGACGAGTTGCGGAAAAAACAATTAATTTAACATTCTCATACAAATTTGGTGACTAGATTAAATTTGATTATGTTCCATTGATATTAGATTAATTTTATTTGTTTCAGCAATTTAAAATTGTATTAGAAATACAATATTTACTATAATGAAAGAGGAAAATATCAACAATATAATTGACGCCATTGAGAAATAAAAAATAAAAAAAATAGTGCTATCAGACCAGTTAGATGTTGAAAATATCATCGCTGACTGAGACGCTCGCGCAAAACAAACACGAAGGTAAGTACGTTTTGCCGGCTGAATACAAGTATATAAAGAAAATTCAATCGGCGATGTATCAGTCGTTGGCATCCGTCGATGAGTCGTCGATAAAGGATTTCGCTCCGCTGTTGGTGGCGATTGAGAAAATCAGATCAGAGTTATCTGACGAATATGAAGCAAAGAAGTGATTAACACTCGCGTAAGGCAATTAAGAAAAATACTAAATGACGAAAAGTAAAAAATTATTAGAATTAAAAAAAGAATATTTGCTAGTTTTTATTGGTTATTATCTTTTTTGTTATTTTTTCTACGTAGAGGTTTAAGATCTCACTAGCAGACTGATGCTTAACGTCTCGTCACGTAAATCAAGTAAATTTCCTCCCTGATCGGTTAGTCTGAAATTAATTCTCGATAACAATCTATTATGGCACCGCAGATAAATCGGATTGATTGGTTCTTGTATAATTAAATATCCCGGTGGATCTTTTGGCGAAAATGAATAAAGAACGAATCCTTGCTGAACTTGATTTGACATTGTTGCGTTACCTCTATAGCTGCCTTCGACGACGTCACAATCAAGATTGACCTCGACGACGGTTGTTATATTTACAATACCTGGTGAAATATGTCGTCCTTCTCCGTCTGGGTTATTATTATGCTTACGTATAGGCGGTGGTGATGAATTTCTCCACGCGGATAATAATTGAGGAAATAATTCATCAATGGTGTCAGTGACGGATTTTCTTAATTCATCCACGTTATATCAGGGAAATTTATAATTTGGCAGCGCCGCCTCGGTCAGCTCGTATGCGGTTAAAAAATTTTGCTTATTGGGTGTTTTATTATCAATTATTGCCTGAATTATTCGCGTGTGTATATATTCCATATCATGTGCGAGCTGATTTAACATTTCTGCGCGCTTGATAATTTCGCTACATGAACTTGATACATTAAAGATACATTCACGAAAATACTGCCGCAATCGCCGTAGTTGTTCTTGATGTTCCTGATTAATTACTTTAAAATATATTATTATATCATTTAGAAAAATAAACATTATTTCTCCACACCAACGATCACGGTGGTAGTCCTCGCCGCCGTAAAAATTCCACGTCAAATCATTTTTATCAAAGATAAAAAATTCACTACCTGAAGTATATTTTTTCATCAGATCTAAGATATCTTTATAACTTAGAACAACACCGTGATAATCTTCATTGTTCGTGATATAATCAGATTTTTTTGGTTCTAGTTGCGCCGGTGGATGTAGCGGTGTAATTTCAGGCCAACCTAGAACGGTTCTTATCGTAGATTGATAAATATCAACAATATACGGAGATTTTACCTCGATGATCGAAGTTAGTGTCGGCTCATGTGCAGATATTTTTATTCCAGGTTCACTATCTCCTGTTATACTTTTTATTCTGTGCAATAGCTCATTATTGATTTCTTCGACTTGATAACTACCTGTTGGTAATCCAACAACGGTCCAGTCAGGAGTGCCGTCGGCTTTATTTTTATTAGCAAAAACAAATGAGTTATTTGACAATGAAGCACCAAATGATTTTGATCTAATGTTGGGCCAGCTGTGGTATACTCGCAGCTGTGACAGCGCGATCTCGTTGACGGAAATTGCTATCGGAAAATTGATACTAAATTCTGGCTTAGTCGAGCTCGCCGATATCATCGTTGTTATTTGCGGGGTCGTGATTGTCACGATCTGAGATAACTCCGACATTATTATTATCTGTGACTTTAATATCAGCCTGGTTATAGAATTTTATCATCATCGAGAACTCATAATCAGATATAACTCCGTCGTTGAGACTTTCTGATAGCAACGAAGATAATTTCGTGTACGCGATCGTTGTCGCGTATAATTTGACCACGTACGAGGATAATTTTTCACTCGTGCATGATGATATTTTTTTTGCAATAATACTAAGAACACCAGCGAGTGTCGTCGTCGCACAAATGCAGATCGTAACTGCAACTGGTGCCATCATTGTTACCGCGGATAATACTATGCCAGCTCCGGCAACAGCTGCCGATACCGAGTAAACAACTACGTCAATGATAACTAATCGTGGCTGATATTTTTTTTATTTTTGTCGCGTACGTATCTATGATGAGTTTTAGTGAATTTTGCCGCTCACGCGCCTGATTGTATCTGAAATTGGACGGCGTCATTATATTTTATCAAGTTAATAATTGAGGCGACTCGGATATAAATTCCATGCACCACCATGCTGTTGTTGGCGTTATTGTTGTTCTTTCGAGCGGTTCTAACATAAAAGTTTCCTCGACGTCTTTATTTAGCAAAATATTTAGAAATCCAAGAAATCTGTCGCTGATATGCCTCCATTTATATTTTTTAGCAATTATTCTGAATCTTATTGAGGAAAAAACATATAACCGATACGCGCCAGTAACTGATGATGTGTATTTGAGGGTGTTATCTTCTGATTTCCACGTTAATGATCCTGTCGACTTTATAAATGTCATGTTATTGACCTGCGCTGGGGTAATTTCTGCTGAAACGTTAATGAGGGTAGTTTTTGCGACGATTTCGGGAATCATTGCTTCAACTCTCTTAACCAGCACAATATTGGCATCGATGTCAGCAAGTCTCCTGCTAATGCTAGCGATGTCCTCGTCGTATTTTGCTTTATCAATTTTCGAGGCATTTAAAAAAGTAGCATCAGTTCTTAAATTAGCAATATCTTCGTTGGTTTTTTTAAGATCATCGCTATATTTTGCTCTATCAGTTTTTTCATCAATAGAAGATCTTAAAAGGGCTGATAAAGATACTATTTTTTTTAAATCCTCGTCGTATTTTACCCTATCAATTTTTTCATCAATATAAGTTTTTAAATGAACAATATCTTCACTGGCCTTTTTAATTTCCTCATCTGATTTTCCGATATTTTCACCAACTGCTCTGATAAAGCATCAGTTTGTCTAATAGATGCCTTTATATTTATAAATTCACTCACCTGATTGTCAAATTCGGTACGTCGAATTATATCAGCTAATTTGACATTGCTAGTTACTAATTTACCGTGTTTATCTTGAAAAATAACGACCTTGTCAGGATCTATTCCTGATATTGATAGAAGATTATTAACGCCGTCTTTGGTTGCATACTTAGATAAATCAACATCAGGAGATTTTTTTAACATTCTCGATAGAGATCTTCCGTAAATGTCAACCATTATTTAATCGCGATTGATTTAATTTATCAGAAGTATACCTAAGGACGACTTTGTGATGCGGCTGAGATGATTTTGATATTGCATCAAGGACGTTAATTGCTTCACCGCCGCATATTGGTGGATCAGTTAGTGTTTGCGTAGGTAACGTCGAATACCAAATTGGAACGTTTAATTGTCTAGCATAATTTAAAAACTCTCTCGGTGGCGCTAACCCATACGAGTCGAAGTAAATAATTTCACGAGTATTTATTGAATAAGAAACCCAGTGCGTGCCAGGACCTGACTGTGAATCTAAATTTATAATACCAGATTCATTTAAATTTGGTCGATCTGGTAATTGATCTCGCATAAATACGCCTTTAAAGAATTTTATTTTTTTTTGTTTTTGCTTCGTTAGCTAAATCTAAATTTGACATCGGCGTGACATCTAGAAGCATTTTGGATACCACTGCGGTTGTATTCCTGGCAATCGAAGGCCTCTTCCGTAGTGGGGCGTTCCTGGCAGCCTTAGTCCAAGTCCTTTTTTTACCGTATCTTTCTCCGGATATATTTTGTGCTATTTTACTCCCAGCGTATCCAGTAGCACCTAATATGGCGCCTTTTGCTATTAACGGCAGTAACCCGGCGAGGAGCGGAAAGAATCCACCTGTCTTAACCATGTCCTTGATTGCGCTCGGACTAAGATTAACCTGGACGCCAGTATTTGCCGATTTAGCTTTGGTAAAATTTTTATGTTGAGTTTTAGTTAGCGACAGTTTATTTGGGCCACCTTGAATTTGAGCGTTTTTCAAGGTCAATTTACCTTCTAAAACGAAGACCACTCCCCGATATCATGCTAGTATTTATTTGATCAGCTCCTTGATCTATCAGCTACGCTAGTTTTTAATTTGCCGCGTCATTTATTACCCTGCTAACGTCGCTAGGCATACCTCGGTGCTTGGTGATTTAAGCGTCGTTTTCTACGTACTAGGTTTAATATTCTGTCCTTGACGGCGCTAAATGCCTTGCTAGCATGATCACCAGCGGCGGAGAGTGTTTTATCACGAACAAACCCCATAGCTTTCATTGCTAGTTGCTTAGCGATAGGTCCGGCTTTAGGAGCTATTCGAGTAACAAATCCCCTAACGAAATCACCGAGACCGTCTCCGTAGATAACTTTGTATATGGGCAACCGCGCGTTTACCACGGGAGCCTGCGTAGGTTTACGATGATCTTTGTGAATTATCATTTTATCTAATTAGTCATCTATTTAACAACTAGTCGCTGTAGTCGTCGACGATTTCATCAATTAGATTTCTATAAACATGAACATCCATGATGCCGCCACGAAATAGTCGCTGACAAATAACAGTGGCCTTGTTAATCATTTCCGGTGAATTATTTCCAGCTCGTTTTCCTCCAATAAGAACCTCTAGCCGAGATACGTCATTGACAACGCTATCAGGACAGATAGAATTATAACCGCTACCGGTAGCAGGAGGTTTCGTCACATCATAAGGTTCTTCTTGAGGTTCATCCGGTACATCCTGAAATTCCTCCTCGGGAGATTGTTGTCGCTGAAGTTTTTCTGCTCTCATTTCTTCCACTTTCTTCTTAAATTGTCTGTACCCAGGATCCTTATAAACAACAGGTGATTTTTTAGAAGCAAAATACACAGCAGAAAGCCAATTATCATATTTTACGGTTTTACCTGGTTTTAGATATTTATCTCTTTCATCATAATTAAATGCAGCAATTCTAGCCAGTTCTTCTCGATTTTCAAAAACATCAAGAGCATCATCGGTAAAAATCGTATGAGGTGATTTTCTTTCTTTTGGTATTGGCGAAAGATGTTCCTCTGGTGGTGGAGAAGGTTGTTGTTTTTGCAAAGGTGGAGGAATCTGATATAAAGATTCTTTTTCTTGATCACTTTTTAATTTTTGTGTTTTTGGTTTTCCTGCTTCCTCAGCAGCTTCTCTAGCACGTTCCCTCTCCGAATCCATTCTTCCTCTAAATATTTCGTAAATACCATCACCAGGAGTTAATCTTGGTTTGTTTCTTTTATATTTGTATAACCAATCACCCCAAGTTTTACGATTGGTAACTACTCCTAAATGTTCCTCCCTTAAAAATGTATGTCTTTCTGGGAAACTTGCGTATGCAAACAAAGCAAAATATCGCACGTCATCAGCACTCTCGAGCGGAAATTTTTCTATCGTTTGAGCACCATCTTCGGTAAATTTTGCTTTAAGAATTTCAAGCTCATTTTGATCCTGATCAGGTTCAGTTTGATCTTGATCAGGTTCAGGTTGAGCTCGAGTTTGAGGTTTAAATTTAGGTTGAAGTTTACCTTTACCTGTAGATCGGCTTCGAGGTCGACGTTGAGGTAAAATTTGAGGTACAACTGCAGGTACAACTGCAGGCTGAGGTCGAGTTTGTTCTTCAATTCTTTTTAATACTGGAAGAATACCTGTTTTTCTCACATCAACATCTTTAACATCTCCTAGTAAAACTCGCTCAGTGGTTTTAGTTACTGGTTCAAATAACAACTCAGTCGTCTCTCTATATCCTTGTTTTGCGTCCTCAACGGCACGTATTTTTCGCCCGACAGATTCTCTCACGGGAATATATTTCTTTAGTGTTTCTAATCGTTCTCGCGCTAATCTAACAGAATATGGTTCTCCGACATCCATTAATATTAGTATACCAATAATTTCAATTAATCATCGTAAAAAAATTACAGATCGGTCTCGACCAAATATTTTAAAGTTTTTTTTAATTAGGAGCAGCAGTGGTGGGCATACCTATGTGATGTTCACAGTCTGGTCATGACCGAAAATAACGTCCCGTAGAAGCTTTTTATTTGACAAATGGAGCTTTCTACGAAGATTTCTTTTGTAGGAGCTTTTATTCAGTGAAAAAAAAAAACTTGTTCTGTTCGCCCCACACTGCTGCTGCTATGACCCTACCAATCATTTATCTTGGCGACCGCGGAAGAACACAAATATGTTTCTTCTCTATCTTCTGTCTAGTTGATGGTCTTTGCCCAGGACATGATACCTAAGTGAGTAGTGTAAATTCCAAATACATATCCAAATACATTTAATTGAAAATAAATTGCGAAAAATGATAAAACAAAATACATTCAAGTAATGCATATAACATGAGACCAACACAAGACAAATTTATTTCAATCTCTTCATTTAAAACTTTGAGCTGGATTCAAACTGAAAGCTTTTGATTTTGTTCGATCATACAGTGTTTTGCTACATCATGAAGCTCTAAACTCACATGTCCTAGTGTACGTCACGTGATATATGAAAGCTTGGCGAGTTTTGCTATTTATTATTATCCTCGATTGATTGCGCGCATCTGTCCCAGAACATATCTAGCACCTGTTCATTTCCATCCAATCCATTTACACGTGGATATTCGATGTACGAGTTCGACTGAAAAACATCCCTCATATTTATAATTCTGTATATCCGCTCGGTTGGGATATTCCAAAAATTAAATTCCAGTTCCGTGATGCTTGTATTCTTAAGCATTTATATGTGTTCTTTTCTAATCCTAACTCCGATATTAAAATGAGGGTAGATGTTATTTAGCTTCAGCACTCTTATGCTAGTGTTCTGCAGTCCCTGAAAACCGCGGGCAGCTCCTTCTATCCTGAGATTAGTATTACCAGACAAGTCGAGAAGATAAAGTTGTGACAAGGAAGAAAAAGCTTGTTCGTCAATATGCTCAACCTGACATTCCCGGATGATTAAAAATTGTATAAAGGGTACATTCTTAAACATGTCAGAAGAGATTCTTTTGAGTCCACAGTAACCAACGTCGTGTTCTCCAGAGAAGATTAAAGTAGTCAAGTTAACAAGTTTGCGGAATCCTGTACCAAACGTGCTGTTAATTAGGCCATTCATATACAGTGTTTGCAAAGACCTCACTTGTCCTAAAGCTTCATCAGGGAAAGAGATAACTGGTTGATTTGTGTCTCTGACGTTGTGGCTCATCTTTAACACTTTCAATGAATTCAAATCGCGGACAAGTCGAGAAGACACTGATATGTTGTGATTATGAGTTATATCCAAGATCTCTAATTTAAATAAACCGTCAAAAGCACCGTCTGGAATTCTATCTAGACTGGCATTGGATATGTGTAGAATTTCCAAGCTGTGTAATTTGGAAAATAAGTTTTCAAATAGATCAGCGATAGGGTTGTTTGATAAATTCAAAGAAATTGTTAAGCTTGGATACACATTTGGCACCATGGAAGAATTTAGTCTCCTATTAGAACAGTCAACACGTGATTGATTAAAATTGCCCAACGAACAGTTGCAGACTTCACATGCATCCTGACCGACTCCGAAATCTGCGTTCGACAAACAGAGTGTGACAATGCAAAGAAGATGGTGCAGATCCCTGCAAAGATGAAAAATCAAATTAAGTTATTTTGCACTAACTTCGTGTTATTTTTTTTTAATGGTTCTAACGTAAATGTAGTGCATCGAACTTAAGTCCGAATTTTAGGTATAAGCTTTGTGTGTCTTTTGTAAAAATGTTACAATTCACTCTCGATTTTCTAGACCTGGACAATGAATTTAAAAATTCGTGACAAAACATAAATAGCAGAGTTCGGTAAGCCAAGTAAGAATAAAAGGGTGGAAGTATGGAAATAACGACAAACACCTAAGGAGCTACACTAGTTTAAGTAAAATAATCCAAACGATAATAATAATTATACCTAACAATCACAAAAATTATACATCTTTAGCAAAGATTTCATTTTTAATAAATTTGTATTTGCAAATAACGGAACAGTGGTACTCTTTAAAGCAATAATCATGTTTTAGACACCTTAATATGTATAGGACAATTAATAAAAAAGTTTGCAAGAAATATAAGTGGTGACAGGTTCACTGAAACATTGAGACATTATGCAAATATAACAATTACATCTTCAGGACAGACATTTACCACCCATATAAATACATTGGCAGTTTTTAACGCTTTAATGAAACAAATAAGCGCGATCTATGTCCAGGATGTCGTGGAACAGTTTGACCTGAAACCACTTGGTGATCCTCGTAACTATTACACAAGGAAAGATGTATTGGTGCTATCTGGCAGTTCTGAAGCATTTCATAAAGTCCTTATCAACAAACGAAAAGTAGAGCCAGCTCATTATTCCATAGAGGTTGTTCATAATTTCGTAGAGCTAGTTCATTATTACATCTAGCTTGTTCATTGTTATATAGAGCTAGTTCATTATTACTTAAAGCTAATTCATGAATACATAGAATTAGTTCATTATACTACTTTGTTTGGTTAGACTCAATTTCTACCAACAACATTAGCAATATCAAAATGTAAATTCTCTCTATCCTTATCATGACTGGTTTCTCGGATCGTGACTGACATGGAAGAATGTAACCAAAATGTAAGAGGATTAGCAAAACCGTTTAACATGACGAAGTCATCCGACTGTATGATAACACCAAAATTAGTTAAGTGCTTTGCATGCTAGATATTCCAGATTGCTTTTTAGTAACAAGATACTCTTTCTGCGTCAGTGCAAGGCAGGATTAAATTCGAAGCAAATAGAACAGTTAGTCTGGAGCATCCGCCCACTCTAATCAAGCCTTAGTGTATTTTGAGTGTCAGTAAAAAATCTTTATCCTAATTACTGTTTTCATGTGATTGGTTTGGATAATTATAATATGTGATTTTTAGAATTTCTTTTCCGTTTTTATTCAAAAATCAAAATGTATCTTATTTGATACAAGAAAAGAAAAACTTAAAAAACTAGGTAAAAAAGTTACAGTTTTGATTTAACTTCTTCGTCATTTCTTAATGTTTTAGTCAATGTTCTTTTTTCAAAGGACAGTTTGGATTATACCGAGTAGGATTTAAAAAGGATATAATTCATAGAATAAATATTTTATTATAATTTCCTTAAACAGGAACATATCTTATTTTGTATCAAGGAAAAAGAACCGAAACTCTGGAATAAAAGGGAAAAGTCCATCGTTCAAAGACAGTCGTTGGCAGACAAAAATGATTTCATTTATCCTGTTTTAAATAAAATACATCAAACTGCAGTAGATAATAAGTAGTATGTATCCTGGGTTAGACGTCTTCTAAACTGTGGGTAGTACACGAGATCGGAAATCAGTTGATTTGGCTAGTTGTAAAACTCGATGTTGAGAACTCTGTTCAATCTCATCCGGGTGCACGTGACAGTTGTCATGCACTAAATTCATTCCACATCAACCTGCCTAATATAAGGATTCATAAAAATAGAGTAAGCCAATGTGGTGGTAAAGATCCATTTCTTTTCATCTAGAGCATATCAAACAATAAAAATATTATTCATTTGCCTTGATAAGTCAACGGAAGCTTATAGCATAATAGGTTTATATTCCCCAGCTCCTAATTCACACGAGCATTTTTCATGTCTGAAGGTCTCTTTCACGCATTACCACAGTTGATATCCATGCCCCGTCCCTATATGATAATTAAAAAGGAAACGCTGTGACTAAACAGCATGATGCAATTTAAAAGAGTAGACATCTAGGCCGTGTTTTTAGATATTCTACTTGCATTGAACCCAATGAGTCTAGTGATATGGATGGTTAGCTCTGCTTCCTAGCCGACTATTGATGTTTTACTGTCAAGATACCATGAAGTAAAAACTATTTCAATGATAACATTAGCACTTAATTCACAAATATATCCATATCTTTAACTTTTAAATCATTATGGCTGAAAATGGCATCATATCCTTAAGTTACGACTTGTGACATTGACCAATGTATGTATAAAAAAAAACATGCTATCTTAAATATTTTGCTTAAAATAGCTTCCGTAAAACCTTGTGTACCAGTCATATATTTCGACACTATCTAGTATAATGGTTCAAAGAAATTAATATTGTATACAAAATTAACAATGACATTACTCTTTTAGAAAAAGTTTTGCTTTGCTTGGAAAAAAACAACATTTCATTGCCTATATTGTGACTTATGAATGTATGCATTTGTTCAGAAATTTTTATTTGTGTGCAACCTCAGACGCTTGTTGTTATCTTCTCTTTCTCCATCATTTGATTCAGGACCTAAACAAACAAATTGTTTCATAATGATGCTTGAATGTCAAGACAGGACTTTGGAGTCACAAATTATAAGGAATGGGGAAAACAATGTTAGTTGTTAATGGTAACATTTTTTCATTCTGTAACCAGTTATTTGTAGGAACAGGTTGTCTAAAGTTTACGAAAGTAACAAACAGCTACCGGACAGATAAGTAAATAAAAACATCCCTGTTCCTAACCTTTCATTATTGTTCTAGTCATGTCAATAGCAGCTGGAAGGGTGGGAGTGGGTACGGGATATCATCTCAGTCGATCAAACTGTGAGATAACGAATTTGAATCAACGGATTATGTAACATTGATAAACTGTTGCGTTAGTTCACTCACAACTGATGTTAATGATCGTTGGAATTTACAAAATGATTGTAAATGAGTGTGTGTGTATATATATATATATATATATATATATATATATATATATATATATATATATATATACTCATGTTATATATTAAAGTTAATTTTCTTTTATAAAAACTTCGTAATTGCCTGGCTTCTAAAAAGCACATACCACAAATCACAGCTCTTGCGGAATCTAAGTATATCCATTAATGCCAGTCGCTTGTGCACTTGGATCAGGCTGGCAATGAAGCTCGGGTTGGCACTACTGTCCGTATGACTGACCAATTGATTGTTTATATTCTACCATGTAAACTTTGAACAAGGAAGACTGGTGATACAGTCCAACGAAACAATGTAACAGGAAATTATTTGTAACTTTATTTTACAGGACTGCTCAACCATGAACACGCAATGTACATACAGAATAAAACCAACAGTTTCATAATTCATGTTATATAATACATTTCGCTCCGCCATTATATCAAGCAAATTCCCCATTTTAACAGATTTTCCTTTGATAACTGACCTTATTTTAAAGATAGACGCAACAGTTAATAGATTTCTTATGTTTTAGGTGTGAGGTATGAATCTCTGATGTTAACTATACAGTGGGGTCGTGAATGCAGAATCTAAGACAGTATCCTAACAATTTGCATAACTTTCCCCCAAAATATGGCATGTAAAAAAGTCATATCCATCACCATCTGCAACATATCCATTGTTTGTGTTCGCCATTCATAACAGTATGTTTATTTATGACCTCTCTGAAACGTGTTTGTTCCTGTGGAGATAAATTTCTTTGAAGAATGTGTGACACCTTATGTTTTGTGTGCTTATACGGAAATATGACTGATATTCATTAAAACAATAGTTTTGGAGTATGATACCAAAATAAACAAAAACTAAGAAATGACATTATAACCCCCATTATTTTGCTATTAACGGAAAGAAGACAAACCATCAAGTTTTGTAAAACAATTTAATTATCAAAGTTATAAATTAATATGTGAGAGGAACCTACAGTTTTATGGAGTGAATCATGAAATCATGATAAAGTTCTATGAAAGTCCAAATGGTTGAAACATTACGTATAAATTTCAAAACCGGAATGTACTGGTCCACCAAGAATCGTTACGTTTTCATGGTGGTGCTGTGCAGAACTCCTCTGAATATTCACAATATTACTAGAATGACATTACAGTCCAAATAACGAGCACTTTCTTTTATCACTGAACAGTCCAAGCAAACGTTAACCTCTCGAATAATGTATAGTTGCGACATAAAAACAAGTTTGCAGACTTACAACAGGAACACAAAAAATAAAGATGACTCCAAAATATAAATGAATCTGATTGCTAAGTTCTATCGTCTTATAAACCGTCTATTACGAACGGAATTCACAAACGATATCACGTGACAGATTTTACTATTACTTTTTTAACGAAATGGCCTATTCTTTTTGACCTAGCTCAACCACTGGAAAGTTAGTGTATACTTCTAGAACCGTCGAAACCCAATTCGCAGTGAGAAATTAACCCAAAGCCGTCATCAAATCTTATTATTAAGATTATTTTTAGTAATTGTCAACACATACGTAAACATCTATTTATAGATCCTATGTAATGTTACACTCTTAAAATTTTCAAATTAGACCCTAGTCACGTAGGCAAAATCTAACTAAATATAATCTGTAGAACCTACGAGCATGAATAAAAATTACAAAAATTTGATAAAATAAAGCACCAAGAGTTGCAAGAAATATAGATATACATAACACGCTCTCTCCCGTAGTCAGCCCTAAATATGGTCCTGATGCAACTATTTCTAACTTACAGGGGTACCTCTGTACATGCTGCATACATATATGAGTATGGGGACAAAGACAAAGGAATACTGCATCAATAAAAACAGCCATTTTCATTGTGTATCAAATCTACAGCTGTAATTCACAAATGTCATGCCTAATATAAATATTCACGAAAAAGAAGAGTTCACCAGTGAGGTCAAAAAGGTCCATATTTTGTATAGCTATAATAAATCAAAACATAAAAGTATTTATAGGATAAAATTCATTTGCACCAGCAAGTCAACGGAGGCTCATAGCAAAACAGGTTGATACAACCCTAACCCTAACCCTAACCCACTAACCCTAACCCTAACGGAGGCTAATAGCAAAACAGGTTTATACAACCCAGTTCCAAATTCATACTGTATTTGTTGCATAAGAAGGCCATCTTAGACATTCACTAACACCAGCAGTGCAAATTCAAGTTGTATCCCTGTTTAATAATTAAAAAGAAAACGTTGTGTACAAAACCGTTTGATGCAGTTATAAGATTCTCTATCTAGGCCATTTACTATGTATCCTACTTGCCTAGTGCCTATTGTGTCATTTTATATGGGTGGCTTGCTCTGCTTCAAAGCCGACTATTGGTATTTCACTGTCCAGATACTGTGAAGTAACTATGGGCGGTTTTTATGCCTCACAAGTAGTGAATAGGGATACTATAGCGTCAATGGGACTTAGCATTAAAAACACTCCTGGGAACATATAGCGTCAAGGGAAATTAACATGGAGAAAAATCGTGGGACTGTTGAGCGTCAAGGGGAATTGAACATGGGAATAGGGACTGTATAGCGTCAAAGGAATTTAAACAGGGTGGGACTGTATAGCGTCAAGGGAAATTGAACATGGGGATTTTTTTTTATTAAATTTTTTAAAAAAAAGGGGTAGGCAATGGAAAGTCATTCTCTTTTCGAGAAATGTGGGTGGCCCTGAAAAGGGCTTTTGGTTTCATCATTATCTTCTTCTTTTATTTCCTCCATTTCTGTAGCCATCTTCTAACTTTTGCCATTAGTCCTGTCTTCTTCTTCTTTATTTCTGATTCAGGCATCCAGTCCGGGTGACCCATGGCTCGGAATTTCTCCTGTATTCGTATCCAGTTATTGTTCAGTTTCTCAAAGCTTTCTTTTCTCTTTCTATTTTCTTCTTCTTTTCTTTCTTTATTCCATCTCTCTTTAATCTTCTTTACCTCTACCTCTATCACTTTTCTCATCAACTCCTCTCCTTTCCTCAGTCTGTCCTGACCTCTCTCCACAAAAGAGCACTCTGTCCCATGTGACATATTTTCAAGAAAGCACCTGACTTTGCTTGCATTGTCAAGTGCTTCCTTTAGACTTCCCACTCTGACATAGGTGGGATTTATCATACCTCTCAATCTCTTTTCCTCCTCTTCTATCATTTCTGCTATCACTTCTTTTGCTACGTTTAGGCATTTAGCGTAGTCCAGATACTCTGCTATCTTCCATTCTTTTTCTAGTCTCTCCACTACATAGATACCATCCATTATCCAACTGTATATATCTATCAAGTTGTTGAACAAATCACTTGCAACCACCATCCTCGTTTTTATTATTCCGTAGAATGGTTCGAACATCAAACCTTGTGGGTTCTTATAGTGAAAGCGCGGACGTGATGGAAAACATCCTCCTAAAAACATAAAATTGATCTTACCAAGATCATGACCAAAAACAACGCGCGGACGTGAAGGAAAACATCCTTTACTTTCTCATTTCATATAATAAAACCCAAACTATACTCTCCACATACGCTAAGAAACAATAAAGAAACCCATAATCTACTATTCACACAAACTTACGTGATCAGTTACAAACACAAACACAAACACACAAACATATACACTCACACTATTAAAAAAAGAGTCAGTGTTTATATTCACACTACTCTACCTACACACATTGGCAAATTGATGGTTATTTCTTTTCTAGAGTATTGGGTAGCCCTGAAAAGGGCTGGGTTTTGTTTGGAACTTCATGGACACCTGGTTAATGGTGGCACCTTCCAGGCCTGGCGCCATATACACATCTTGTTCCCCAGTTGCTTTTTACTTTTTTTGGGGAGACAGCAGAGGCGGGATAAATAGCTTCAGAATCCCAATTTTCTGTCTCTGGGATTCTCAAATGTCTTCTTCTTCTCTCCTTTTCCTCCTCTTCTTTGTTTCTTCTCTCCTCCTCCTCTTCTTTGTATCTTCTCTCCGCCTCTTCTTTGTATCTTCTCTCCTCCTCTTCTTTGTTTCTTCTTTCCTCCTCCTCTCTCATCCTTCCCTCTTCGACAATGGCCTCCGCGGCCAGTTCGTTCAACAGGCGCCTGGCATATTCCAGATGCACATGAAGTTCCAACAGTTTCGCTAGTCTGGTGTTCATTCTGGTGTTGATCAATCAACAAGGGTAGCTGGACTGCCGAACGAGTTTCAATTTATACTAAAAGTGCGGACGTGAAGGAAAACATCCCCCTAAAAACATAAAATTGATCTTACCTAGATCATGACCAAAAACAACGCGCGGACCTAAAAGAAACACTCACTCACTTTTTTATGCTTCCCATTCCTCTTTTAAATTTTTTTTCATTAATCACATCAATATACTATTCACATACGCAAAGCAATCCAATCAAACCCCCAAATCTACTCTGCCCACACCTCAAACACCAAAAAAAAAGCATCATTTTAATCTACTATCCACACCAACGTACGTAAGCGGTTACAAACACAAACACACAAACACATACCCTCGCACTATTAAAAAAAGAGTCAGTGTTTATATTCACACTACTCTACCTACACACATTGGCAAATTGATCGTTATTTCTTTTCTAGAGTATAGGGGTAGCCCTGAAAAGGGCTGTTTTTTTTTTTTTGTTTGCTATGGCAATCTTTTAGTTTCTAAGAATGCGATGTCCTCTGAGGATAGACTTTCTGGCAATAGGTCTGCTTCTTCGGAAAGAAAAGAAGAACTCTTTGGTGTCGATATCACAATCGACAAAGCCTCTGTCAGGTTCAGGTTGCTGCTGCTGCTACTGTTGTTGTTGTTGTTGTTGTTGCTGTTGCTGCTGTCTCTGAAGTCTGTACTTCTCTGTCCATTCTTCTTTCTCCCTGTTCACTTCTTCTCTGAAGAGCTCATCTATCAGGTCTTCAGTGACTTTAAGCATTCTCACATTCTCTATCTCTTCTGGCTTCGGTATCAGACTGTGTCTGACCCTATGCAAATTCACGTAGGCTTCGTTTAGCTTAGCTAGTTTGGAGCACATCTTCGTAGGAGGATGAGTCGACAATGGATGGTTAGACTGGAAAACTGCCCCGGTTCATAAAGTCAAAGCGCGGACGTGAAGGAAAACATCCCTCTATGGATTTCGAGCCGCAACGTTCAATGAGTGTCATGAGAGGGATAGTAAGAAGTCAAAGAGCATGAATCAAACATTCTTATAGCCAAACAAAAGACAAAGGCATTTTTTCAAAACACAGCATTTTTTATTCAAAAATCACTTAACACTAAACAACAACTCTAACATTTTTTAACAATAATCCAACACTATAACATCAAACATTTTTTTTTCAAATCACAAACATTTTTTCAATTCACACTCTACTTTAAACAGGGCTGACACGTTGTGAATGAAATTGTGATTTCCACTGTTTGAAATCATTAGGCCATTGATGGATACTACGTTTCCTAGCTTGAGACAAAAGATAAGCATAATGGTCACAAAACCATCGATCTACTTTCACATCATTTCTAGAAGAAGAACGAGGGTCAAAATGAGTCACTAAATGTTCTAAGGAATAGCCCAGGCTGCGATGATACAGAAAATACACACAATATTGTCCACACACCAAGGAATCTGTGCCTTGTAATTTCACATTATTGAATCGGGTGGTCTGAGCATTTCTTCTCATAAAGTCAATGATATCGTCTTCCAAAGGGGGCAATCCGTACGAATCGAAATATTCCACACATCCTTCTTGAGGAAAGTAAACGGCTACCCAGTGGGTTCCTGGGAGATGACTGTCGTCCGTGTTGATCACATAAGCTTGATGGTCTTGAGGTTTGCGGTGAGGGAGTTCATCTTTAGCACAGACGACAGGATTCCAAGAAGCCATATACGAACTGTGGTTCAAAAGGTAATAAAGTTCCCAGGTATCCATTTGTGTGTGGGTTTTCTTCTTCTTCACAGGTAGTAATAAGTCGTCAATTCGATCCTGATTTTTGCTTGAAAATGTCTGACAAATAACCATTTCTTCGTTTCGTCTCCTCACTCTGATTCAGGAGAGCTTCGATACGATCGATCTCTTGAGTGGTTAATGGTGGACAAGAATGTTCACTCAAGTCTTTATACCACTGATGCAACACGTCTTCGTCCGAGATGAGACTCCAAGCTTCGTCCAGATACTCGTCCAATTTTTCTTCTTGACTCAACATCAGGCATTTATCGTGTTGAATTTGACTGGGATGATCGTTTTGACATCCATAACACTCTTTCTTGATCAAATCCGTCATTTTTTCGACCAAGTGTTTGGCAAAACAGGAGACTAAATGGGCTTCTTGTTCTGGCCATCTTGACTTCATCATGATCACTTCTTCTTTTTCCATGGTCTCCTCACATTCCATCTCCAAAGTTTCTCCACTAGGTAAAGAGGGATAACAGTCTTCCATGACTTCTAATAGTCTAGAATGACTTCTCTCAAGCTGTTGATTTCTATGGTATTATCGAATTCTGCATACAGGATGACGTTCACTGTCGCTGGCAGTGGATCTTTAAACTGAAGTTCCACACGAATCTGGCCATATTTTATAGGGTGGAAATGTCCCTCGTCGCTGCCTTGGTCTGGAGTGAAATCGAAAGCCCACAAACCATAGCCTCCTGCGTAATCGTCGTACGTAATGCCGTGACTGGTGTTGGTTCCTAACTGACCAGTGGCTTCGTACAGGGACAAGTACGATCTCAAGTAATTCTTCTTGGTAAAGTCAGGTTCGAAAGGTCGGGTACACAAGGTCTTGCCATCGCGACTGACTTCGATCTTGGACACGTTAAAGTGTTTAAAGTGGAAAGGATTTTTTTCGGCAGCTCCGTTGAAGGCTTCATTCTCGACTATACCAAGGATTAAACGTTTGGGTAACTGTCCTTGAAACAGATGATGTTCGATCATGGATCGCTGTCCAGTAGGAATAGTGAACGTTTTCACTTCCACGCGTCGGATGGGATACTTGGCGGTCGTTCTACTCAACGTCTGACTAATGTCGTTACCCACTTTAGGTAACACTTCCACACGGCGTACGTAGAGTCTGGCTTCTTGGATTTTGGTTTTGGGATTGTCAACAGGTTCATCAACCAATAAATGGAAAGCGGTACTGCTACGATTCAGTCTCAGGCGGACATCCACCCCGTTCAGCAAATACTTTTCTTGCAACCACATGTCCAAATGCAAACGATCCATCAGTTCTAAACTCTTTCCATCTTTGATTCTGTCTCTTCGTTCTATAAATCCCGCATTGTGTTCTTTGGTTACATCAGTTTTGAATGTTTCAAATTCGTCTGCTTCGTCAGCTTCCCATACCAAACAGGCATTGAGATGAGTGTTCTTGGCGTCTATTCCGTACGTTAAGAGATTTTCCAGGTAGGCACGATAAGGGTAAGTATCCATGCTGCTACTGACTAGTTTGTTATTTAAGTACAAGTCCACTCCGCTAAACAAGGAATGCATGAAATTGTTGACGGGAGCTACTGGCTCAGTGTCTATAACATTTCCATCCTTATCTTGAACTTTGACTTTCAAGTACAAGTAACTGCTATTCAGATCGATGTAATCTTCGGGCTGTCCCTTGATTTCAAACTTAATGGGAGCGGAATCGGTCAATGAGGAGACGGGGTGAAATTCCACCCATTGAGATTCTTGCATCGTCATCATGGTGGGGGGCATGGCAAACAGATCCAGTTCCGACTTGGAACAAGCGCAAGATTCTCGGTGCATCATTTTGTTGTGTCTCAATATTCGAAAACGTCTAAGTCTCGAACGGTTCTTCTTTTCTTTGCCTTTCTCGCTTTAGAAGTGTGAAGTCTGGTGAAAGGGTGTTTTCTTCGTCGTCTCTTTCTGCCTTGTCCTTGCTGAATGCCTGACTCGGTAGCGTGCAGGGCATTTATAGGTGTGTCTCGTCGGCCCAAAAGGTCTTTGCCCGTTTGCAGCAAGACATTTTGCCAGCCCTCATGAAAGCTTCTTTAAGGTTTTGTTTGTCGATGATGACATTTTGGAGAAATTCTTTGCCTTGCGTCAGTGCTGCATCTTTCAAGGTGTGCAATCCGCGTGTCACCATCGGTTTTAACACCGGAGCCACCGAACGAAAGGCCGATTTTAACATATCTCCTAAACCGTGTCCTCGCTGTCGAGCAACCCCTCGGTACACTGGATACATGACTTGCGAATCGTGAGAGAACCGTTTTCGAAAATGGAGTTTCACCGTGACTTTTCCTTTGGTGAATGGAATATTTTGTCCCAAATCTCCTTTCATAGCAATGTTGACCGTGTCAAAATAAGACTTACTGACAGGCAAATAGTGAGGATGTTCAAATTCCCGGTGGACGTGGTAAGTGTTTCCACCTTCCTGGTCACTGGTTGTGGTACTATCCACTTTGAAAGGAATGACACGCAGTAACGGTACGGAGGTGTGTCCCACCACGTTGTACTCCACCACATCGGAATACACAAACATCAAATTCAGTCCTTGGTTCAGTTCTGCCGGGTTTTTAAAAGCTCTGTAAAAATCCATATTATTGTTGATCTTGGGGCTCCAGTTGTTTGCGACCATTTCTGCATGTCCACCCAAAATTTCAAACAAACTACCATTGATCCTGAGGGAGAACGTTCGAGTATCTTGAAATTTGATCACGAGACGACGAGCCACATTATGGAAGTCCAGGGTGACACTTTTTTTTATTTTGTTCAGGGCTTTGCCAAAGGCTAAGTTGAACCTGTCCGCAATGGTGTCCACCAAATGTTGGCCACTAAAATAAAACTCTGCCGGAATTTTCAAGGTGTAGATACTCAAGGGTGGATTGTTCGATGGTCTTGTCATCCCTGAAATCCCGATGTCATTTATGGCTTGTTGCAATTGTTCGCTCATGATTTCCACCTCAAAAAAGTTTTGAGTTTCAGTGATGTTATGGATTTGTGTTGGGTGAATCATTTCCACTAAAGCCACTTCCCAATGGGCTTCGTGATCTAACTGGATGGCTTGAAGTAATTTGGTCGTGTAAAAGCACAACGTGTTCTTGGGAAACACCTCCATGGAACTGTCACTGGGTAAGGTTAAGTAAAATTGGTTTTGGTGACTCATAATTCCAGAGTTCTGTGGCTGTCCGAGGGGTTACTGGACGTCAGAGGTGTGTCTCCGCTCAAAATGGGGTTGTTGTTGTTATTGGAGTGGTGACTGGCACTGGGACTGGACACAAGGTTCCCCGTTCGAGGAGAATTTCAGGGAGGGATTGGGAAGCAGTTAACCGATGCAACTGGTCAATAAAATGGTCCACAATTGTTTGTCTCCTTGTTGCAAACTCAAATTGGCGATGGCTGCCCCGATGACACAATACACCACGAAGATTTGGCAGAAAAAGACGATTTGCGTTTTAGGCACACGTTCTCCACACCACACCCACAAGGGTTGTTTTTGTAAATCTTGCACAGAAGAACTAGGTGAAGGAGGAGTGGTCGACGTAGCTGCGTCTGTGTGAAAGGGCATGATGGTCACTTCTTTTTATAGTCGATGACTTGCGAAGCGTCGATCCAAGAATCAAAACTGGGTGGATATCCTTTCCAACGTACTTTGACTTCTTTGACAAGTCGTTTGCCCACTTTACGGGTTCTGTGTTCGAGAATGCTTTCGATGTCGTACACGTCGTCTTCTTTTTTGGTCACACGTTGTAACTCGGGCAAATAAAACGTTCCTTTGAGCACTTCTCCGTTCATGTCTTCCAATTTATAGACGGTAGGATGACGGCCATGCACTCGTCCAGTGACACGAAACAATTCGGTCGTCCAGTTAGGTAAGTAACCTTTGTCGAAAGTGCGTTTGGTTTTGCCAATGCGCACCCAATCTCCTACGGCCAACTCTCCACTTTTCTTGGGGACAGCCCTCGTCGGGGACGTACCAAACAGGCGCTCAAACACTAGCACTTCGTTGTCGGGAGTCACGTCTTGCGGGGCACGTCCGATGCTTCGATGGTAAGATTGGTTGTACGCTTGCACCAGGTGCGGTAAGGTGTCGATGTACTTCAGAGTGTGGTGATGCGTAAAATATTTCCACATGCGTTCTTTCAAAGTGCGTTGAAAACGTTCCACGATGCTGGCTTTGGTTTCAGGATTCTCGGTGGTAAAAAAATGAATGTCACGTTTCTTTAATTCTTTTTGGAAAGCTTGGTTCATAAATTCGGTGCCTTTGTCCATTTGCCATCGAAGAGGGTGACGACCACTTTGTTTCAACACCCGTTGCAGGGCTCGCACTAACTCGCTGCTCGATTTGGAAGTCAAGGGCACGACCCAGGCAAATTTGGAAAAGACGTCGATGACACAAAACAAATATTTGTAGCCACGATTGTAGCTGGCCAAATGAGAGGCATCGGCTAAGTCGGCTTGCCATTGATGATCGATGCCTTCCACTCGGGTGCGACTTCTGGCAAACTTGCGTCGAATGGGTTTGTGTAAAGTGTAGGTAGCTTGTTCTTGTAACCATCGTTGCACTTGAGGTAAACGGAGACTTTTCAGTCGAGTCTTGGCAGCACGATACAAGTTTTGAACTCCTGCGTAACCTGCAGGATGCCAGGGGTCGTAGTAAATGCTGGCTAAGACTTTTTCCATTTTTTCGTGTTGGTTGGTGTGTTAATAAGTCACCCACTCTTCGGTGATGCTACTTTGGGTGGGTCGAAAGGGTGGTTTAGAAACGGATTTACGTGTCCGATGGGCTACGGGAGTAGAAGTCGAAGGTAGTGGTGGTGGAGGTGGCAATGGAATGGCTTTGGTCTTCTTTTCTTTTTTCACTTCTGGTTTCCCTTCTTTCTTTTTCACTTCTGTCGAAGGAGGAGTGGACATCATCTTTTTAACCCAAGCTTTCATTTCTTCTCGTTGGGATGTGGGGGACGGGGTCAACAAGGATGCTGCAATCTTACTCGAAATGGGAGCTGCTGACAGTGTTTGAAACACTTCTCGCATTTCTTCTTCCTCAGGTCTTCGTGGGGTAGCATCTCTGGTGACCCCTGGGGATGGTAGTAGTGGTGGTGGTGGTGGTGGTGGTGGTGGTAGTGATGATGGTGCTGGACTTTTCATCAAGGTCTTAAAATCTTTCAGAGTCGGTAGAGCTGTTTCGTCTAAAGCTCTCTGGTGAAAAAGTTGCAGTCGTTGCAAAAGTTGACCGTACTTTTGCGATTTTTCTGTTTCGGACAAATCTTGGCGATCCATCAAGGACTGCAATTCGTGTTGTAACTGGGACATCTCGCTCAAATGGGGATTGAGAGGTAAATTCGGGGTGCGTTGTTCTTGCCAACGATGGTATTCCATCCATCGTTTGTAAGGCACTAAAGCTAGTTTTCGTCCTTCCATGGGGTTGTCAGGGGTCGATTCTGAGATCTTGGGACTTCCGAGGGCCTTTTTATCTTGCTCCCACCAGTCTTCCCAACATGGTTCCCAAGACTCCTTTCAGTATGGGGCCTAACAAGAGAGGTAAAATGCCTCCACGCTGGAACAACATCTTCTTCTTTTGACGAATGGGGATTTTCTTTTGAACCATTTGGCGAAGAACGTGACGATGTTTGCCTAAGCATTGTTTCTGGTGTTTGGACAAAGGGATCGTGCCTTTCAACACGTTCAAACAACATTCGCACACGGTATCGATGACCTCTTTGGAGGCCGATTGAATGAGTTTTTTTCGTAGAGGTGGAGAAGCTTTGGACAGGACAGATAACATGTCCCCATGTTTGACTAAACGTGGTGGTAGTCCTTTCCTTTTCTTTCCTTGGGGTTATTTGGAGGGTGACATCTTTGAGTCTTCAGGAGTACCAAAAAAACACTGATACCCCCGACTTGGTCACAAGCCTTTTTTATACTGGAACGCGTCGCCACTGATTGTCTTTACGTCGTATCAACTTCAGGACAGGCATGACACGTCGTGCAGGGGTACGCAACGGACTAAATCGAGCCAGTTCTTGCTTGGACAAATCCAATAAACTTTGTAACATGCCCGATCTTTCTTGGAATTTGATTTTGGGAGAAGGTACTTTGTGAGCAGCAGCCACTGCCACTAAATTGGAGGGTCCTGCCACTGGGGAAGTTCTTTTGGGGGTCATCAACGGAGAAGTTCTTGGTGTTATCAACGTCTCCAAGTACTCTTCAGTTCTTGGTGTCATCAACGGAGAAGTGGATGAACGTGAGGCTGCCGGAGACGCAGTTACCGCCGTGGCAGGTCGTGGTTTGCGAGTGTAAGGTTGGTTCGGAAGTGCCTCTCTTGCGACTAGTTTTCTTCTGTGGACTTTTCTTTTTCTGGGGGCTTCTTTTCTTTTTCCGGGGTGGTGTCTGGTCAGAGGAGGGTCCGGCCACTGGAGAAGTTCTTCTTCTTCTTGGGGACATGGTCTTTTTCTTTTCCTTCTTGGAGCTTCGTTTGACTTTTTTCTTGGGGAGAAGTTTGGGGGCATTAGGATCCCATCTTAAGAGAGAGCGAATGATGACCCCTCCTAGAGTACCGCTCCCTCCAGGTTTCAAAATGATTTGTTTTTTGGTTTGAGTGTCGATGCGGGGATCGGCCAGTTGGACCAAAGCGACTTTGTTTCGATCGAAAAAGCGTTTGGTTTGATGAGGAATCTGAATGATTCCTTGGAGTAATTGACGTGCCGTCACCGTGAACCATCCTAAGACTTCTTTGAGACTAGCTTCTAAGACACGAGCTCGTATTTGTAGATTTTTTTCTCGACTGATGCCATACAAGGCACGAATCAATTTGACGGGAAGATGCGACTGAAGGGACGTCATGTTCAAAATGTGTGAGACAGACGAAAAGGGTCTGAGGTTTTTATAGATTTTTTTGTGGAGTGAAGTTAAGTCGAGGACGGAGACGTGTACAGGACAGGCCCTCCGTCTTGGCACCAGTGGTGAAACAAGTGGGTACGAAATCGCAAATCCTCGGGAGTCGTAGGTTTCAAATCGACGAGTAAATAGGCGTGTGGAGTTTGAGTGGCATCGTCGTACGCCTGAGTCAGCCAAGGCGTTCCTAACTGTTTGGCTAAGACTTGCACTTGCGATTTATCTCGAGGGCTTTTAAACAAGACCACGTAATGCGCATTGAGACTGATGGTGCGATGGGCTTTACTTTGTTGAAACAAATTTTGGGTGATGTAAACGACACTGGCATTACGGTGATGCCCTTTGCGCGTGAACCACAATTTAATTTCTTCTTCGTCTTCTCCTAACATGTCGTCGAAAATGACCAAATGGGTTTGACGGGAGTCAGAGACGATGCAGTCGTCTTCTTTAGGAATGCCTTCCACAAACACGATGGAATCGCCTTGACTTTCTCGCAAGAGGCTGTACGCCGATTGCCACCCTTTGTAACACCACACGATCCGTTGAGGTGGTCGATCGATCAAATGATGTTTATGTTCGATCAAACGTTTGACGAATTCGGTTTTGCCTGAACCATAGGTCCAGCAATGAGCATGTTAAAGGGATGGCGAAGATACAAAGCCTCCCAACTGGCACGATCTAAGTGTTCGTCGATGATTTTGACAGTAGAGGAAGAGAGAGTAGAGACATCAGAGGTAGCCATAGTGTGAGGAATGTCACTTGTGACACGAAAGCAAACAAGACAAGAGTTTATATACTTTTTTCAGAACACGTTTATTGAATGTTTCAAACATGAATGCGAAAGACAAAAATACATAAAAGCCAAAGGCTTAAGTACAAGAATAAAAGGCACATGATAACCATTACCGTAAAATAAACACAAGTGTCTGTACAACAACATGTTTTGGGTAATGTTCTGACCAGTTCTATAGTAAGGGGTAAGGTCACACAAGTGTCCTCCCGAAAGGGTCTTTCAGGCCTGTCCACGACAGTCCTGTCCTGGGTGACGGGTTCTTCAGGCACCGTCACTAACACGGGTTGAAAAGTAACTTTTTTCCTTGAACAACTCTCATGCATACTGGGCCACTTCCTTGGTCCAAGCCTCAAAATACCATTCTTTCCAGGCAGGGACATCTGTCCAATGGGGATGTAAGTCACAAGCTACACACACATCGTCATACACGTCTTGGGTAGCTAAAAGTTGACGAATCTTTTTTTCCCGTAGAGGTCGAGAAGTATCCAGATGAAACCGCAAGGCTTTGAGCAAAAGGAGTTTTTCGTGACCATTTAAGGCCATGGGAGGTGTGGTAAGTACTGATCGTAAAGAGTCCACAAAGAATCGGCTGGTAAACGAAATCCCAGAAAACAAGTCACTAAGACACACACCACTTGTCGACCCAAATTGAATGGATGGATACAGTTCTTGTAATAATCGATGGAAATGATCCACGGTTTGAATATGGTCATTGAGTTCCTTCCACGGAATCTGTTCAATAATATGTGACATAATAAGTTGCATGGCAGCCTGATTTTATAGTCTCTTTGTTTCGGAAGCAATAAAGGTAATTTCTAACTAGACATGTTCGTTCTCCAGTAGGGAATTTAAATGTTACATACTGTAACCGAAACGTCAGAGTTTGTCTAGATGTTTCGTCTTTCGCTAAGCAGATTCCACATAACAAATGTTGGTAATCCTTTAACTCGTCTTCCTCAATACGTTGCAGTAGGTGAATCTCGAAGTAACCAAAATTACGAACGTCTAGTTCATCATTCACAAACTGAAAGTGTTCAACAAGGTCTGACCACTGAAAGAATTTCTAACGAATCAGTCCTCTTATACCATTCAGGTACCAGTGGTTAAAGATCTGGTGACGTAACGGATGCAATCGTTCTTTACGTTTGACTTGTATTTTGACCAGCAATCGATAAATCCTTTCTCTCAACTCCACAGGCAAGCCCAAAATGTTCTCTTGTAAAGTATCCATAAGTATATACACTGTTTTTGGAATCCTTGGGTGGTGGCCAATAGCCTCGTTTACCTTTGTGCCTGATGTAATATCCACTCATAATCAGTCTTCTTACACTTTGGAACAGAGCATAATTTAAAAACGGTTGAATAACTTTGCGTTTGCGTTTCACTTGTATTTTGATCAGTTCTCGGTAAATGCGTTCTCTCAACTCCACAGGCAAAGCACGAATGTTCTCTAGCAAAGTATCCATGAATAGGTCATACTAAATCCTCTTTTGTCTGACACAAGAAATGTACCGTTTGCACAGACATGGTTTTACTTCAGTGTCGAATTTAAATCGTTTAGTTACTAATTTACACATTACAATTCGTTCAGAAGTTTCCTCTTTCACTAAGTTGACATTGTGAACAAGATGTTGGTAATTCGTTAACTCTTCCTCTGGAATTCGATGCAGTAAGTTTACAATGTAGTAGATAAAATCATCCAGAGCAATCCAATCCTTTTTAAAACTAGGGGATCGTTGATCAATGTCTGTCCAATGGAACACTTTCAACTGAATCAGTCCTTGTATAGCATTCAGGTACCAGTGGTTCAAACACCGGTGACGTAACGGATGCAATTGTTCTTTACGTTTCACTTGTATTTTGACCAGCTCTCGGTAAATGCGTTCTCTCAACTCCACAGGCAAAGCACGAATATTCTCGTGTAAAGTATCCATGAACAGATTATGGTAAGTTACTTCAATGTCTCGGTCCCACTAAGGGTAAGTAATGACAATTCGGTGACCATCGAGCATGTTCTACGTAGGCCGAATCTTGCGGTTCCCAGTGGTGAAGTGACACACCGCAACTGAAGCACTTGACTTTATCTCCTTCGCCCAAGTAGAAAAATCCGGCTCTGGCTAATTCTTCCGGGGTCGGGCCCCCCAGATACTTAGGCCATTTTCCTTTGAACGATTGAAGACGATTCTCAAAGTCGCAGTATTCCGACCAACGCACAGGAAACGAATATTCGTCTTTCACAGGTTCGTTTCGATGAGGGTTGGGTGACATGAACAGGAGTTTGCTCAGGGCTGGATGACATCCGTAGGGGGGATGACGTGAAGGTGAACATTCCCCTTTAAAACGAAACCCAGTAAAATGTCCAAGAGGACGAGCGGCATCACTTTCGCATCCCTCAGGTTTGAAACGTACAGCATCACTTTCCATAATAGGGTAGTGACACTAAAGTTCCCATGATGCTTTTGCGGCATCGCTAAGGTCACAACGTACAGCATCGTACCCATCGCAAGGCTCACAATCGCATTCGACTTCAGAAGCCCCACACTTGAATTGTGCCTTTCTAAACAACTTGTCTTGTGTTTCTCTGAAAGTATTCATCTTGTTAGCTCGGTCTTGGCAATCACAATGAACTATCGATCTTGCCTAGGGTTCCTTTTTATATACAGACCAATACCGACGTGTCCATACGGCAACATAAAGTGATTGGAAAGTCTCACTCGCTTCTGGTACACGAGTTGATAGACTTTTTCCAAGGGTCGACTGACGATGTGGTGAGTGGGTAAACGTACAATCTTGTTCGGTTAATAGGTGGTCACTTTAAAGTTTCCATCCTCTCCGGGTTGCAAGGCTTCTTTCAATACCCCAAAGTTGACCACACGACTGGTACGATAATTCAGAGTCAGTCCTTTCACTTTGCACGTCGTGTGCACTTCTCCTTGTTTGTCCCGGTATTCGTAGCCGTAATTTTTGGGACCACCACTGACGAAACTTAGAACCTTGTCGTCGGGATGCTCGTCTGTCCAGGCTCCTAAACGGTCTCCTTCGATGTCAGGGTGCTGTTGATTCGGGTGATGGATGTAAATGCAACTGTCCGTGTCAAAGCACAGGACGCGTTCCCTTGACAGTTCTAAAGCTTCGTACAATTTTAAGCGAGCATGAGCTGTCACGTAAGCCGCAATGATGACATTTCCAAAAGGGTTGTCTTGTACAAAGTCCAGATCTTCTTCGTAATTGACCAAGATCAAATTCTCTCGAACGACGTCCACGTGTTTCATGTATTTGGTTTTGTCGTGAATCATCTGGAAATAGCGGGAAGGTTCTGTCAAATATTCCGTCTTGGGTAAACACGGTCGTTGTGCCATTTTTCCCCACAAGCAATTTAACATCACTTTGGCAAACGATCGCCTGCCTTCGTTTTTCTCAATGTGGTCTGAAGAGATGCCTTCTTGTTCATAGTATTTCTCTTTGAATTGTATTTGGTCTTCGGGAGTGTGACACCAGGAAGGATAGCCGCCGGCTTCTTCCTTCAGTTTCAAAAAGGCATCCACGTAGTCGGCGAAAATGCCTTTCTGACTGGGGTCACCCTTGTGGTATTATTGTGTCTTGGGAAAGTGGCAAATTTCGTACACTTCTAACAGTTGGTATCCCATGTCCAGAGCTTTGAACAATTCTACGCTGACCCAGGTTCCCGTCAAGGCCCGTTCTTCCTGGCTGTGCTGACAAGGTTGGTCTTGGTTGCACGTTTCGGCACAAGTACGGCACAATGGAAACATCAGTTTGCCTTGACAATGGTGAGGTAAGACGGGATGGTATAGGTTCGTGGGAGGCAAAACTTTACACTTGATCAAGCCTTCGTATTGTCGAATGTTTTTCAGGTCGATGTGTTCCGTGAACAATTGCGGGTGCCCTACAGGAAAGCGACAATATTTGCACACGTAGGGATACAGCGAACACACGTCCAAGTATTTGATTTCTTCTCCTTTCTCTTCGTCGGCTTGGTACAGCAAACAGGTGGCATTGGTCCTTCCTCCGTAAAAACTATCCCTCGGGTTCAGCGGGTCCATGAATGGGTAACTTTCCACGAGGCGTTTAAACTCGGGATCGGTTTTCAAACGGTGATCGTACTCGTGTTCCCACATTTCCACCACTTGGTATCCTTCCTGTTCCAACTTTAGGTGCCGCTGACAAGTGTCCTGGTACAAGTCTTCCATGGTTCGTTGAAAAAACTGATGTTTAGTACTACGATCAGATTAACAGACGGGACATCCGTGAAATAAGCAACCGTTAAACTCGTACACGATCTTGGGGTTTTCTAAGTCTCAGCCATCGACCGAATACGTTCCGATGGTCTTTTCACCCCGTCCGTTGCGGGCATGCTGAATCCACTTGTCTTCCTTGTCGCACAAGTAATGTAACCAGCGTAGGGCTTTGACCGAGTATTGACGTTTGACATAGTGGGTCGTTTGAGGACTGATGACAGCCACGGTGTTTTCAGGCATGAATCGTTGTCGATACACTAAGGAAACACTTTGGCAATGGTGCAAGCTTCTTTCAAAGGATCGACCCCTCCGTGTTCCATGAACAGTTCTCGAAATTTTCCACAGCAACGTCGTAAAATGTCCACGTCGGAACGACAATACTTTAACATTTCTTCCTGAAAGTCGAAAGGGTCCGAGGCGTGAGCCTGGTACCAAGCGTAGAAAGCTTCTCGTTGTTCGGTACGCATGTTGTCGGGGTCGTAATAGTGAGCCTCAGGTAAATGGGGTGGAACGGCATGTTGATTCTCTTCCGTATTGAAAAAGTGTGGAAAGTACCCTTTAGCCATTTCTGTCATTCCAAACGTTTTAGGCATTCGACTCAAAGGCATGGCCAAATAGCTCATCGAATCTTTAAACTGTACTTGTCCCACTTGCATGAAAATGATTTTGGCTCCGTTCAAAGTCACTTTAGGACGTTCGGTGCCATGTTCCGTATAGTATCTGAAAAGAAACTGTCCATCGTATCCGGAGAAATTGTCAGCCATCACCGTTGCATGACGATGACAATCTCCGTAACGTTCGATGTCCTCTTGGCTCCATGTCTTGTCGATGGGGTCTAAGACCCATCGAGCGAAATCGGCTAACGTGTTCGGTCCCCGAAAGATTTTTTCCCGTCCTCCAGGAATCTTGCTGCAGTGAGGGCAAGGACTGAAGATAGGTTCTTGAATGCACTTTTCGCAAGCTCGATGAGCCACGGAGAAATTAGGAATGTGAATACCGGTCTCTTGCATGCATTCGAAATCGAAAAAGATGAAATTGCCTTTCTTCTTGTGACCGTCCTCTTTGTCTGGTGGATTTTGGTATTTTTGCACTTAGCATTGGTGTTCTATGTCCACGATGTGGTGACAAATGTGACATTTTTTCTTTCCTCGACATACGTGTGCCTTGGCAGTATTGGTACATATGCCTTCTCCACACGTAGGGCACAATCTCAGGAGTTGACAAGCACACTTCTGCTGTGAACCTTGTGTCTTCAGATGTTGTTGGTAACAGGTAGGGCTGACAAACGTGCGCAGACAAGTTGAACAAGGCACTGGTCCTTCGCTCAGATAGGGTGGAGAGGCCAAACATCCTGAGCATTTCAATCTGCAATGTTTGTGTTGCTCTCGATTATTATAACCATGGTCACATTTCTCACAGTAATAACCGTATCCCAGGAATCCAGTGATACTGGTAATGGTATCGAAATGGTCATCGTGATAATAGACATCAATGTATTTTCCGTCCTTAAAGTCTTGGCCTCGAAACAAGAGAGGTCCGCGCAATTCTTGAGGGTGCACTTTCAAGGTGTAGCGTGGAGCTAGGACATCTTGCAATTTTTGCATCTCAGGAATGCCACAGGGTGTGTCTTTGGATAGGCCAGCTTGTTGCAACAGGAGTTCTGCTTCGTTTCGTTGTTTGGCTCGGTCCGATTGTTGAATAGTTTTCCAGGCTCTTTTCCATTCTATCGTGTCGTTCTTGTTGGCATAAGTTCGTCCCACCACGATGGCTCGGGCTAAACACATCTGGTCTTGAGGGTTGTGAATCTGGACGAGCTACGCTTAATGCTGCGAAGCTCGTTCACCAATAACATCTTTTTGCGTCCAGTCCCTTGAGGAGGAGAGACGTGAGTCATGTCCAGTGTGGCTTTTCCATCGGTGATTATTAGATTGTTGCACGTGTTGAATCTTGTCCATGACTTTGGAAGCGGTCAATTCTGCAGGGGTGCTAAACTCGATCCAAACAGGGGATTTCAAACCGTCGTGTTGTATGGAAAGTCTCAAGCGATCGTCTTCTTTGGGTTGACATTGTCGCTTGAGTGCAGTGAGCAAAGAATCCCACACCCCAGTGATGAACCCTTCGGCTTTCTCTAACTGTACTTCAGCTTTGAAATCTTTAAACTTCGCCGTGTATTTGTAAGCCGTGGTTCTAAATTTTCTAGAGGAGCGCTTTTCCGTCTCTCGAATGGAATAGTATATTTCAGGGTTGACTAAGGGTGGCGAACTTGGTTTAGAGGGTTCAAATTCTGGTTCACTCATGTCCTCTTCAAAATCACTGGCATGAATTTGTGCCAAGACTTCAGCTCTGGTACGAGGCGATAGATCACGTTTCTGCCTCTTACTTTCTTCTTCTTCTTCTTTCTTCTCGAATGAATAGGATCGTTTCATCTTGAGTGAAAAACGTCAAATGACTCAAGTTTAAACATCATGGACTAATTTATAGTCATGGCAGACCAGCGTATATAAAAGGGTGTGTGTCTTGTCCTTTCACTATTCATTTCACTCTCAAACCCAGCACAACGATGGAAGAGACTAACCAAATCGAACGTTTCATCAGAGCTTTGCGAGGGGTCATTAGAAAATTCTCTTCAGACCAGCCGACGGACTACTCTCCTTCCTTTCGAGATAAAAGTCAAGATACTTGCTATATCTGTCAGAAGAAAGGGCATTGGTCTTCAGAGTGTCCAGACCGTCAAAAAAGAAAAAAGGGGCTAGAAAAGACAGAAGTCAAGATACCTGTTATTATTGTCAAGAAAAAGGTCGTTGGTCTCCAGATTGCCCAAAAAAGAAACAAGAGGAGTCAGAAGAAAAGAGGGATTCTTCAGAAGAAGAGAGGGATTCTTCGGAAGGAGAGAGGGATTTTTCAGAGGAAGAAGGCAGACAGGTGAAGAAAAAGAAACAGGAGAAGAAAAGAAGAAGGGAAGAAAGCGAGGAGGAAGAAGAAGAAAAGAGTGTGACGGTGAAGAAATTTAAAAAACAGAGAGACTAAACAAGGAGATAGAAGAAGTGTATAAACTTTTTAAAGTGATCTGTTGTGAATTGTGAATTGGATTGTAAATATTTATAAAAGAATAAATTAGATATAAAGGTAAGTGTCTTTGGGTTTTGATTTTACAATAAGAACGTACACTCACACACTCATACACAGGCACGTACTATAGGGGTAAAATTGGGGTTTTTTTTAGTTATTGGCAATTGAAAGTCTATCTCTTCTCGAGAAATGTGGATGGCCCTGAAAAGGGCCTTTTTTTGGTGTAGGGGTGAGTTTAAGCAATCAACTTTATCTGCCTTAAGCCTTTGCCACGGCCAAGGCCTACTTCTGGACTGCGTACTGTTGATGATGATGATTTGGTTGAAATCACTAAGGGTGGCACGGTAGGCTTAGTCACAGGGTTGGAGTGCTTAGCTCGGGAAGGTCGTATTCTCTTCGGTCGTGATAAAGAAGTCTGATACATTTGTTTCAGACTTCTTAACTCCGCTAAAATGTCTAACAGTACCGTGACCGTTTGATTTTCACACCCTTGTTTCTTTGCTGCTACTTCTTCTTCTTGTTGTTTTTTTCTTACCTCTTCTTCTTGCTGTAGCAGAAAAGCTTATTCCGCTTCCTTTTGCTGTTGTATAAATTTCTCCAATTCTTCTTTCTGTCTCTGTCTAAAATTCTCCATGTGCGGTAATGAAGAAGGTGACGAAGGTTCCGGAACAAATTCTTGCGAGGTAAGAAAATCCACAAAATCCCAATTCACCTCTTCTGAAAGTAAGTCCGGGTTCCCTTGGGCGGTCTCCACTGCTGGTGCACCCCAATGGATCGTTTTCTGAGTTTCCGTCATGTTGAATCACTGTCGCATAGATTGACTGCACACAGGCGCTAACGAATCTATATAGACCAACTGACGTCACAGACTGCTCTCTTCGGATTGGATGCGGGCTGACTGAATTTTGTAACGCGTGTTCGGATTGGTGAATGAACTCAATCCGTTTCAATCCTTCCTCTACCTATAAATAAGCGCAGTTCACTGCATTGATTCACCTGTTCTCGTCGCCTCACGATGTGGACCACAGTTGAATCATCCACCCTTGTGTCATCAATGATGTTTAGAACGGACATGCTCATGTATGTCCGGTCCAAGTGGACTATTGTTGATAGGACAGATACTAGTCTATGGATGAGAAGAGTTTCCATAGAAAGACAAGGATGTCTCAAGAGGGTACTTGTGTATGGACCTGCAGTTAGAAGGAGTTTAAGAAGAAGAAGAAGATGTGACAGATGCCATGTATGTTAATATTAATATTAAGATAAACCCAAAGGCCGTTTTCAGGGCCGCCCACATTTCTCGAAAAGAGAATGACTTTCCATTGACTACCCCTTTTTTTTAAATTTTAAAAAAAAAAAAAATCCCATGTTCAATTTCCCTTGACGCTATACAGTCCCACCCTGTTTAAATTTCTTTGACGCTATACAGTCCCTATTCCCATGTTCAATTCCCCTTGACGATCAACAGTCCCACGATTTTTCTCCATGTTAATTTCCCTTGACGCTATATGTTCCCACGATTTTTCTCCATGTTAAATTTCCCTTGACGTTATATGTTCCCAGGGGTGTTTTTAATACTAAGTCCCATTGACGCTATTGTATCCCTATTCACTACTCTCACATCAATTTCAAGAACAACACCTAATTCACAAATATATCCATATTTGTATTACACTATAGCTGAACATCATAGCCTTGAGTTAAGAAACTTGACAGTGGACAATTTACAAAACTATTCCCTGCTATCGCTTTCCGATTTTGTTTCCAGGTTTCATTATTCTTGTGTCTGGGTAATTCATGTAGAATTGTAAGTTCGGAGTGATCTTGCTTAATCATGATATTGCGTATACAAACAGTAGGTAGACTTTGGGTTAGTTTAATGGCCATAAGATGTCTGTAATAAATTCAGACAGTGAGATTTTGAGAAGTCAACCTAAATTAGCTTGACTTTATATAATAAAACCGATTTCCATTAAATTATGAATTATCTGATGTATATTGATGCAAATATTTCCGTTATCCTCAGTTACCATCGGGAAGCATTCAAACAAATACTGCAAAGGGACACCGACAGGAAGAAAATTTACCATTGTTACTGAACATGATACGTCGCTTTTCTATTTACAGCTGACACGGATTGCAAATGGACTATACGAAATCTGAGACTCGGTATGCGTAGAGGAAAATTCATTTGTATGTCACTGACGTAGGCGCAATGGCAGTTACTTAAATTTTCTTCCTGTCTGCCACATTTTTCAATATTTCTTTTCATCCTCATTCCATACAGTTGATGTCTAATCCGATCGATGATGAGGAATACGATGCTTTATTTTGGTAGGACAGACACTAACGATAACAATATATTTGCTTAAAAAACTTAAGAATATAAATTAGTTCTTATTCTGACAAATAGGCAACTAAAACCTTAACATTAACACAGTACACTTTAGTCACTTTATAAACTGACTTTGCATGTAAATACAAAAGCTCTTACACATAAAAGACGTACCTGCAATGAATTAACTACTACCTATTAATCAAGAGTAAAATACAGTCATACCCGCACAGTTGAAATTAAATTACATGTGCTGTTCTCAGCAATATATCCACTTGACACTCTAAATGAAGAAGATATTAACAAAAGCAAGAGGAAAAGTAACAAATTACTCACATATCACTTTCTAAGTTATAGGTCGAGTATTTTATTCCATTTGTTTCGCTGGGCAAGATTTATCTTATAGCACGAGTGTCATGATAACGTTATGAAATATTTCATTTGAAATTAAAAATGACACCAATGCACATCTCCTCTGCACCGATACAGACGGTATGTTGCTGAAACTGGAGACGGAAAATATTTTATAGGAGGCGCTCTACAGATATTATGAACTTCTAAGAGAGTGGCGGGTGCAAGGTGAAGTTATTTACATTTGCATCATGTATAGTGGAGAGAATGTATGCATACCTCTATATTACTTTCATCTATTGTGGCTGAAATTTCTTTGGATATTGTACTTGTGGTAATTGTACATTATCTAAGCACACATCTAACCAAAATGACTGCTCCCTTGTGCTCAAGAACATCAGTCTAAATTACCCTATCTTTGTTAAATAGGGAAAAGGCATTTTGCCAGACTAGACAATACCAGCTTCTGGAAGAGCATTGAATGAAATACGACATCTATAAAATGTAAAAGATCTTTTTAAAATTTACATCTGAACTCCGTGAAGTGAAACTGACCAAGAGGGCTAGAAGTTTTTTGAAAGGTGCACATCTGAAGTAAAACGTTAAGCTGTATACTCTCAAATCCATATTAAACACATTAATCATACATCAATATAAAGGGAATTAAAAGTTCTTTTGAATAATACCGATGATATTCAAGGTCTTTTCTAAATAGGAAGCAGAGGCATTGAGGAAAGCCTGGGAAATTCTGTTTGTTCTTGTTGTTGAAAGTCTAACCCTAAGCAAAATACGAAACGGAAGAGCGCCAGTAGAGGGACAAGGTGGAGGTATCAAACCACCTATGACACTGGTGACTTTCCTGAGGACCGCTATCTGTACAGTGACATTAACAAAGGGTGGTATGAATTTTTAAGGACTTAAATAACGCAGTATCTATTACAGAGTTTTGTAAAATTATTTGTATTTTTAGTAGCTTTAGTGCGACAAGTGCTTTTCTCCAGGATACTTACTCCAGAACAGCCATGGTAGCTTTCTCAGGCTGGCCTCGATGTCGCCTCTGCACGTTTCACCTTTGAGGACTCCTCAAATGTGACGTTTCCAGCCCGGCACGCGGCTCAGGACCCCTTTTTTCGAATACGCAGATTAGAATGCAAGCATTTTGAAGGATTCCGCTGAAATGGGACCAATTGCACTTGGTTGTCCTTAGCCAGAAGATCGCGCTAATGTGCAAGAGTAGTTGCAGACAACCTGTAATAGACGACGAGGTCGACGCCGTTCAAGATCCTATCAGGTTATTTTCTAGCGTCAATAATGTCCCAGGACTAGACGACTTTGATTGCGACAAGAACAACGTTATTGTTTACAACTATATGATGAAGGAAGAACACAAACAATCCCACCAGCTTCTTTGGCCGCTGAAGGTACATAAACGCATGAACTTCGCCGAGAGTCGATTGCTCCTGGAGAGCCTGGCTGAGGTTGAATGCGAGAGCGCTCCACGAATGTCAACCTATTATGCTGAAGGCCGGCTAAGCCAAACTCCTCCGAGCAGTCCGCAAGGCTAAGCAGAAGCTACGACTATAATCTTTCCGCAGCAGCTCTGCTGGTTGTTCAAAAAACTAGCATATTAAGGTTGTTAGCTCTATTCCCTTCCCTCGCGATTGCTGCCAAGGTTGAGACAATCCTAGCCCTAGCGGCTGCATACTTATTGCCAACCTCAGTGATAGGCTATAGGAGGCTCCGTCTGCCGCAGGTTAAAGATAGGGCGAGGTCTCCTACTCTTGTGGTGGAGGTAATGAGATTACTAACCAAATTTGATTTATTCTACTTCGCTATGCCCCTGAAGCACTTCACGGGCGTCTACTTGTGCGCCTGTCGGGGCTTAGCAGGCACGAGACTGATATCGTTAACTTCGATACCTCGTAAAACCGCCGTACCCATTGGGTACAGTTCTAGGCAAAGCCTAAGGTCTGTTCGACTTGAACTCGTATAGTCTCGCGCCACCACCCGAGGTCGTTGCTAATCTCCTTTACACAATCGCTTCAATTCCGGTCACAGATTCGAGTCTATATGTTTAAACACGTCTCTACTGAATCATATGAAACTTTCAACCCCAAAAACGTAACCTTGTGTTCTGAGGCAAAAGCTTCTTTAACGAAGCATGAAATAAAAAAAAATATTTTGGTCCAATATTGGGAAAAGAATGTTTTCCATAAAGTACTTTGGAGTTGTTTGGTACGTCTGTATCAGACTCTAAAATAAAAGTAAAGGAATTAAAATAAAAATACAAGATGGAATTAGAGTTAAGAAAGCTTGAGCTTCAAGAAAAATAAAACGCAGTTATATCAAGCGGAAAGAGAGAGGAAAATGCAGTTGCAGTTCAAAAATAGAGAGAAACAAATGCAAATGCAACTGGAGAAAGAGGAGAGAGACAAATGCAAACGCAAAAAGAAAGGAAGAAAGAGAATTTCAATTTAGTTTAAAAGAACTAGAGCTGGCAAATGAAAAGTACATACCCATTTTACATATAAATTCAAGTTTTGATGTTGCTGAGAATATTAGTTAGTTCTCCCTTTTAGAGAAAAAGAAGTAGATAAATATTTTCCTCAATTTGAAACGAAATTACTGAATATTCAAAATGGTCTAGAGAGCATTGGACTCTATTATTACAGAGTGCACATTTTGGCGAAGACCAATACATCTATGCTTTCCTGTCAGCAGAGCAAACTGCTGACTATGATCTGGGTAAGGAATATATCTTAAATGGTTATGAGTTAGTCCATGAGGCTTATCGATATAAATTCAGGAACTATAAAATATAAGCTGGACAAACTCAAGTAGAATTTGCAAGAGAAAAAGAGAAGTTATTTGATAGGCGGTGCTTAGCAAGAAAGTTGATCAAGATTAAGAAAATCTAATACAACTCGTATTACTTGAAGAGTTCAAGAATTGCATCTATAGTGACTTTAAGACTTATCTTGAGGTTAAAACTTTAGAAAATGCGGCTGACGAGTATTCCTTAGCCCATGAAGTTTTTTTTTAAGTACGTCTTCTACTCAGCAGTCGTATGGTAAAAAAAAAAATATTTAAGCCTAATATGATTTCTTTTAAATCTCAATCTGGCATAACTTTTAGAAATCAAGTTTCTGAAAAGATTGATCAGAAATCCATATCTCTTCTACGTGTACCTGCTGCAAGAAGAAAGAACACATTATTTCTGATTGCTACAAATTGAAAAACAAGAAACAGAATCAAAACGTCATATTCCTAATGCTCTTATATCTATATATTCACGTTCACGGTCATGTATTGAAAGCAATACATTAGCTGGGTCTAATAAACCCCAGTCTGATTTTATTATGGAGAATTATGAACCATTCATGTCGAAGGGTCCTATATCACTCATGCATGACTCAGCCAATCAAATCCCTATTAAAATATTAAGAGACCAAGGAGCTTCTTCTTCTAATGAGATTGTTTTTATTCTGGGAGTAGAGTGTGGCTTTGTTAATTTTCCTCTCCATTGTGATAATTTGTCATCAGACTTAGTCTCAGGATCCGTGACAGTCCGAACAGTGTTGTCTTTACCCTCTGAAGGAGTTCATTTATTCCTAGCCAATGACCTAGCTGGAGACAAGGTTGTGGTTAATCCACTTGTAACTGACAAACCTTGTTTGGATCCGAAAGTCAATCCTATTGAAAAAGAATTCCCTGATTTATATCCAGCTAGTGCAGTTACTGGAGCTATAGAAAAGAAAGCTCTTGAGAATGATGTTGATCAGGAAAGTATTTATTTAGCTGACACATGTATTATTCAGGCTTTTGATGAGGTCACTTTCACTCGTTTGGATCAGTCAAAGGGTATTGATCACAGTGATCCTCTTTTAACTAGTCATTCTCTTCATTCTAATCAGGGTGACTAATGACAATCACTTATCGTCGAACAGGAAAAAGAGCCAGAGATTTCTTGCTAATTTCAAAGGACAATTGTTGAAACTGAAGCCACAGAAGTACATGTTTGTTATTTCGTTAAAAATGGGATTCGTATGAGCAAAAGGAGACAACCTGATGTACCTGCTGGTGACGAGTGGTCAGTGAACTATCAAATTGGAGCTCAAAAATAGTACAGAAAGGAAATTCTTAGTTTGGCCCATGAAACTCTTTGGCTGGTCATTTAAGGGTTAATAAGTTTTATCACAAGATTTTGACTCTTTTCTATTGTCCAAAAATTAAAAGTGATGTTTGTAAATACTGTAGATCTTGTCATACTTGTCAATTGCTAGGAAAACCCAATCAGAAGATACTTAAGGATCATCTGCAACCTATTCCTCCATTTGACGAACCATTTAGCAGAATAATGGTAAATTGTATCGGTCCCTTACCTAAGGCCAAGTCAGGTAAACAATACTTGTTGACCATATTGTGTTCGTCAATAAGATTCCCAGATGCAATTCCTTGGAGGAATATTAAACCTAAAACAATAGTAAACGCTTTGGTGAAGATATATACTCAATTTGGCCTTTCCAAATTGGTAAAATCTGATCAAGGGTAACATTTATGTATGGAATTTTCCAACAACTTATGTACGAATTAGGAATCCAACACTTCAAGTATTCTGTCTATCATCCTGAGAGCCACTGGGCTTTAGAAAGATTTCATTAAACTCTGACAAATATGATTCGGGCATATTGTTTTGATACGGGTAAAGATTGGGATGAAGGCATTCATTTACCACTGTATGCTGTTAGGGAGTCAGTTCAAATATCTTTAGGATTAAGTCCATTTGAACTAGTTTTTGAACATTCTGTGCGTTGACCATTGAAGTTGTTAAAAGAGAAACTTCTTTCTAATGAAGATACTGAAATCAATCTTCTTGATTATGTTTCCAATATTAAGTTTAAGTTGTCAAAGGCGTGTGAAGTTACTTCAGCTACTTTACACTCTACTCAGTCAAAAATGAAATTAATGTATGATAAAAATACAACAAAGGAAAGGAGTTTTCAACCTGGTGATAGAGTTCTGGCTCTCTTGCTCGTACCACAAAATCCTCTTCAGGCTAAGTATTATAGTCCTTACTCAGTTGGAAAGAAAGTAAATGATTTAAATTATATCATCAATAGTCCTGGGAGGCGAAAACAAGAACAACTTTGCCATATAAATATGATAAAGGAGTATGTTGAGATAGATAACTAGGTTCATCATGCGATTAATTTAGTTGTACCTGTCCCACACACTGAAGATTTAAGCGATGGAATGCAATCGGACTATATTGATTTTGAAGTAACAAATATTCGAAATTCAGAAATTATGAATAATCTGGACCAGAAACTGTCACATTTGCAGCAATAAGAAAAGAATGAACTAAAGCATTTATTACTTGAACATGAGCACTTATTTCCAGATGTTCATACAAGAACAAATAAAATGACGTTGAAATTGTAAGTGCCGCACCTGTAAAAAAAAAAAAAAACAACAACACTCATACAGGATAAACCATCTCAAACTGGAATGCTTGAAAAAAGAAATCCAGTATTTGCTGGAGAATGATTTCATAGAACCGAGTAAAAGTGACTGGAGTTCATCATGTACACTTGTTCCGAAACAAGAAAAACTTTCCGCATGTGCACTTATTATAGAAAGGTGAACAGTGTGATTGAAACAGATTCATTTTAGCATTCGTGATTCCAGATGGACTTTATCAATATAAAGTGATGCCATTTGGGATGGAAAGTTTGACTAGTACTTCTCAGCGTTTAATGAACATGATTACATCTGGTCTATATAAATATGATGCGTACATTGATGATGTCATCATCCACAATGACACCTGGAAAGATCATTTAGCGACTATTAGGAAATTCTTTTATCTAAAAGTGAGTTTTGCCGTGCTTTTGTAAAATTTCTAGGACATATCGTGGGACATTGACAAGTTAAACCTATTGATGCTACGGTCAAGGCTATCGCTCAATTCCTTGTGCCTCTCAATAGGGTATGGCTCGATCCTATCTAAAATGACGTTCCAATTTTTCTATAATTGCTCTACCGCTGATAAATTTATTGAGCAAGAAAACTAACTTTCATCGGTCTGAGAAAAGTCAGCAGGCTTTTGATAAGTTAAAAGCCATACTTAAGAGTGCACCAGTTCTTACAGCTGCAAATTTCAGTCAATCATTTAAACTGTCTTTTGATGCAAGTGATGTTGGGGTTGAAGCAGTATTGAGACAGAAATGATGTATATAATGCATTGTGCCATTTTTCTTTAAAAAAATTAAATAAGCACCAGAAAAATTATTCCACACTCGAGGACGAATTTTTGGCTTTGATATTGGCATTAGAAGACTATGAAGCCTACATTAGTTCAAGTCCTTCTCCGATTATTGTGTTTAGCGATCACACCCTTTACTTTCATCGGCAAGATGAAAAACAAAAATCAGATATTATTAAGGTGCAGTTTGATGTTGCAGGAATATATTATTGACATCGGGCACATCATGGTAACACATAATTTAATAGCAGATGCGCTTTCACTTGAATATATTGTTTCATGTACACTTTGTGTCATTCATAAGATTTCATCTTATTTATTTTTTCTTTTTTTTTTGCCGTATGTATATTTGACTTATAGTAACAAGAAGAAAGTTTTTCTTTATGAGAGGAAGTTTTACGCATATTTAATTTAATTGTTTGTTTGTCATTTTTTTAAAAAGAATAATTTTATTACTAGTTATTGCAAATTAACATTGTAGGCTGGACTTGACCTTGTCCACAACTGAGTTCATTTCTATTTGACTTGCTTGACTTTTTTAAAATTTCATTTTATGTAATCAACTAATACATAGCTAAATTGTTCTCTATGTGTATAGGCTTAATATCAGGATCTTTATTAATAGAATAAGTTATAACTTTGATTTCGTAAACATCAGGATGATTCTAGAAAATTATTTTCCATTAGGTAATTTTTTTAGAAAATGCTAATTGTGACCTGATGTCAAGTATAAAACTATGTAATCTTACCATTGTTAGGATTTAGTCATTCGTGCGTTAAATCTTAGCACAATCAAATTGTATCATATGTGTGTACTAGTAATTTTGGGTTGGAATCTTTTTCATGGAAATTATTGAGTTAAAATGATTATTTTCTCTGGAAATAAAAAAGTGCTCTGATAAAATCTAGCTTAAAAACATTCACTGGAATTTATACTGAATTCAAACCTGGAATTATATTACTGCGATTCAACAATGCGGTGTTGACATATCAACACTCCCTAAGCTATAACAGACACGTCATCGCCTTCAGTTTTGGATTGTTTCGTGATTTGCATTGTTTGTATGTTAGTTTTTTATTTTTATTTATTTCATTCTATGCTATTGGAATGGAACATTGTATGACGAACTTAACCTTGTCTAAAATCAAGTTTGTTTTCTACTTAGACTGAATTATTGATTTTTTTAATATTATAATTTTAGTAACAGACCTTATAATTATAACTAACATTTTTATCTTGTAAACATTAATTCCTTCCAGGTTGAAATTTTCCATTAGGTAATAGTTTTTATTTTTAAAAATGCTAATTGTGACCTGATGTGGAATAGAGTACTATATAATCTTGTTACCGGAAAAATTATGAATTCGTACTTTAAGATCTAGCAGAATTAATTGTGTTATTGTTGTGTCCAGAAATTAATTTAGGCTGGAATTTATTTCTTCAAATTCTTCAACTGAAGTCATTTTTCTCTGGTAAAACAAAATTGCTCTAATAAAACTATTGAAAATAGAGACTTGGATCTATAGTGAAATACAAACACAAGGATATATTCTCGGATTGTTGTTATTGTTGTTGTTGTTGTGGGGTTTAATGCCATTTTTCAGCACACGATTGGAATATACATGGCGGCCAGTATTAATGGTGGAGAAAGAACCCGGGAAAACCCCGGAATGAACCACCGACCCACGAGAAGCTACTGGCAAGCTTTCTCACATATCCACATTGGCTGAATGCGAGACTCCAACCGCCGCAGACAGAGGTGAGTTCTCGGATTGTAGTACAGTGGTCCAAAAAAGGATTTTGGCACATCATCATCATGCAGGTCATCACATACACATCAACATTTCAGAGTTAGACTTAATTTGGATTTCTACTAAAGTTCATTCAGAACTTTAAATTATTAGGACTTGTGTCTGTAATTCTAGGACCATTTTGGGATTTAATTCTTAATACCGTGAGTTCTTTTTACCATATTCACTTTCTAGTCTAGAGAAATACATTATTTGTTGAATTTTACAAAATGTGTTTGTTTGCACTCTTTTCTGTTACTTTTATTAAGACAAAAGACTCGTAGCAAGAGAGGGGGGAAGAAAGAGAGAAGAGTATTCGATGTTTTTCTCAGTTTAAGAGCTCAAGTAATAAACAAATCTTTTCTTCCTCTTTCACCCCACCCACTCCGCTCTTATTCCTTAGCTTTCTATGCAATTTCTGTCTTCAGTCTTTTATATTCTTCCGTGTTGTATGTTTTCAACCCATGGGAGAAAGCCCGAGAAGAAATCAAGACTGATTTACTGTTCATCGTTTTCTTATCTGCAAGAGATTTAATTCCACAATGCTTCCTGACAGTATTAGATGTTGTTTCATGATATATAAAAAAAATTAATTCTTATTATAATTGCTTATTTGTCGTCGCTTAATCTGACTTATCCTAAATAACAATTTGATCCAGTCAACACTGATACCCCATATTGCTAGCAGAAAGACAGAGACATCGAAAGAGATGAGGCATGGACGGAAGGACCAGAATACCGGCATATAAAATGAGATGGAGTTGAAGTTGGGCGATACTAATAAAAATGAAATTTGTATTTTTTGTTATGGTTATCGATAATTTGTAAAATAGTTATATGTGACAAAATTTCCATGAATCCCGTCAGGTAGAAGACTTCATACGGAATATCTTCAACACCTTTAACAGAAACGGTAATAAACTTTTCCATCCATCGAAAATATCCGAATATATACACAAAAAGCAACTTTTCCCATTAATCCCATATTGAAAAAATTGAAAAGGTGGGATTTTCAAGCTGATACTAATGCTATGTTTGAAGCAATCCTAGAAAACACTAGGAAGTGCATTCGCGTGGATTATTTGCGTCCTACAACGTCGCCTCCTAGCTGATCCAGCCCTAATGACTAGACAAGATGTTTTCATTTCAGCCTGGTGGCTATGTACAGCCTAAAGAATAATACTAAGCTCAATGCGTGATATAAGGTTTTAGCACACTACTATTTACGATATTTCTTCAGCTAGATAAAGGTTTGCAATCAAAGAAAGGCAAAACTGCTGTATACTGACGCTGAAAATCAAAACTCAAATATCTACAGGGACATGCTCGAGTACGCTCATCTTCATGACAAAAATGACAGACTATCCGAAGGAGGGCCGACTTTACAAAACTGTTAACAAAAGTCTATTTTGGAGACTACAAGGACGAGTGCTACTGCTGGTCATGTGTATTCGATCCTAGACGTTGATACGACAAACAATTGCATAGCAACAAGTAGTCAAATGCGCCAGCAGACATACATTGGGTGCTTTGCCAACTAAACGAATTTTAAGCTCTTAATGACAGCCATGCACAATACCAATCTTTGGTGAATGCCAAGACAGCAAAGAGGCGCGCCGCTCTAGCAGAATGGTTTGCTATGATAGCGAAAAGCCACGTCAGAGAGTTAGAAAAATAATTTTTAAAAACCCTACAATTCGCTAACCAAGAAATTTTGAAACTTGAAGAGGAAACAAAAATTATAAGACTGAAGCTGTGTAGAACGAAGCTGAGTCTGTACAAGATGTATTTCAGACAAGTAACGTGGAGGTGAAGTAAAACTTAACAGGAAAATGTCAGATAATTCGTGTGTCAAGAGCCAAAAATCACTAGTGTTGCTATGAATTATGGGACGCAGACACTTTAATTGCCGATATGATCGACCACCATTAAAAATAATGATTGTAAGCTCGATGCTTTGGATGATGCGTAAGTGCTGGCTGAAAAAAAAATAAAAAGAGATAACTACGGGTTGGTTCTTTGCAAAAATTAAAAATGAGGAGATTAGTACAAATCATTAACAGCACAAAAAAGAGTAAGTCGATATGGTTTCATCGTCGGTAGTCAAACATGTGGCGAAAAGTTAGGAAGTCCATAAAACAACAGCCTAGTACAAGCACAGTCAGAAGGTTCTGAGGACATTTAAGCTGAAATCCATATCGTGCAAAACCGACTAGTGTATTTAAATTTGTTCTGGAAAATGAGATACTATAAAAAGGAGTGTTACGGGTCAATTTGCCGAGTGAACGCTTGGAACGTGAATAGGAAGACTGCCTCAAGAGTTTGCAAAACGTAGAAAAATCGTACAAAGATGGAAATACATTTCAAAACTTTGTTCAATAAGAAGGTTACTGATGACAGAACTATGATATCAGCAGAAGAAACAGCGCCTTTGAGGTTTGGAGGTGGTAAATATATGACTGACCAAACTTAAATAACAGAAACAAGAGTACACACAGAAATTGCTTTTTATGAGCCGGGACTTTAATATCATTCGCGCGAATGGGTACCGTGATTTATTTCTGCTATAACCATTGGTGTTACACCATAAACAGGCAAAATTGCTCACAAACACACATTTTGAATACAATTTTAAAATGCCCAGTTCAATGTATTATTTTCGTACGCTAAACAAAAAAATAAATTCGAACAAGACATTCGTCAACTCAGTCTCGCGTGTATTTTAGATTTATATCACCTAGCTCGTTAAGAATTATGTGGTTGCCACCGGATTCTTCTTCAGGTCGGTCGCGGTAGCAGATTTGATGGTGCAAGGTAATTGAGTCTACTCGGTTCAACGGATTATGTCCAATCCCAAGCTGCTTATCCAGTGAGTTGTATGAACCCGTGCACATGTATCCAGGGAGCATCATGACACCCCCGGCCGCGACAGCTTTCGAGAGACATCAGTCGGCCTTCCAGTCTGTTAATTTTTAAGGAAAATTTTATAGATCAAAGTACAGAACAAAAAGTGTGGAGATGTCCTTTTAGGAAATGTTTGCAAACGTCATTACTCTAACACTGCTCGAGCGCCACACCATGTTAAGTTGTGATTATCATCAGCAGTCGTTTGACCTTAAAGCTTGTACCTGTTCCATATTAAAATATAGGTTGCCCTGTCCAATCCTTTCAGATTTTCGGCTACTCCTGCTGTCGGTCCAATTGCATCTGCAACAGGAATAGAAGGTCTTTTCGTAGAAATTCGTGCTAGTTACTCTGAAAGGAAGTTGCACATTTTCTTTTGAACTCGCTGTCTGGAAATGTCACTTCAGTATACGAGAAAATAAATATCCATCCTTCTGAAAACTACAGAACAATATTTTTAGTGTGTCACCTGCAGAGAAGATCAATATATCACTTTGTCAAACACTCTGTAAGAAATAACGTGTGAACAAAATTAAACCATATTTTCCGTTCAGGTTTTCATTAGAAAACCCTTTGAGTTATCACAATCTATTATTGTGGAAAATTGCAACAAATATGAACAAACAATTACTATGATCATTGATTATCGGATACATTACAGCGCAATATCTACAACAGAGAGTGTATTCAGTGGCTAGGTATGTTTCTCACCTAATTGTTCATGAAAATTGTTAGTGATAGTGATCAATAATTTAAATCCACGTTGCTTCGTCCCATAGTTTTGTGCTGCCTTAATGATCCCACCTTCTTTCAATTACGAGTTCAGCTCTTTACATATGGTTTCATGCTGTTATTAAAAATGACGCCTCAGACTGATCCTACTAAATGACCTTAGAAATCTTGAGGAATTGAGCAAACATTGAAGTATGTGATTCATTGCAAAACAAATGCTATCTGATGAGCATACGTAGTACATCATCTTATTCAAGTGTCCTTGGATATCACGTCATTCACATGGTCCAAATGTACTGTTATTGGCTTTACATTTATGCCAAGCAGACTCGATCGCAATTTGCCCAAATCACCCCAGCAAAAAATAATTTCGTAGCGTCTTGAAACGAAACGTTAAAAATACTGATCTCAAAACTGATGTAAATCGGCGTGCTTGGCACTTATGTGTCAACGTTACGATATGGGTCGATTGATATGGACCCTTGCTATGACTGGGACATAGACTAACATTAAACGATGTAGTCTCTGCGCAAAAAGACTTATCTTATTCCAAAAGGTGGTTGGAGACTTGATTCCGGCATTAATTTGCCAATTTCGTTCTGTTTATACATCAAAGCAATCCGCAAGAATTAAGACCGAAAAAAATGCAAACAAAGTGACCACGACCATTCAACTTTCATGTGTAGAGGTTTAACACGTGACATAAATGCAAACACTGCATACTGCGATACTTTCATAACTTATCAAGTTCTGTTTAACAAGACATGGTAAACTCTTTAACAATACATTGTAAACTGTTTAACTAGACATTGTAAACTGTTTAACTAGACATTGTAAACTGTTTAACTAGACATTGTAAACTGTTTAACTAGACATTGTAAACTGTTTAACAAGGCATTGTAACAAATGATACAAATAAAACGGGAAGATCATAAGAACAACGACTAGGGTTAGGGTTAGGGGTATAAGTAGTAATAGGGGCCACCCTAGCGACAATGGGAATTAGCATTACAGAACCCCTTGGGCCACTCTAGCGACAAGGGAAATTTAACATGGAGAAAAACCCTGGGCCACTCTAGCGACAAGGGGAATTGAACATGGAAATTGAATATGGGAATGTCACCTGGGGATCAGTGGGAATTAAACATTGGTAACGTCATAGGTTTATAGGGTCAAAACCTTTTATAGGGTGAAATGTATTTGTAGGGACAAAGGGTTGATAGGGACAAACATAGACATACAGAAACAAACAATTACACATTCAAACACACAGAAAAGAGGACAGAAATATTCTAAAGAAAGACTCACAGATAGAATAGAGACTCGATAAAGAAAAGTCTGTTGTATGGGTTCAAAACATTTATTCAAGTACATATATACATGGGCTCTCTGGCCTGTGCTTTGGCCTAAGCACTATCCATTAAATACATAAACATTTGAACATAAAAGAAACATATTTACGAGTTGTTTAGTTATTGACTCTAGTAAACTAATGTTTAAAATTAACGTTCACTCCTTTCTAAAATCACTTCATATGCAACGAATTTACATTAAATGTTCGTTTATAAGAAAAAGTTAAAACAAAACAAGTAACAAACAATCAAATAAGAGAAAGTTCGTGTTTGTCTCTATCCGTCACACACGTTGTTTAAAATCTGGTCAGCTACCACTTGTGTCCCAGCATAGATGTTTCCGATCTCGTATTCCCTGTCAGTCGTAAATCTGCTGTTACGTCCATCGTGCTAGGTACACTTATCGGTAAGCAGATCAAGAGCAGTGATCGTCTTCTTCCCATGGAGGTACAGCATATGCCATATGAATAGTCACTTTTCCATCGGTGATGTCGAATTTTTCTCTCACCGACCGCACGTCTTCAATAGCCCTCAAAAGTTTGGAAGAAGTTATTTCTGCAGGTGTGCTAAATCCGAGACATACAGGCGAGTTCAAACTGTCGTGATACATAGATAGGCTCAAACGACCTTCATCTTTGACTTGGCAATGACATTTGAGTTCCTCTAACAGTGAGTCAAGTAGATCCGTAATGAAACCTGATACTTCCTCGGCTGGAACGTCAGACGCGAAGTCTTTAAATTTCACCGTGTAGGTGTAAGTTGTCGTTCTAAATTTTCTCGAGGTCGCTGTCTGGGTCATTTGGATGCTAAAATACTCCTTTAGGTCTATTGAATCCTTTCCCTTCTTGAACGCACTTTGCTGTGACGGTGTGGTGGTGAAAGAGGTCAATGATGTTTGTTCCTTCTCTTTTTTCTTCTGCGTAGAGTTATTCATCTTTCTCGTCGCTTGTCCTCGCAGTGAAGTGTCGTTCTTGGAAGTCGTCCCTTTTTATACTGGGTGATATCAGCATGTCCATAAGGTAAAGTTTTGTGGTCTGGAAGTTTCACTGGTTGCACGTAGTTTGTCATGGCATTAGTACATAACAACTAAGATGTGGTATTGCATTGGTGATGTGATCGTGAGGCATAGAATCACACCCGAGTTTCTCGTTGGACTTGAGTCTTACGCTCTATACTTGCTGTTTGAAAGGATTCATTTTTGTCGATTGGTCTTGGTAGTGACAATGAACTATTGGTCTTGGACGTTGTCCCTTTTTATATGCTGACCAATATCGATGTGACCGTACGGCAACGTAAAGTGATTGGGAAGTCTCACTCGCTTCTGGTACACGATTTGATAGATTTTTTCCAGGGGTCGACTGACGATGTGGTGAGTGGGTAAACGAACAATCTTGTTCGGTTGGTGAGTGGTCACTTTAAAGTTTCCATCCTCTCCCGATTGCAAGGCTTCTTTCAATACCCCAAAGTTGACCACTCGACTGGTACGATAATTCAGAGTCAGTCCTTTCACTTTGCACTCCGTGTGCACTTCTCCTTGTTTGTCCCGGTATTGTTAGCCGTAATTTTTAGGACCGCCACTCGCGAAACTTAGAATCTTGTCGTCGGGGTGTTCGTCTGTCCAGGCTCCTAAACGGTTTTCTTCGATGTTAGGGTGTTGCTGATCCGGTCGATCGATGTAGATGCAACTGTCCGTGTCAAAGTACAGGACGCGTTCCCCTAACAGTTCTAAAGATTCGTACAATTTTAAGCGAGCATGAGCTGTCACGTAAGCCGCAATGATGACATTTCCAAAAGGGTCGTCTTGTACAAAGTCCAGATCTTCTTCGTAATTGACCAAGATCAAATTCTCTCGAACGACGTCCACGTGTTTCATGTATTTGGTTTTGTCGTGAATCATCTGGAAGTAGCGGGAAGGTTCTGTCAAATACTCCGTCTTGGGTAAACACGGTCGTTGTGCCATTTTACCCCACAAGCAATTTAACATCACTTTGGCAAACGACCGCCTGCCTTCGTTTTTCTCGATGTGGTCTAAAGAGATGTCTTCTTGTTCATAGTATTTATCTTTGAATTGCATTTGGTCTTCGGGAGTGTGACACCAGGAAGGATAGCCGCTGGCTTCTTGTTTCAGTTTCAAAAAGGCATCCACGTAGTCGGCGAAAATGCCTTTCTGACTGGGATCACCCTTGTGGTATTGTTTTGTCTTGGGAAAGTGGCAAATTTCGTACACTTCTAACAGTTGGTATCCCATGTCCAGAGCTTTGAACAATTCTACGCTGACCCAGGTTCCCGTCAAGGCACGTTCTTCCTGGGTGTGCTGACAAGGTTGGTCTTGGTTGCACGTTTCGGCACAAGTACGGCACAATGGAAACATCAGTTTGCCTTGACAATGGTGAGGTAAGACGGGATGGTATAGGTTCGTGGGAGGCAAAACTTTACACTTGATCAAGCCTTCGTATTGTCGAATGTTTTTCAGGTCGATGTGTTCCGTGAACAATTGCGGGTGCCCTACAGGAAAGCGACAATATTTGCACACGTAGGGATACAGCGAACACACGTCCAAGTATTTGATTTCTTTTCCTTTCTCTTCGTCGGCTTGGTACAGCAAACAGGTGGCATTGGTCCTTCCTCCGTACAAACTATCCCTCGGGTTCAGCGGGTCCATGAACTGGTAACTTTCCACGAGGCGTTTAAACTCGGGATCGGTTTTCATACGGTGATCGTACTCGTGTTCCCACATTTCCACCACTTGGTATCCTTCCTGTTCCAACTTTAGGCGCCGCTGACAAGTGTCCTGGTACAAGTCTTCCATGGTTCGTTGTAAAAACTGATTTTTAGTGCCACGATCAGGGTAACAGACGGGACATCCGTGAAATAAGCAACCGTTAAACTCGTACACGATCTTGGGGTTTTCTAAGTCCCAGCCATCTACCGAATACGTTCCGATGGTCTTTTCACCCCCTCCGTTGCGGGCATGCTGAATCCATTTGTTTTCCTTGTCGCACAAGTAATGTAACCAACGTAGGGCTTTGACCGAGTATTGACGTTTGACATAGTGGGTCGCTTGAGGGCTGATGACAGCCACGGTGTTTTCAGGCATGAATCGTTGTCGATACACTAAGGAACACGCTTTGGCAATGGTGCAAGCTTCTTTCCATGAACAGTTCTCGAAATTTTCCACAGCAACGCCGTAAAATGTCCACGTCGGAACGACAATACTTTAGCATTTCTTCCTGAAAGTCGAAAGGGTCCGAGGCGTGAGCGTAGAAAGCTTCTCGTTGTTCGGTACGCATGTTGTCGGGGTCGTAATAGTGAGCCTCAGGTAAATGGGGTAGAACGGCGTGTTGATTGGCTTCCATATTGAAAAAGTGTGGAAAGTACCCTTTAGCCATTTCTGTCATTCCAAACGTTTTAGGCATTCGACTCAAAGGCATGGCCAAATAGCTCATCGAATCTTTAAACTGTACTTGTCCCACTTGCATGAAAATGATTTTGGCTCCGTTCAAAGTCACTTTAGGACGTTCGGTGCCATGTTCCGTATAGTATCTGAGAAGAAACTGTCCATCGTATCCGGAGAAATTGTGAGCCATCACCGTGGCATGACGATGACAATCTCCGTAACGTTCGATGTCCTCTTGGCTCCACGTCTTGTCGATGAGGTCTATGACCCATCGAGCGAAATCGGCTAGCGTGTTCGATCCCCGAAAGATTTTTTCACGTCCTCCAGGAATCTTGCTGCAGTGAGGGCAATGACTGAAGATAGGTTCTTGAATGCACTTCTCGCACGCTCGATGAGCCACGCAGAAATTAGGAATGTGAATGCCGGTCTCTTGCATGCATTCGAAATCGAAAAAGATGAAATTGCTTTTCTTCTTGTGACCATCCTCTTTCTCTAGTTGGGGTTGGTATTTTTGCATGTAGCATTGGTGTTCCATGTCCACGATGTGATGACAAATGTGACATTTTTTTTTCCTGAACATACGTGTGCCTTGGTACTATTGGTACGTATGCCTTGTCCACACGCAGGGCACAATCTCAGGAGTTGACAAGCACATTTCTGCTGTGAACCTTGCGTCTTCAGATGTTGTTGGTAACAGGCAGGGCTGACAAACGTGCGCAGACAAGCAGGACAATGCAAAGGTTTTTGCCCTTCGCTCAGACAGGGTGGAGAGGCCAAACATCCTGGGCATTTCCATCCAAAATGTTTGTGTTGCTCTCGATTATTATAACCACGGTCACATTTCTCACAGTAATATCTGTATCCCAGGAATCCGGGGATGGCGGTAATGGTATCGAAATGTTCATCGTGATAATAGACATGAATGTATTTTCCGTCCTTAAAGTCTTGGCCTCGAAACAACACAGGTCCGCGCACTCCTTGAGGGTACACTTTCAAGGTGTATCGTGGAGTTAGGGCATCTTGCAATTTTTGCATCTCAGGAATGCTACAGGGTGTGTCTTTGGGCAGTCCGGCTTGTTGTAACAGGAGTTCTGCTTCATTTCGTTGTTTGGCTCGATCGGATCGTTGAATAGTTTTCCAGGTTCTTTTCCATTCTATCGTGTTGTTCTTGTTGGCATAGGTTCGTCCCACCATGATGGCACGGGCTAAACACATCTGGTCTTGAGGGTTGTTAATTCGGACGAGACTTGTTTTGGTGTTGCGAAGGTCGTCCACCAATAAGACCTTTTGAGGAGGAGAGACGTGGGCCATTTTGAGTGTGGCTTTACCATCGGTGATGTCAAACTGATCATTAGATTGTTGTACGTGTTGAATCTTGTCCATGACTTTGGAAGGGGTTAGTTCTGCGGGTCTGCTAAACTCGATCCAAACAGAGGATTTCAAGCTGTCGTGATCTATGGATAGTGTCAAGAAATCGTCTTCTTTGGGTTGACATTGTCGCTTTAGTGTGGTGAGCAAAGAATCCCACATCCTGGTGATGAACCCTTCTGCTTTCTCCAATGGTACGTCGGACTTGAAATCTTTAAACTTCACCGTGTAGGTGTAAGTCGTGGTTCTAAATTTTCTAGAGGGTCGCTTTTCCGTCTCTCGAATGTGATAGTACTTTTCAGGGTTAACTGGTGGACTTTGGTTTGGAGTGGGCTTTCTATGTCTGGTCGCAGACGTGGAAGGTGTTGGTTCAGGTTTGCTCATGTCTTCGTTTTGAGCGAACATTTCTTTTCGTGTGTGAGGCGATACGTCACTTCGCTGCCTCTTACGTTCTTCTTCTCTCTCACTGAAATCGTGCGATCGTTTCATCTCGATTGCTGATTCAGAAATGATTTAACCAAGTTCATTCTCTCCATATATACCCTCTCTACCTCTTGTTGTCACAATGACTTGGCATATTTCACAAGGGCAAGTGAAAGCCAAGCATATAGCAGCCCAACGACAGCGGTGCGTCTTAAACACCTCATGCATCTTGATGACCCTTCGATTCAAACCCTACCACGAAAGAAAAAAGTTGCAAGAAAAAAACCCAGACAGTTGGTGTCTTCAAGAGAGCTAGAGACGCCGGCACTGTGTCGCTGGGACGCGTACGTACTCCAGAAAACTACGCCACTCGACAACGTTGTCTCCTTCTCTCAGTCACTTCTACTTTGTCGCTGAATACATTCTACCAACCCTGTTTTAACACACGTTTCTTCATCTGATATTTTTAAAAAATATACTAAACGCATTTTTAAAAGAACTACCCTTTTTCGACAGCAGTGACGGCGTCTCCTCCTGCTGTTACCACTGTTGCTGCACAAAGATGATCTTTCCTTAAGATCAAAATATGAGACAGAGCAAGTAAGTTGTGAAGTTGAGCGGAGGTGTCTAAACAACAACTGTCAAGCCCCTATGTTCCATTTCTGTTTGTGATAATAACTTGTGATACTTCACATTTTCTAAAGTGGAAATCTTTACAAACCGTACAAAAGTTATATGACTTTGGCTTCTGACAGTTGTACAGACTCTTCACTTTATAAGTGTCACGAGAAAATAGTGTATCCAAGTTTTACCATTTTCCAAAACACCCACACACTTGCAACGTGACCAGAATCTGTACTTCTTTATTTGTGGATATCCAACAGACCCGTCCCAGCATATATTAAGAACTGTAGGAATATCACCTCATTTTTTTCAGAAATATCAAAGCTTTTATGTGTATCTTCCCTGTTCCACCCTTTATTAGTGCTTAGGTATATTCCCTAAAGACAAAAACAATTTGGAACAAAATTAAATTTTGAATTAAGGTTTCTCTCTGTTTATACATTTTTTTCAAGTTGTTGGTACATGGCATACGACATCCAAATACTTTCTCAAACTGAGAGGCATTTCTACACATGTCATTGCCTTTGTTAAATTCGGTTTTGTTGGTTAGTCAACGTTAATCTTTAATTCTATTTTTATGATGTATTTCTTTTTTGCTAAAGATTTAATTTATTTATGTTGTTTAGTCTGTTGCTGCAAAAGAAAATACATGTATCTATAGCAAAGTGTTTAAGTTTGTTCAGTTTTTTATTTCAAGCTCTACAAAAGGTACCAAGTTTGTCTTGCAAGGGGATTACAATTTGCTGTCTTTGTGTTCGTTGCTTGCCTTATATCTTTTTGTTTTAGGATCATATTTCTTCTGATGTAAATACATACATCAATGGACAGACAGCTTGGGTTATCATCCTTGAGGTTCACTGTACTTTTAATTTCTTTACTTCATACAAACCCCAAAATCACTAGCTTGAAGGGTAAAAAATAACAAAAAACTGACACCTGGTACTGTAACACATCTGTCTCTGTTGATGTGAGTGTGCTTGACAAAATGTTTGAGTAAGATTAAAAATGTTTGTCAGTTTCAAAACTCGAACCAGTACTGTGGCCGTTTAATATTTTGATGTGGCAAGAAGAAATGGTACAATACGCAACAAAGGGATTGTACATTTACACTCCAATCTGTCTGCACTGCAATGGTAACAACGCTCTTGCGTTGACATTATTTTGCCACACTACCTAAGAAAAAACAATTCATCACTCATCATAAACGATTTCATTGGCTATACATATTTTCTTACCGCTTTCGCTTCGAATTGACTTCAGTACCTTTTCGCACAGTGACGAGATCGGACGTGTTTTTTTATTTTTTATTTTTTATTCTGCGGCTGGTCGCTACACTACTTGCTCTGAATTTACAACCAAACATTGTGTTACGCATTGTAAGTGACTTCATTGGCCAACCGATATTTTACACTTCTGTCACTATTAATGTGAGTGTGCTTGTCAAAATGTTTGAGTAAGATTAAAAATGTTTGTCAGTTTCAAAACGCGAACCAGTACTGTGGCCGTTTAATATTTGATCTGGCAAGAAGAAATAGTACAATACGCAACAAAGGGTTTGTACGTTTACACTGTCCAATCTGTCTGCACTGCAATGGTAACAACGCTCTTGCGTTGGCATTATTTTGCCACACTACCTAAGAAAAAAACAATGTATCACTCAAGCAGCAGAGAGGGTGAACAGACCATAAAATTCCGACAAAACAAATAAAACAAACAAAATAAAATCATCTCGTAGAAAGGTCCAGATTTTTACAAATGAACTTTTCCTTGAGATGTTTTATTTCTGTAATGGCCGATTATACTAATGAAACCCCAGTTCGAAATAGTAGCTGAAAAAAATAAAGTATTCTACGTGTTTATTTATTTTTTGTTTATTTTTTTGACGACCAACGTAATAGGTACCCTCTCTGCTGCTATTAATTTACCACCATACCAAGTTTGATGAATATTTTTCAACGCGTTCTCGCTGTCGTTTCTCCTCATCTGTTTCACCTTTATTTGTTCTATGTTTCAAGTAATATTCAAGTTCTGATGGTAGTTTTTCTATTTTTGGATTTATGTTCTTTCTTTTTCTGTAATATATCATCAAACTTCTGTATCGGTCTCCACCGCAATTTTTGCAAATCTGATATAATCCTCTAACGCCGTTGTTACATCCAACACAACTTCGTGGACCAGCATGAGAATTTTTCTTTATAAGGTAATTATGTTTCTTGCAATATTCTCCACGGCGCATTTGTTAGTGGTTCCCTGACGCAGCCACGCACAGTTGAATGATATCTTTTTAATTAAATTTATACCTCTTCTGCTGATATTAATTAAAAGATTGTTATATTAAAAAATAATGGTACATTCGGAATCTCATACTGCAAGAATAGGTCGAGAACGATTAGAAGCAATTAAAAAATCTCTTCCTGTCAGAGACTCATTCAGAAAAAATCTGCAAGCGCAGCAAGAAGCACAAGTTGAGTATGAAGAAGAAACTAAAAAACTGTTTAAGCCCGTCACTGCAGCTACTAAGAAAGTTAGAACTGTCATCAAAAAGGATCTTCTTCCGGTATCAAAACAAACTGCAGCGCTGACTGGACAGACAATGGAGATTTTACGAAATCTTCCAACTGATATAGCTGTAGCTCAACCTCCAGCTGTTGGTGAGGAAATACTTGAAGAAATTGGAAAACTTCGTACTGAACTCGCCGACGTTCAAAAAGAACATGTATCTAAACCCAAACCAGCAGGAGAAAACTTAGAATTAATTGCAAGATTTAACGAAGGGGTTGTTGATGTTATTAGAAATACTGAAAGAGAGAAATTACCTGAGATGATATTGAATAATATATTTGATAAATCTAGTATTTTAAAACCCCGTCATGAAAAAACAAATGATGATAATTTCATTAAATGGATATATCGCGTATATTACAACAAAAAACAAGCTAGAGGTCTAGAATACGAAAGTCTTAATAGAGAAGTAAAAAGACTTTATAGAGAGAGACTGAAACAATTAGAACAAAAAGAATTCTCCCAGTATCAGCTTCCTCCGCCTCTGCAACAAATAGAACAACAGCAATCTTCTTCGCCGCAGCAAAGGTTGAAGTCGGAACTTAAAAGGTCTGAAGAGCTACTTAAAAAATCAGCAGAAAAAAGATCACCCTCCTGGAAGAAAATTCCTTTACCCCTACGTAAAATTCCTGCGTCGGAAATAACATTTACACCGGCAGATACACCACCTGGATTTCGAAGAAGTGACTTACCTGGCTCACCCCGGGTCACAACTGAAGTACTTACTCCGGTAATGCAACCACCAGTATTTAAAACACCTCAAGATGAACCTAAAACAGGATCTGGTTTATGTCCTGATAATATCATCAATGACGTGTCACGGTTAGAAGTTCTCATAGGAGGAAAACGTGCCGGAAATAATTCACCAGAAATAATTAATGAAGCGGCTGATATTTGCCAGCGATTATTTCGCGGCGGCATCATGGATATCGGAGTTTACCGAGAACTTATCGATGAACTTGTTGATGACTAGTTGTTAGATAAATGGTAAATAAAAATAAGATGATAATACATAATAATCATCGCAAACCTGTACAGATCAGAGCGGTAAACTCACGATTACCAATCTATAGAGCTACTTACGGAGATGGACTTGGTGATGTTATTCAGGGATTATTTACAAGGATAGCTCCAAAAGTAGCACCTGTTGCAAAACAATTATCCATGAAGGCCATTGATATTGTTCGTGATAAAGCTCCTGGTGCAATTGTCAATGTTGCTGGTAAGGCGTTCTCGGCGATCAAAGAAAGACTAGCACGATTATTGCGACGAAAACAACAACCGGTAAAATTACCAAGTACTGAGGTGATGCCCGCAGATGTCAGTAAAATAATAAATCAAGCTGCAAATCAAAAACTAGCAGCGTTAGCAGATCAAGGACTCGGTGAATCTGGAAATAATATCTCAAGTTTGATATCAGGAAGTGGAACTTCCCGAAGTGGAATTTCCCGAACGCGGTAATCAACGAGTTAGACGAAAAAATAATTATAATAAAATGTTCAAGCGCGTATCCGACACAGCATTTGACATGGAAGCACCCGTCCTTAAGGATGAATCGATACGTGATTATCAGTTTTATTCTTATGACGCACGAGAACCAGATCGACGTGGAAGAATTGAACTACAAGTTCATGACACAAGTAGATACTTTTTACCCGATGATGCTTTTCTTGAGGTAGAAGGTACAATTGTAAAAGAGGATGATACTAATTACTTAGATCCAGTAAAAATTGGTTTTGTCAACAACGGGATCATGGCATTATTTAGTAGCGCCACATGTATGATCGATGGAAAAAATATCGAATCGATTGAGAAAGATGTAAACGTTGCTACAACAATAATAGGGTTGGCAAGATATTCTGATGATTATACAAGATCAGCAGGTCCCACAATGATGTTTGTGAAAGATAACTCCAATCACCCTGAAATCGATCAGTATGATATAGGACGACCAAGAAATCATGCCAATAACGCTAATGCTGATGTGGCGCCAGTGATTAGAAATGTTGTCCAAAATTTCAACTTGGGATTTGCAGTACGTAGAAATATGTTGCTAGAAGGCAATAGAGGTTTTTCATGTACAATTCCACTATCGCATATTTTTGGATTTTGCAGGAATGTTAAAAAGGTTATTTTTGGAGCTAGACACACGGTTGTTCTTGTAAGAAAAGGTGATGATAATGATGCTCTGTGGAGACCCGCTGGTGATGCTGGTAAAGTAGTATTATCGAAACTTTCACTGTGGAATGCCGGTAATGACTCCAACGATCGCAGAAGAACAAAAATTGATTTCTTTCATGGATGCAGGTGGTAAATCCTTGTTGTCATGGTTAACAACAAGCACGGATAGCATGCAAACTAACGTTAACGGTCAGTTTACATGGCATATAGCATCACAACAGGGTGTTTCTGCACCACGACATATTTTGTATTGCTTTTCAGAGAACTAATCGTTTAAACTCACAAACTCACTCTCATATGATATTTGACCAACTAGGTCTCACAAATATTTCCTTACGGATAAACGGACAACAGGAACCAACAGAGAATATACAACTAAATTATGCACAAAACCATATAGGACGTGCATATCATCGTTTGATGTCATTTATGGGACGTGATCAAAATGTTGATACTGGGTTGCAAATATCACAACTAGATTTTAAAAACTTGTACCCGATTTATTATTTCTCGCTGGAGCATCTTGATCTATCAAAACAATTTGTCCTTGATATACATCTCAAAGCAACATTAAATACAGGTGGTGTTGATTACAGAGCAATCGCGGTCATACTTAGCGATAAAGCCATGTTACTTGAAGGTGGTAGTGGTCGAATGAGAGTCGTTGATGCACCAGTGGAAAATCTTTAATTATTCAGAAAAATATTATTTATATAAAAATGTCGTATAGTCATGTTAATGTTACTCTGACTCCTGGTCAGGTAAAAAAGCTTCAATCAAAAACCGCCAGCAAATGCGGAACTAAAATATCACTAAAACGAGATCAGATTAATGGTGGTCCAAACAAATTATCGTTGACAAATAATCAGATTAAACATTTCAATAAAGCCCTGGAATCAAAAACTGGAGTTCAATTTCATCTTTCTCCGAGCGCCATCAAAGACATGGTTAAAATAGTTGGTATATTTCCACTTCTTGCGGCTATTCCAGCGTTAATAGCTGCTGCTGCTCCAGCCGTAGCAAAAGCAGCCGCGTTAGGTGCTGTTGGAACAGCTGCTGGAATGGCTCTAAAGAAAGCAACAGGAAATGGATACAAAAAAAGGGACGCGGTCTAAGATTACCGGGATCTCGCTGGGGGAAAGGTCTAAGGCTTCCACGTTAGACGTTCCAGCATCAAATTTTGATTTATTTGATGCTGCTAAAAAATTAAAAATAAAAGCTTTTAGAGGTGTTTTTATGCGAGATCAATTACCGAAACAACCAAACAGTGTTGAAACAGGTATTATTAATCTAGACTCGAATTCAGGACCCGGTACTCATTGGGTATCATACGTGGTTGATCCACGTGGAATCGTTTATTTTGATTCGTACGGGTTAGCTCCACCCGTTGAATTTATCAAGTATGTTGCACCACTCCACGCACAAGTTTGGTATTCAACGTTACCCACACAAACAATGACAGATCCGCCAATATGTGGCCGTGAAGTAATTAATATACTCGACGCTATATCAAAATCATCCAAACCACCACATAAAGTTGTGCATGATTATACAAGTAACCGATTCGTTGCGCGTAAAGCGTTTTAAACAACAGGTCTTATTATAATGGTTGACATCTACGGAAGATCTTCTACCAGTAAGAAAATAAAATCCGACGTTGATCTGTCGAAGTATGTGACTAAAGATGACCTCGCTGATATCATGAACCTGGCTGGAGTTGACCCAGATGAGGTTGTTATTTTTCAAGATCGATATGGTAAACTAAAAACGAGCAATATCAAATGGAATGATATAGTTCGGCGAGTACTTGGTGCAGTTACGGATAATATTCCCGTGTTTACTGACGGTGGTAGAATCAGAGATTCAAGTATATCGTTCGCAACAATTAGAAATGAAATTGCAAAAAGCGTTGCTGATCGCGTGAGAAACACCGGTGACACAATGACAGGTGAACTTAACATGAACGGGAACAAAATAGTAGCTGTAACAACTCCAAAATCTGACAACGACGTCGCAAACAAACTATACGTCGACGACATAGACAGTAAACTATCCACGCTGCGGGCCGAGTATGATGTTCACGTGGGCGCTTTTACAAAACTTCGAAGAAATTTTCAAAAAACCGACGAATCCATAAATAAATTCTTTGGCACTCCGCACACCATTGATATAAAACTCGTTGATATCAAAACTAACCTAGACACGATCAAACAAACACAGCAAGACATCGTAGCGGGAATTCCTGAGATTGTCAACAAAACCAGTCTGATTAAAATTCCAGCTGGAATAACTCCCGGACATATCACAAACATCGTATACACGGTATCATCGGGTTTTGCAACATGGTCACAGCAAAATAAAACTATCAAATATACCGCAGCAGTAACTGGCGTGTACAGGCTGTCTGTGTTTAGTGCTGCAAAATTTGAAATATTTACAACGTTTCCATGGCGTCATTCCACCGACAGGTTTTCCCGGGTTGTATCTGTTATATTAAATAGGGGAAACGAGGAAATATTTATTCTGGAAGCAGCTGATGAGAAATTAACCGCAACATCTTACTGGTGGTGTTTGGAATTTGTAGCTGAAACACCTCAATTGGTTACTGCATAAAAATATATATGGACGGTGCACAATACAGGTACAATCAAGCGCGTGAATGGCAGGCGGCGCTAAAGGATCATGTCGATCAATATACAGTAAAAGTAAAAAAATACCGACGACGATTAGTTATCGTTGATGTGATTGTTTATTCAGTATCCGCTGTTGTTGCTGGAACCGGTGTCATATTATCAGCGGTGCCAATGATGGCACCAGCAGCTGTAACTATTTGTATTTCAGCAGCAACAACTATTGCAGGCGTGCTTAATATCATCGCAAAAAAAATATGTACTTGCACGAACGAAAAAGTATCCGATTACAAAATAAAATTACACACAGCGACGGTAGCATACTCGAAATTATCCTCGTTGTTATCAGCGAGTCTCAGTGATGGAATTATATCTGATTTCGAGTTTTCAATGATGACTAAAATATACGACGAAAGTATCGGTATTAAAGATACAAGTATTAATAATGACAGAATTACTCCAGCAGATCGTGACCAACACAACTCCGCCAAAGATAACGATGATCTCGGTAAGTTCGTCTAATCCTGAATTTAGTGTTAATTTTCCTACTGCAATTCCAGTAAAAGAAATAGCACTAGCGCAATTACGGGTATATTACAGCTGGCCAAATATCAGATCAAAATCATTTCATGGTACACCAGCAAATAATTCGCTTGTATTTGCTAGTAAAAATAAACCCGATGGAACACCTGACTGGGTTGTTGTTGGAATACCAACTGGCAGTTACGAGATCGAACAAATTAATGATGAATTTGCGCGTAGAATAAAATCAATAACCGGAAAAGAAGCAAAAATATCAATTAATGTTCATGAACCGACCCTGTCCTCGACGGTTGAAATACATTCTCCCGATTATGCCGTTGATATTTATCAATCCACGATAAGATCCGTACTAGGTTGGCCGGATGTCCCCCCGGTGTATTATGGACCACTAGAACCGAAAAAAATCTGATTATGTCACAGATATACAATCATATCATGAAATTAATCCATCATACAAACAACATCTACTTAATATAAAAAAAGCAACGTTGTTGGGTTATAGTTTTTTATTTGTTGATAAGGACCGCATACGGTGGAGTTTTATTTATGAACAAAAACCTGGAGTAAGAACCGAATCTTATGTTATTCACCTGATTGAACTAAAAACATATTTTGAGATCATTAATCGAGAACATAAGATACAGCTAGAAAAACTACAACTAGCTCTTCAAGAGTATCAACTTAATTTGTCATCAGGCAAAGTTTTCCTGGATGAAATTATCAAACAACAAGAAATATTAAATCAGCTTGTATCCGACATTGAATATTTTCACCAGCGAGTAATTGATGCAACAATAAATTATACCGACGGCGACAATAAAGATAAAGAAAGATTTTTAACCGCATACAATATAAAACAAGCTGACCTGGTGAATTTTAAATTTCCAGAATATAACGTAGACAAACTAAAAAAATCTGTCAGTGATGTCATTGATGAGAATTTTCCTAAAATACATGATGCATGGAGAAAAATAGCACCACCTCCAACTGTTCTTAGATATGATAATGATCCACATGGCGGCGGAAGACACGTATCTCCGGGAATCGTTAATATAACGTCGACGGTCGCGGTTAAAGTTTGTGACGTAATCGATGGCAGCTATCAAATAGATCTCGGAAGATCAAATCAGGCTCAACAAGGATACATCCTATACACATCTACACAACAAGTTTCCTCTGGAAGTTTAATCGTGCAAGAACCAACTAATCCTGTGTATTTGCGGTGTCACAATAATATGTTAACACGAATCAATTTTAAGCTCACAGACCACCTTAATCGCTTAATTGACATACGTGGAGAAGAACTTGTGATAAATCTGCATGTGAAATCTTAAATATTACGTAATGGAGGGTTTTTATACACGAGGATTTCTTAACAGAGATCAGACTCAAATTCGATCAACTTAAAAAAAAAAAAAAAATATTTTTTTATTACTGGTACAAATTAATCAGATTGGGTGTTTGGTACAAATTAATCAGCCTTGCAAAAAAAAATATGTTTTTATTTTTTTTTCTGAAAATTTAATTCTAGCCCACACGTGGTCAGTGTTGACAGGGACCCCAGTTACCAAAACTTTAATTTTCATTATTACTTTGGATCGTTTCACCAGTAACGAAGTTACTCGCTGACATAATTTTTTTTAATTGTCTTATACGAGTACTAATCGTTTTCTTTGCCTCGTACTCGTGGGATAATAGCGATTTAATTCTTTCTACGGCGGCGGAGAGAGGTACGAATTCATTCACCTGATTATCTTCTACGGTAGCTAGCGACTGAAACATTGCCGCCTGAATCTCTTTTCATGAGCTTGTATTCAGATGATAGTGTGTGTGTTCCCTGGTTTTTGCGTTCTTATAAAATCTCAAAATCAGAAACTATTTTTTCAGGATTTAGTTCATCGGATATATTAATTCCATCTTTTTTCAATTTTTTAATAGCAACAATTACATCATTGATATTTTCATGGTTCATTATGTAATATATAAATCTTTAAAATAAAAAAATTACCCCCACAGAACCCCTATCGAGTCAGGGGGGCATATACGCTCAGCAAAATCCCACCACAAGAATTAATCCAGTGGGTGATACGAAAATATGTATCAACCACTAGTCAATATTGTGGTTGAATTTTGCTGAGCGGGGGTTTTGCGGTTCCCCCATTATTATAAAAATCGCAATTATGCGCACCATCGACAAATTGTCAGCCATGGGGATTCGATCCTGGACCGCGAGCGTCACAGTCCAATACCATACTGATTGAGCTATCGAATCTTGTTACAAACATATGTTTCGGAAGTTAATATATAGCCAAGGAACCAATATTTACACTAAAACAGCGGTTTCTGAATAATAACGGTTTCTGTATTATAACAACAGTTTCTGAATATAAAACAGCGTTTCTCCTAAGCAGACTGCAAATACAACCTGCGAATCAATAAGCGGCATGAACACACCTGCAGATCGATTTATACCATAACAACGGTTTCTGTTCTGTACCTATATTACAGCTTCCTTGCGGATCAATAACATTGTCATGATTTCTCGTAATGTTGTATGATGGGAAATAATTAAAAACCATAAATAATACTTCTACGAGTAATTAATTACGTCGTATTTAGTTAAACTGACTAATTACGATCATAAAAAATCAAAAATCTACGAAGAAAACTATATATTAAAAAAATAATCCCACCCTTATATAATCAAAAATTCAGTAGTATACGATCAGACAGTACTGGGTCTCCTCAAATAATGATATAATTCAATGTGGTGATGATAATTATTGATACTGAAAGGTGATTTTCTGCTTATATTTTTTCGAGAAAGCGGTTTTATATATATTTTCTGCTACTTTTTGTACTGATTGCTGGTGAATATCAAAATATTTAGCAGCAGAAGATATTGAACGAAATGTAATTGCTTCGCCAGTTTCTGTGTTTGTGGAATTTACCGCCCTTCTATAAACTGTGTTACATCTTCCAGTATTACCACGTATATTATTCTCACTCCGTGATATAGCTTGAAGGTTGTGCAGGGAGTTGTTCTGGGGATCTCCGTCAACATGATCAATAACAAGACCGTCTTTGATCAAATCCTTGTGACACTCATACGTGAATCAATGACAATGATATCTTTTCTTCCCAACTGTAAATCTGAGATAGCCAATATTAGAAACAGTACCAACCGGTCTCTTCAACTTACAGTGTCTGATGACACCATTAATATTTGATTCGTAATTCTTAATGACAGGATGTGGGACAAATTTATTTTGCTCCATATATACAATAATATTATTTGTTTAAATCATTGTTTGTCTGAAATCTTGATATATAATCCTCCACGGATTTTATAGCGTTTTCACCATTATTATTTTTTTTTGTCGTAATATCTTTTAAGTTCTCTGAACCGTTTTCCACCGCACTTTCCACATAATCGTGTTTTTCCTCGCACTTCAATACCACACCGCAGACATGGTATTGGTCCTAGACTTCCTCGTCGTATGTTTTGTGAGTGCATCCAGCAAAATTCCTTTCTGCAGGATTTGTTGCATCGATTTACTGAGCCGATCATCAACCATCTGCATTGAGACATTGTATATATATATATATATATATATATATATATATATATATATATATATATATATATATATATATATATATATATATATATATATATATATATATATATATATATATATATATATATATATATATATATATAATTTTATTTTAAATATTTGTTTTAATTATATGAATGAGTTTGAGAGATTATCCCAAACTAGGCCTGTTAAATATAAATTCAACCTCGACAGATTATCTCACTTGCCAGTGCGATATTTGGTTGATCCGAAAAATAAAAGTCTGATCTCGAAAATTCACGACGCCAAGAAAGAATTTTACACGGATGGTGCATCTCATACATGGTCAACGTTCAAGATTATACGCAACACTGACTTTGTCACGGACGCCACAATGAACGACAAGCAAGCGGCAACTATCATTAACTACATCGCTGAATACGAGGGCAATCAAAAATATTTCTTCAGAGTAAAATTTATTGTATTAACAGAAACAGGTAGTTGGATTATCCGTGACAAATATGATCCTGTCCTTGGCAATAATAAAACTGTCATATTAAGTAAAAATTCCAGACCGGGTCTACTGACGGGTATTGACAAACCGTATTATGAGCGAGCGTATCCTGTAACAGCGGTTATTTATGGAATCTATGAGATAAATAAAAAAACCAACGTTGATAAACTAGCGCCGATGAAATTTTCAAGGTTAAATTGTGTAGCCGAACGAGTAATAGAACAATTTACAAACGCGATGCGTGGAAATGGATTAACTGATTTAAGACGTGAAAAAATAAACTCGTGGGCTGATTCAGTTAAGGATACCAATGCTGCAATAAAAGATGTTGCTGAACTAGGAAAACTATTAAAATTTCCAATAACCGTAGCGACAATAACGGGAGAGGTACTGTACGAATCTAAATATAAATCGAAAGGAGCTCCAATAAATATTATTGATCATAACGCGCATGCATGGACTAGCGCATTAACAATATTTCCACGTAATCAAATTGTTATATTTTACCCCGGAGGTATGTTTGATTTTATTAACGAAATAAGTAAAACCGATCCTGTATCGGTATGGTTATTTAAAAGTAATGAGGAAGGTGAATTTGATCAGTTTGTCAGACCAAACGGTGAAATATATCGAACAGAATCTCTCCATGACGAAATGAAAAATCTCGCGGAGATGTTTTTAGAGTGCAAGCACGCGGAAAATACTGACAAATTACTAACTAATTGTTTTACCGTTCCATCTGTTGCGGCTCATTTTGCTAGAGAAAAAAATTCATGGAAACCAACACGATTTGATTTACTCGAGGACGTACGCGCAAGTTGCGTCGAATACGGACATGGCGGATTATGGAATACCAAATATAATTACAATGATGTTATTTCGGTTGATATGGTTGCATGTTATCCAGGAAGTTTTCTAGGATACGGAGATTGTTCTGTATACTTTAAAAGATTTGGTCACCCTACAAACGAGATGACGCGAGTGGCAATTAATGGACCATTACCTGATTTTGATCTGACTGGATTCGCCTGTATTGAATCATTCGAGTTTAACGAAAATCTTCACAAGATTTGTTATGTTTGGTTTGGTAGACATTTTTGTGAAAAACGTTGGGCACCTATAGTTTTATTACGATATATGCTAGATTGTGCGATACTGACATCGTTGGTGGTCAGTGAGGCAATTATATCATATCATGAACAGACCGAATTTTATTTGCCCATGTCAGATTCTGAAGTTATTAGCGAGTTTAAGGATGTTTCCGAAGATGATATTCCTAATAAACTCAAAACCGCAAAAGATCTCGGTAGAAAAATTATAGGTAAATTTACTCAGGGTGGTGCATATGATTATAAAAGACATCACGCACGATTAATTTTAGATGATGCCGAGTACGATTTTATAATCGCTGATACAACAGCGAGAAATATATTTGTAAATCGAGAAAGTGTTTATTTATCCGACGGAACAAAATTGGGTACGATCGTTAGTTACATAAATGACGTCTCCCCACACTATACTCATCTAAGATCTTCCATGTTGGCTTATGTTTCTATAAATTTATTATCGATGATTAATAGATTTCCTGAGACCGCAGTCAGAGTCGCAACAGATTCGTTTTATATTTCAAGTAAATATTTAGAATCTGTTATGAAATTTACAAGTAATAATGAACGATGGGGTTCGTGGAGAATAAAAAAAGGAACTATTACACAATTATACAGAATCAGCAGATGTTCCAATGAGAGATTTTTATCGTAAGGGTAATAAAATATCAGAAATGTCGAAAGCACCATCATTGAGTGATCCAATAACCAGATATAAGACAGTATATCTCAATGGACCTGGTGGATGCGGCAAAACGACTCGAGCAATTAATGTTTTTAGAAATTCAGATATAATCGTGCTGACACCCACACATAGACTCGCACGCGAGATGAAACAGCGGCAAGTACAATCGTGTACTTATCATAGTTTCTTTCGGTGGCGCGGGGGTACATGGACTCCTGAACGAATGGGGGAAAAATATATACCTAAAATAATTATTTGGGATGAGATATGCACGGTGTCATTAGATACATTAAAAACGTTTCTTGATTGGTTGTTGACGAAAAATACCGCTATAATAATGTGTGGCGATCATGGTCAACCGCCGCCCTTTGTTGGACCATCTCCACATGATTGGTTAAAAAATTTCTTTGATTATTATGAAGAAATAGATGATGATCATAGAGCTCTTGATGCAAATTTAAAGGAGTTTAAAAAATTAATCAGATTACAATCAAACAAAATTCAGTGTGAAATAATACGTGGAGTGATTTCAGAGACCTCAATGAGTGATTTTTTAAATTTATGGAGACCCACCGATTTGATCGTAGCAAGTAGAAAAATAATCAGAGACGCTTTACAACAACAGTTATTTCAACTACATAAAGAAAAATACCCAGAATTACCCATACCGTTGTGTTATAGACCATCAGATACACGAAAACAGAATATTAATGTTCATATTCCAGGACAGACTGAAAAACAGAATCTCGTATTAAATGATATTGTTGCCGTTGATATCAGTGTGGTCGAAGATGCATTACGCGCTGACAAATCTCCATGGGTGCTGGGGTACGCTATGACGATCCACTCGTCTCAGGGATTAACTATTTCTGATACACGAGTCTGGATTGTAGACGATCGTATCGAGTGGTCAAATTTAGTTTATTTAGCGGTATCGAGGGTCAGAAAAATATCTCAATTACGTAGAATTATAATTCCTGAAATCGTTGATAAATTTAACATCATCGATGATGATATAATAAGAAAAAAATTAATCGGATACAAACAATCTGATAAAAAAATAAACGTGACTTTGATCTTGATGTTGAATTTATTATTGAGTTAAAACAGCAGCAGAATAATCATTGTGCCAGTTGTAATTGTATAATGCTGTGGAGGTATTCGAGTAATGATTCAAGACAATTTACCGCAGATAGAAAAGATAATAGTCTCGGTCATACACGAGAAAATACCATGTTGACCTGTCTTGAGTGTAATCGACGTAGAGGCGCTAGTGCTAGTTAAGTGATCGAAATCATTGAAGTGATTTCGGCGGTAGTTGTGTATCCTCGGGAATTATTTGTAGTTGTTCACGTACAAATCCACGTTGAGGAGCAGCCGAATCTAATCTGTAGATTGCAGGTCTACCTGAGGATCTTGTCACGGTGGATATTTTGTGTGTGGTAACACTCCAAATAGGATCAGTCGCTCTCGCTTTACCACCTTCAAGTTCACCAGGCTCATATAAATATCTAACTGTAACATCACCCAATATTTTTTGTTTTTCAACATCTTTTCGTTGTGTTGGTATATTTTTTTTTGTAATTGCATTAATGGGTTTCATGTTGGTTGTTCGTGTAATCTCATTATTTAATGCAGCTATCACGCTTGGTAATCTTGCAACCCACTCGCGAGATCTTTTATCCTGAATAAATTCCCTCGCGTATTGATATCCAAATAACCGCTCAGCGAGTGTTCGATTAAATCGCTCAACAATTGCTTGATCACGGTGAATTGCAGTATGACCTCGTCGTATTTTGGTATTATGTTGTTTCATCAGCGATGATACTGGACCAAGAAATTCCTTACCAGGATCAACCTGTAGTAGCTGTGGCCATCGCAGACCACCTCGTTGATAAATTCGTTCAAACGCATCGGCTACTTCAGATGATGTTTTCGCTGATAGCGGCTCTGCTTCTTTATATCTACTTGCAACATCAACTACGGTTAACGCGTATTTGTACGTTTTTCTACGCACAGTATCATGTGGTAAAAACAGAATATCAGCTTGATGCACTTCATTAGGAACACTGACATCGAAATACGCGTACTGAATTCGTTTCGGTGGTGGTAGATAAATTTGCCATATTGCTTGTTTGGATAACCACGTTTTAGCAGTAGAATGTTTAACCGCTGCTGCATCAGCGAGTTTACCAATTGCTGCTTTGCCTCTCCAGTATCCTCTTGGTGAATAATAAATCGATTCCATTATTAATAACCAGCCCCAAGCGCTAATTTACCTTTCATCGCGGATCTTACTAACCAATTAGCTAATGATTCTCTAATATTTTTATTTTTTATAGAATTTAATGCATGAATTAATTTCACATCTGCAATATGTCTATCTTGTAGATTTTGACTTTTATAAGCTACATCATGAGCATGACAAGCTCGATCAATAGCGTTTATTGGTTCCTCGCCTGGTTTTGGTTGATCTTGATTATCGAGCCTGATATCAAGTCTGGTACCAGGACCGCAATAATTATATCCTGGTAGATGTTTTTCTCCGCTGTATTTAGCCCATGGAGCACCTGGAAACTTTGACATCAAATTAGCAATATCACCACCGCGCTTATTAGGTAAAAACGAAAATTTCTTTCTTCCGCATACAGAACATTTTCCACCATAAGTAGTAAGGTGGGGTACATTAGCGTCAATGGGAATTAGCATTACAGAGACCCCTGGGTCAGATTAGCGTCAAGGGAAATTAACATGGAGAAAAATCGTGGGACGGTTTAGCGTCAAAGGAACTTAAACAGGGTGGGACTTTATAGCGTCAAGGGAAATTGAACATGGGATTATTCTTTTTTTAAATTTTTTTAAAAAAGGGGTAGGCAATGGAAAGGCTATCTCTTTTCGAGAAATATGGCTGGCCCTGAAAAGGGCCTTTGGGTTTTCTTCTTCTTCTTCTGCTTCTAGTTTCTTCTTTTTCTCCACCAAGTTCTTATTTTATCTCCAACACTCTTTCTCTTCTTTTCTTTCTTTTTTTTCTCCTGCTCTTCTTTCTTCTTCTCTTCCTCCTCTTCTTTCTTCCTCTTTTCATTTTCTTCTTCTTTTTCAATTTTTTCATTCCATGCTCTCATCCTTATCCTTTCCTCTTCATCCTCCTTCTCCTCCTTTATTTCTTTCAACAGATCACTGATGATTACCTTCATTTTTCGTAAATTGTTTATCTCCATCTTCACTCGATGGGGACTATAAGAATAGTGATCCGCGTTTAGGTTAACCAACATTTGCTCTATCAATCCTAAATTGTCGAGGACGTTTTGCAATTTTTCCATTTTGTCCATTTGGTTAGAAGCCATCTTCTTTTTTTTATTCTTTGCAGAATGGTTTGAACGACGAATACTGTGGGTTCTTATACGAAAAGCGCGGACGTGAAGGAAAACATCCCCCTACTTTTTCATTTCATATAACAAAACCCAAACTATACTCTCCACATACGCTAAGAACAATAAACAAATCCATAATCTACTATTCACACAATCGTACGTGAGCGGGTACAAACACAAACACACAAACACAAACACACAAACACATACGCTAAGAAACAATAAACAAATCCATAATCTACTATCCACACAATCGTACGTGAGCGGTTACAAAACCCAAACTATACTCTCCACATACGCTAAGAACAATAAACAAATCCATAATCTACTATTCACACAATCGTACATGAGCGGGTACAAACACAAACACACAAACACAAACACAAACACAGAAACACAAACACACAAACACATACGCTAAGAAACAATAAACAAATCCATAATCTACTATCCACACAATCGTACGTGAGCGGTTACAAAACCCAAACTATACTCTCCACATACGCTAAGAACAATAAACAAATCCATAATCTACTATCCACACAATCGTACGTGAGCGCTTACAGAACCCTAACTATACTCTTCACCTACGCTAAGAAACAATAAAGAAACCCATAATCTACTATTCCCACAAACATACCTTAGCTCTTACAAGTACCAACACACAAACACATACCCTCACACTATCTTAAAAAAGAGTTAGTGTTTATAATCACACTACTCTACCTACACACATTGGCAAATCGATCGTTATTTCTTTTCTAGAGTATTGGGTAGCCCTGAAAAGGACTGTTTTTTTTGGAACTTCATGGACACCTGGTTAATGGTGGCACCTTCCAGGCCTGGCGCCACATACACATCTTGTCCCCCAGTTACTTTTTACCTTTTTGGGGGAGAGAGCAGAGGCAGGATATGTCGCTTCAGAATCCCAATTTTCGCTCTCTGGGATTCTGAAATTTCTTCTTCTTCTCTCCTTTTCCTCCTCCTCCTCTTCTTTGTATCTTCTCTCCTCCTCTTTGTATCTTCTTTCCTCTTCTTCTTTATATCTTCTCTCCTCCTCTTCTTTGTTTCTTCTTTCCTCCTCCTCTCTTATCCTTCCCTCCTCCACAATGGCTTCCGCGGCCAGTTCATTTAATATGCGCCTGGCATATTCCAGATGCACATGAAGTTCCAACAGTTTCTCCAGTCTCGTGTTCATTTTTGGTGTTGATCAATCAACAAGGGTACCTGGACTGCCGAACGAGTTTCAATTTATACTGAAAGCGCGGACGTAAAGGAAAACATCCCCCTAAAAACATAAAATTCATCTTACCTAGATCATGACCAAAAAACAACAACGCGCGGACCTAAAAGAAACACTCACTCACTTTTTTATGCTACCCATCACTATTGTAAAATTTTTTATAAATCACTTCAATAGACTATTTACATGCGCAAAGCAATCCAATCTAACCTCAAATCTACACCTCAAACACCAAAAAAGACATGATTTTAATCTACTATCCACACCACCTACTTGATCACTTACAAACACACAAACACACAATGCTATACACAAACACATACCCTATCATTTTTTTTAAAAAGAGTTAGTGTTTATATTCACACTACTCTACCTACACACATTGGCAAATCGATCGTTATTTCTTTTCTAGAGTATTGGGTAGCCCTGAAAAGGGCTGTTTTTTTGTTTGCTATGGCAATCGTTTTTTTTAGTTTCTAAGAATGAGATGTCCTCTGAGGATAGACTTTCTGGCGATAGGTCTGCTTCTTCGAAAAGAGAAGAAGAACTCTTTGGTGTCGAAACGACAATCGACAAAGCCTCTGTCAGCTTCAGGTTGCTGCTGCTGTTGTTGTTGTTGCTGCTGTTGCTGCTGTCTCTGAAGTCTGTACTTCTCTGTCCATTCTTCTTTTTCCCTGTTCATTTCTTCTCTGAAGAGCTCTTCTATCAGGTCTTCAGTGATTTTTAACATTCTCACATTCTCTATTTCTTCTGGCTTCGGTATCAGACTGTGTCTGACCCTATGCAAATTCACGTAGGCTTCGTTGAGCTTAGCTAGTTTGGAGCACATCTTCGTAGGAGGATGAGTCAACAATGGATGGTTAGACTGGAAACAACCCCGGTTCTTAAAGTCAAAGCGCGGACGTGAAGGAAAACATCCCTCACACGGTTTTTGAGTCGCAACGTTTAGTGAGTGTCATGAGAGGGATAGTAAGAAATGAAAGAGCATCAATCCAACATTCTTATAGCTAAACAAAAGACAAAGGCATTTTTTTCAAAACACAACATTTTTTATTCAAAAATCACTTAACACTAAACAACAACAACTCTAACATTTTTTAACAATAATCCAACACTAAAAGTTTCTCCACTAGGTAAAGAGGGATAACAGTCTTCCATGGTTTCTAGTAATCTAGGATGACTTCTCTCAAACTGTTGATTTCTATCGTATTATCGAATTCTGCATACAGGATGACGTTCACCGTTTCATCAGGGTCTCGGTCTTTAAACTGAATTTCCACACGAATCTGGCCGGATTTTATAGGGTGGAAATGTCCCTCGTCGCTGCCTTGGTCTGGAGTGAAATCTAAAGCCCACAAAGCGTAGCCTCCTGCATAATCCTCGTACGTAATACCGTGACTGGTATTGGTTCCTAACTGTCCGGTGGCTTCGTACAGGGACAAGTACGATCTCAAGTAATTCTTCTTGGTAAAGTCAGGTTCGAAAGGTCGGGTACACAAGGTCTTGCCATCGCGACTGACTTCGATTTTGGACACGCCAAAGTGTTGAAAGTAGAAAGGATTTTTTTCGGCAGCTTAGTTGAAGGCTGTATTCTCGACGATACCAACGATCAAACGTTTGGGTAACTGTCCTTGGAACAGATGATCTTCGATCATGGATCGCTGTCCCTTGGGAATGGTGAAGGTTTTCACTTCCACGCGTCGTATGGGATACTTGGCAGTCGTTCTGCTCATCGTCTGACTGATGTCGTTTCCCACTTTAGGTAACACTTCCACACGGCGTACGTAGAGTCTGGCTTCTAGGATTTTGGTTTTGTAACCGTCACTATCAGCCATCAAATGGAAAGCGGCACTGCTACGATTCAGTCTCAGGCGGACATCCACCCCGTTCAGCAAATACTTTTCTTGCAACCACATGTCCAAATGCAAACGATCCATCAGTTCTAAACTTGTGTCGGCTCCCGTGATTCTCTTTCTTCGTTCTACAAATCCATCATTGTTGTCTTTCTTTTCATCAGTTTCCAATATTTCAAACTTGGTAGGTTCGTCAGCTTCCCATACCACACAGGCATTGAGATGAGTGTTCTTGGCATCTATTCCGTACGTCAAGAGATTTTCCAGGTAGGCACGATAAGGGTAAGTATCCATGCTGCTACTGACCAGTTTGTTATTCAAGTACAAGTCCACTCCACTGAACAAGGAATGCATGAAATTGTTGACGGGGGCTATTGCTTCATCGTCTATAGTACCTCCAGTCTTATCTAGAATTTTGACTTTCAGGTACAAGTAACTGCTATTCAGATCGATGTAATCTTCGGGCTGTCCTTTGATTTCAAACTCGATGGGAGCGGAATCGGTCAGTGAGGAGACGGGGTGAAATTCCACCCACTGGGATTCTTGCATCGTCATCATCGTGGGGGGCATGGCAAACAGATCCAGTTCCGTCTTGGAACAAGCGCAAGATTCTCGGTGCATCATTATTTTGTCTCTTTTCTCAATAATCGAAAACGTCTAAGTCTCGAACGGTTCTTCTTTTCTTGGCCTTTCTCGCTTGAAGTCTGGTGAAAGGGTGTTTTCTTCGTCGTCTCTTTCTGCCTTGTCCTTGCTGAATGCCTGACTCGGTAGCGTGCAGGGCATTTATAGGTGTTTCTCGGTGACCCAAAATGTCTTTGCCCGTTTGCAGCAAGACATTTTTGCCTGCCCTCATGAAGGCTTCTTTAGGGTTTTGTTTGTCGATGATGACATTTTGGAGAAATTCTTTGCCTTGCGTCAGTGCCGCATCTTTCAAGGCGTGCAATCCGCGTGTCACCATCGGTTTCAACACCCTGGCCACCGAACGAAAGGCCGATTTTAACATATCTCCTAAACCGTGTCCTCGCTGTCGAGCAACCCCTCGGTACACTGGATACATGACTTACGAATCGTGAGAAAACCGTTTTCGAAAATGGAGTTTCACCATGACTTTTCCTTTGGTGAATGGATCATTTTGTCCCAAATCTCCTTTTATAGCAATGTTGACCGTGTCCAAATACGACTTACTGACAGGCAAATAGTGAGGATGTACAAATTCGCGGTGGACGTGGTAAGTGTTTCCACCTTCCTCGTCAGTGTTCGTGGCAGAATCCACTTTGAAAGGAATGACACGCAGTAACGGTAAGGAGGTGTGTCCCACCACGTTCTACTCCACCACATCGGAGTACACAAACATCAAATTCAGTCCTTGGTTCAGTTCTACCGGGGCACGAAATAACTTGCTAAAAGACTCGTTGTCGTAAACGATGGGTAATTCGCTTTTCTTCATCATGCTCATTCTCAGGTTCATATCTCCGCCCAACATGTCATACAATTCAGGACAAAATAAAATGGACAGGATTTTACTCCGTTCAAATTTCATCAAGAAGCGACGAGCTGTTTTGTGGTACTCCATGGTGACACTTTTGTTAACATGCTCCAAAGCTTTCAGAAACACAGCATTAAACCTGGAGGCTATGGTGCTGACCAAATGTTGACCACTAAAATAATAGCCTGGGGAAATGAACAAGTGATAGGTGGTGTACTTTTGTGTACGGGTTTTCTTGTCATATTTGACATTGCTATCCATCCACTGTTGCAATTGTTCGTCATGAACTTCCACATCAAAAAAATTTTGATTGGGAAGGACATTGAGGACTTGGGTCGGGTGAATCATTTCTACTAAAGCCACTTCCCAATGGGCTTCGTGATCTAAGGGGATGGCTTGAGGTAATTTGGCCGTGTAACAGCACAACGTGTTCTTGGGAAACACCTCCATGGAACTGTCACTGGGTAAGGTTAAGTAAAATTGGTTTTGGTGACTCATAATTCCAGAGTTCTGTGGCTGTTCGAGGGGTTAGTGGACGTCAGAGGCGTGTCTCCGCCCAAAATGGGGTTCTGGTTGTGGTTGGAGTGGTGACTGGCACTGGCACTGGACACAAGGTTCCCGTTGTTCCCGTTCGAGGTGAATTTCAGGGAGGGATTAGGAAGCAGGTAACCGATGCAACTGCTCAATAAAATGGTCCACAATTGTTTGTCTCCTTGTTGCAAACTCAAATTGGCAATGGCTGCCCCGATGACACAATACACCACGAAGATTTGGCAGAAAAAGACGATTTGCGTTTTAGGCACACGTTCTCCACACCACACCCACAAGGGTTGTTTTTGTAAATCTTGCACAGAAGAACTAGGTGAAGGAGGAGTGGTCGACGTAGCTGCGTCTGCTGTGTGAAAGGGCATGATGGTCACTTCTTTTTATAGTCGATGACTTGCGAAGCGTCGATCCAAGAATCAAAACTGGGTGGATATCCTTTCCAACGTACTTTGACTTCTTTGACACGTCCTTTGCCCACTTTACAGGTTCTGCGTTCGAGAATGCTTTCGATGTCGTACACGTCGTCTTCTTTTGTGGTCACACGTTGTAACTCGGGCAAATAAAACGTTCCTTTGAGCACTTCTCCGTTCATGTTTTCCAATTTATAGACGGCAGTGACGCGAAACAATTCGGTCGTCCAGTTAGGTAAGTAACCTTTGTAGAAAGTGCATTTGGTTTTGCCAATGCGCACCCAATCTCCTACGGCCAACATTCCACTTTTCTCGGGGACAGACCTCGTCGGGGACGTACCAAACAGGCGCTCAAACACCAACACTTCGTTGTCGGGAGTCACGTCTTGCGGGACACGTCCGATGCTTCGATGGTAAGATTGGTTGTACGCTTGCACCAGGTGCGGTAAGATGTCGATGTACTTCAGAGTGTGGTGATGCGTAAAATATTTCCACATGCGTTCTTTCAAAGTGCGTTGAAAACGTTCCACGATGCTGGCTTTGGTTTCGGGATTCTCGGTGGTAAAAAAATGAATGTCACGTTTCTTTAATTCTTTTTGGAAAGCTTGGTTCAGAAATTCGGTGCCTTTCTCCGTTTGCCATCGAAGAGGGTGACGACCGCTGTGTTTCAACACCCGTTGCAGGGCTCGCACTAACTCGCTGCTCGATTTGGAAGTCAAGGGCACGACCCAGGCAAATTTGGAAAAGACGTCGATGACACAAAACAAATATTTGTAGCCACGATTGTAGCTGGCCAAATGAGAGACATCGGCTAAATCGGCTTGCCATTGATGATCGATGCCTTCCACTCGGGTGCGACTTCTGGCAAACTTGCGTCGAATGGGTTTGTGTAAAGTGTAGGTAGCTTGTTCTTGTAACCATCGTTGCACTTGAGGTAAACCGAGACTTTTCAGTCGCGTTTTGGCAGCACGATACAATTTTTGAACTCCTGCGTAACCTGCAGGATGGGAGGGATCGTAGTAAATGCTGGCTAAGACTTTTTCCATGGTTTTTTTTGTGTTGGTTGGTGTGTTAATAAGACACCCACTCTTGGAGGATGCTGCTCTTTTTCTCTTGGGGTATTTTCTTGGATTGCAATGCTTTGCGTTTGCGGCCAGCAATAGGTGTCGAAGAGGAGAAGGATGTCTGAGCGGGGGATATCGGTTCTTGTTTCACTTCTGTCTTCACTTCTGTCTTCACTTCTGTCTTCACTTTCTTTTTCTCTTGTGAGGAAGAAGGGGTGGCCATCATCTTTTTAATCCATCCAATTCTGGAGGTAGGTGGTGTTGTTAACTTGCGTACTTTTTCTGGTGGAGTTTGAAACCCTTCCTCTTCTTCTCCTTTTTCTGTCTTGGTCACGGGTACTGGTGGTACTGGTACTGGTACTGGTGATGGTGCTGGACTTTTCATCAAGGTCTTAAAATCTTTCAGAGTGGGTAGAGCTGTTTCGTCTAAAGCCTTCTGGTGAAAGAGTTGCAGTCGTTGCAAGAGTTGACCGTACTTTTGCGATTTTTCTGTTTCGGACAAATCTTGGCGATCCATCAAGGACTGCAATTCGTGTTGTAACTGGGACATCTCGCTCAAATGGGGATTGGGAGGTAAATGCGGGGTGTGTTGTTCTTGCCACCGATGGTATTCCATCCATCGTTTGTAAGGCACTAAAGCTAGTTTTCGTCCTTCCATGGGGTTGTCAGGGGTCGATTCTGAGATCTTGGAACTTCCGAGGCCTTTTTATCTTGCTCCCACCAGTCCTCCCAACATGGTCCCCAAGACTCCTTTCAGTATGGAGCCTAACAAGAGAGGTAAAATACCTCCACGTTGCACTAACATCTTCTTTTTTTGACGAATGGGAATTTTCTTTTGATCCATTTGGCGAAGAACGTGACGATGTTTGCCTAAGCATTGTTTCTGCTGTTTGGACAAAGGGATCGTGCCTTTCAAAACGTTCAAACAACATTCGCACACGGTATCGATGACCTCTTTGGAGGCTGTTTGAATGAGTTTTTTTCGTAGGGGTGGAGAAGCTTTGGACAGGACAGATAACATGTCCCCATGTTTGGCTAAACGTGGTGGCAGTCCTTTCCTTTTCTTTCCTTGGGGTTTTCTGGAGGGTGACATCTTTGAGTCTTCAGGAGCACCAAAAAACACTGATACCCGACTTGGTCACAGGCCTTTTTTATACTGGAACGCGTCGCCACTGATTGTCTTTACGTCGTATTAGTTTGAGGACAGGTATGACACGTCGTGCAGGGGTACGTAACGGACTAAATCGAGCCAGTTCTTGCTTGGACAAATCCAGTAAACTTTGTAACATGCCCGATCCTTCTTGATCTTTGATTTTGGGAGAAGGTACTTTGTGAGCAGCAACCACTGCCACTAAATTGGAAGGTCCTGCCACTGGGGAAGTTCTTTTGGGGGTCATTAACGGAGAAGTTCTTGGTGTGATCAACGTCTCCAAGTACTCTTCAGTTCTGGGTGTCATTAACGGAGAAGTGGACAAACGTGAAGCTGCCGGAGACGCAGTGACCGCTGTGGCAGGTCGTGGTTTGCGAGTGTAAGGTTGCGTCCTGGCCGAAGTGCCTCTCTTGCGAATAGTTTTCTGCGGACTTCTCTTTTTCTGGGGGCTTCTTTTCTTTTTCCGGGGTGGTGTCTGGTCAGAGGAGGGTCCTGCCACTGGAGAAGTTCTCCTTGGGGACCTGGTCTTTTTCTTCTTGGGGCTTCGTTGGACTTTTGTCTTGGGTATAACTTTGGGGGCATTAGGATCCCATCTTAAGAGTGAGCGAATAATGACCCCTCCTAGAGTACCGCTCCCTCCAGGTTTCAAAATGATTTGTTTTTTGGTTTGAGTGTCGATGCGGGGATCGGCCAGTTGGACCAAAGCGACTTTGTTTCGATCGAAAAAGCGTTTGGTTTGATGAGGAATCTGAATGATTCCTTGGAGTAATTGACGTGCCGTCACCGTGAACCATCCTAAGACTTCTTTGAGACTAGCTTCTAAGACACGAGCTCGTGTTTGTGGATCTTTTTCTCGACTGATGCCATACAAGGCACGAATCAATTTGACGGGAAGATGCGACTGAAGGGACGTCATGTTCGCACTGAGAGTGAGACAGACGAAAAAGGGTCTGGGGTTTTTATAGATTTTTTATGGGGAGTGAAATGAAGTCGAGGACGGAGACGTGTACAGGACAGGCCCTCCGTCTTGGCACCAGTGGTGAAACAAGTGGGTACGAAATCGCAAATCCTCGGGGGTCGTAGGTTTCAAATCGACGAGTAAATAGGCGTGTGGAGTTTGAGTGGCATCGTCGTACGCCTGAGTCAGCCAAGGCGTTCCTAACTGTTTGGCTAAGACTTGCACTTGCGATTTATCTCGAGGGCTTTTAAACAAGACCACGTAATGCGCATTGAGACGGATGGTGCGATAGGCTTTACTTTGTTGAAACAAATTTTGGGTGATGTAAGCGACACTGGCATTACGGTGATGCCCTTTGCGCGTGAACCACAGTTTAATTTCTTCTTCGTCTTCTCCTAACATGTCGTCAAAAATGACCAAATGGGTTAGACGGGAGTCATAGACGATGCCATCGTCTTCTTTAGGAATGCCTTCCACAAACACGATGGAATCGCCTTGACTTTCTCGACAGAGGCTGTATGCCGATTGCGACTTTTTATAACACCACACGTTTCTTTTAGGGGGTCGATCGATCAAATGATGTTTATGTTCGATCAAACGTTTGACGAATTCGGTTTTGCCTGAACCGCTAGGTCCAGCAATGAGCATGTTAAAGGGATGGCGAAGATACAAAGCCTCCCAACTGGCACGATCTAAGTGTTCGTCGATGACTTTGACAGTAGAGGAAGAGGGAGCAGAGACAGCAGACGTAGCCATGGTGTGCGAAATGTCACTTGTGACACGAAAAAACAAACAAGACAAGAGTTTATATACCTTTTCAGAACACGTTTATTGAATGTTTTTTTCAAACATGAATACGAAAGACAAAAATACATAAAAGCCAAAGGCTTAAGTACAAGAATAAAAGGCACATGATAACCATGAACGTGGAATAAACACAAGTGTCTGTACAACATGTTTTGGGTAAAGTTCTAACCAGTTCTATAGTAGGGGGTAAGGTCACACAAGTTTCCTCCCGAAAGGGTCTTTCAGGCCTGTCCACGACAGTCCCGTCCTGGGTGACGGGTTCTTCTGGCACCCTCACTAACACGGGTTGAAAAGTAACTTTTTTCCTTCAATAACTCTCGTGCATACTGGACCACCTCTTGGGTCCAAGCCAAACCAATCTGGTTTCTTCTTCGTCAACGACATGGTAAGTTACTTCAATGAACAATGAACTATCGATCTTGCCTAGGGTTCCTTTTTATATACAGACCAATACCGACGTGACCGTACGGTAAGGTGAAGTGATTGGGAAGTCGCACTCGCTTCTGGTATACAATTTGATAGACTTTTTCCAAGGGTCGATTGACGATGTGGTGAGTGGGTAAACGTACAATCTTGTTCGGTTGATAAGTGGTCACTTTAAAGTTTCCATCCTCTCCCGATTGCAAGGCTTCGTTCAATACCCCAAAGTTGACCACTCGACTGGTACGATGATTCAGAGTCAGTCCTTTCACTTTGCACGTCGTGTGCACTTCTCCTTGTTTGTCACGGTATTCGTAGCCGTAATTTTTGGGACCACCACTGACGAAACTTACAATCTTGTCGTCGGGATGCTCGTCTGTCCAGGCTCCTAAACGGTCTCCTTCGATGTTAGGGTGCTGTTGAATCGGGTGATGGATGTAAATACAACTGTCCGTGTCAAAGTACAGGACGCGTTCTTCTAACAGTTCTAAAGATTCGTACAATTTTAAGCGAGCATGGGCTGTCACGTAAGCCGCAATGATGACATTTCCAAAAGGGTCGTCTTGTACAAAGTCCAGATCTTCTTCGTAATTGACCAAGATCAAATCCTCTCGAACGACGTCCACGTGTTTCATGTATTTGGTTTTGTCGTGAATCATCTGGAAGTAGCGGGAAGGTTCTGTCAAATATTCCGTCTTGGGTAAACACGGTCGTTGTGCCATTTTACCCCACAAGCAATTTAACATCACTTTGGCAAACGATCGCCTGCCTTCGTTTTTCTCGATGTGGTCTAAAGAGATGCCTTCTTGTTCGTAGTATTTCTCTTTGAATTGTATTTGGTCTTCGGGAGTGTGACACCAGGAAGGATAGCCGCTGGCTTCTTGTTTCAGTTTCAAAAAGGCATCCACGTAGTCGGCGAAAATGCCTTTCTGAATAGGGTCACCCTTGTGGTACTGCTGTGTCTTGGGAAAGTGGCAAATTTCGTACACTTCTAACAGTTGGTATCCCATGTCCAGAGCTTTGAACAATTCCACGCTGACCCAGGTTCCCGTCAAGGCACGTTCTTCCTGGCTGTGATGGCAAGGTTGGTCCTGGTTGCACGTTTCGGCACAAGTACGGCACGATGGAAACATCAGTTTGCCTTGACAATGGTGAGGTAAGACGGGATGGTATAGGTTCGTTGGAGGCAAAACTTTACACTTGATCAAACCTTCGTATTGTCGAATGTTTTTCATTTCGATGTGTTCCGTCAACAATTGCGGGTGCCCTACAGGAAAGCGACAATATTTGCACACGTAGGGATACAGCGAACACACGTCCAAGTATTTGATTTCTTCTCCTTTCTCTTCGTCGGCTTGGTACAGCAAACAGGTGGCATTGGTCCTTCCTCCGTACAAACTATCCCTCGGGTTCAGCGGGTCCATGAACTGGTAACTTTCCACGAGGCGTTTAAACTCGGGATCGGTTTTCAAACGGTGATCGTACTCGTGTTCCCACATTTCCACCACTTGGTATCCTTGCTGTTCTAACTTTAGGCGTCGCTGACAAGTGTCCTGGTACAAGTCTTCCATGGTTCGTTGTAAAAACTGATTTTTAGTGTCACGGTCAGGGTAACAGACGGGACATCCGTGAAATAAGCAACCGTTAAACTCGTACACGATCTTGGGGTTTTCTAAGTCCCAGCCATCGACCGAATACGTTCCGATGGTCTTTTCGCCCCCTCCGTTGCGGGCATGCTGAATCCATTTGTCTTCCTTGTCGCACAAGTAATGTAACCAACGTAGGGCTTTGACCGAGTATTGACGCTTGACATAGTGGGTCGTTTGAGGACTGATGACAGCCACGGTGTTTTCAGGCATGAATCGTTGGCGGTACACTAAGGAACACGCTTTGGCAATGGTGCAAGCTTCTTTCAAAGGATCGACCCCTCCGTGTTCCATGAACAGTTCTCGAAATTTTCCACAGCAACGCCGTAAAATGTCCACGTCGGAACGACAATACTTTAACATTTCTTCCTGAAAGTCGAAAGGGTCCGAGGCGTGAGAGTAGAAAGCTTCTCGTTGTTCGGTACGCATGTTGTCGGGGTCGTAATAGTGATCCTCAGGCAAATGGGGTAGAACGGCATGTTTATTGGCTTCCGTATTGAAAAAGTGTGGAAAGTACCCTTTAGCCATTTCTGTCATTCCAAACGTTTTAGGCATTCGACTCAAAGGCATGGCCAAGTAACTCATCGAATCTTTAAACTGTACTTGTCCCACTTGCATGAAAATGATTTTGGCTCCGTTCAAAGTCACTTTAGGACGTTCGGTGCTTTGTTCCGTATAGTATCTGAGAAGAAACTGTCCATCGTATCCGGAGAAATTGTGAGCCATCACCGTGGCATGACGATGACAATCTCCGTAACGTTCGATGTCCTCTTGGCTCCACGTCTTGTCGATGGGGTCTAAGACCCATCGGGCAAAATCGGCTAACGTGTTTGGTCCCCGAAAGATTTTTTCACGTCCTCCAGGAATCTTGCTGCAGTGAGGGCAATGACTGAAGATAGGTTCTTGAATGCACTTCTCGCACGCTCGATGAGCCACGCAGAAATTAGGAATGTGAATGCCGGTCTCTTGCATGCATTCGAAATCGAAAAAGATGAAATTGCCTTTCTTCTTGTGACCGTCCTCTTTCTCTGGTGGGGGTTGGTATTTTTGCACGTAGCATTGGTGTTCCAAGTCCACGATGTGGTGACAAATGTGACATTTTTTCTTTCCTCGACATACGTGTGCCTTGGCATTATTGGTAAGTATGCCTTGTCCACAGGTAGGGCACAATCTCAGGAGTTGACAAGCACATTTCTTCTGTGAACCTTGTGTTTTCAAATGTTGTTGGTAACAGGTAGGACTGACACACGTGCGCAAACAAGTCGAACAAGGCACTGGTCCTTCGCTCAGACAGGGTGGAGAGGCCAAACATCCTGGACATTTCATTCCACAATGCTTGTGTTGCTCTCGATTGTTATAACCATAGTCACATTTCTCACAATAATAACTGTATCCCAGGAATCCAGTGATACTGGTAATGGTATCGAAATGGTCATCGTGATGATACACATGAATGTATTTTCCGTCCTTAAAATCTTGGCCTCGAAACAACAGAGTTCCACGCATTTCTTGAGGGTGCACTTTCAAGGTGTAGCGTGGAGCTAGGGCATCTTGCAATTTTTGCATCTGACGAATGCCACAGGGTGTGTCTTTGGACAGTCCGGCTTGTTGCAACAGGAGTTCTGCTTCATTTCGTTGTTTGGCTCGGTCGGATTGTTGAATAGTTTTCCAGGTTCTTTTCCATTCTACCGTGTCGTTCTTGTTGGCATAGGTTCGTCCCACCACGATGGCACGGGCTAAACACATCTGGTCTTGAGGGTTGTTAATTCGGACGAGACTCTTTTTGGTGTTGCGAAGGTCGTCCACCAATAACATCTTTTTGCATCCAGTTCCTTGAGGAGGAGAGACGTGGGCCATTTTCAGTGTGGCTTTACCATCGGTGATGTCAAACTGGTCATTAGATTGTTGCACCTGTTGTATCTTGTCCATGACTTTGGAAGGGGTCAGTTCTGCGGGTCTGCTAAACTCGATCCAAACAGGGGATTTCAAACCGTCGTGATCTATGGATAGTGTCAAGCGATCGTCTTCTTTGTCTTGACATTGTCCTTTGAGTGCGGTGAGCAAAGAATCCCACATCTCGGTGATAAACCCTTCTGCTTTCTCCAAGGGTACGTCGGCCTTGAAATCTTTAAACTTCACCGTGTAGGTGTAAGCCGTGGTTCTAAATTTTCTAGAGGAGCGCTTTTCCGTCTCTCGAATGGAATAGTACTTTTCAGGGTTGACTAAGGGTGGTGAACTTGGTTTAGAGGGTTCTGATTCTGGTTCACTCATGTCCTCTTCAAAATCACTGGCATGAATTTGTGCCAAGATTTCAGCTCTGGTACGAGGCGATAGATCACGTTTCTGCCTCTTACTTTCTTCTTCTTCTTATTTCTTCTCGAATGAATGGGATCGTTTCATCTTGAATGCAAAACGTCAAATGACTCAAGTTTAAACACCATAGATTAATTTATTGTCTTGGCAAACCAGCGTATATAAAAAGGGTGTGTGTCTTGTCCTTTCACTATTCATTTCACTCTCAAGCCGAGCACAACGATGGAAGAGACTACCCAGATGGAACGTTTCGTCAGAGCTTTGCGAGGGGTCATTAGAAAATTCTCTTCAGACCAGCCGACGGATTACTCTCCTTCCTTTCGAGATAAAAGTCAAGATACTTGCTATATCTGTCAGAAGAAAGGGCATTGGTCTTCAGAGTGTCCAGACCGTCAAAAAAGAAAAAAACAGGGGCTAAAAAAGACAAAAGTCAAGATACCTGTTATTATTGTAAAGAAAAAGGACATTGGTCTCCAGATTGCCCAAAAAAGAAACAAGAGGAGTCAGAAGAAAAGAAGGATTCTTCAGAAGAAGAGAGGGATTCTTCGGAAGAAGAGAGGGATTCTTCGAAAGAAGAGAGGGATTCTTCAGAGGAAGAAAGAAGACAATTCTATTTAAAAGAGGCAAAGAAACAGGAGAAGTAAAGAAGAAGGGACGAAAATGAGGTAAAAACGGTGAAGAAATTCAAAAAACAGAGAGACTAAATAATGAGAAAGAAGAAGTGTACGAACTTTTTAAAGTGTTCTGTGGTGAATTGTGAATTGGATTGTAAAAAATGGATAAAAGAATACATGAATGATATAAGGTAAGTGTCTTTGAGTTTTGATTTTAAAATAAGAAGCTACACTCAAGCACTCATACACAGACACGTACTATAAGGTTAAAATGGGTGGGGTTTTTTTTGAGTTATTGGCAAATTGAAATTGTATTTCTTTTCGAGAAATGTGGGTGGCCCTGAAAAGGGCCTTTATTCTTTATGGTGTAGGAGTGAGTTTAACCAATCAACTTTAACTGCCTTAAGCCTTTGCCACGGCCAAGGCCTACTTCTGATGATTGGGTTGAAATCACTACGGGTGGTACGACAGGCTTAGTCACAGGGTTGGCGTGTTTAGCTCGGGAAGGTCGTATTCTCTTCGGTCGTGATAAAGAAGTCTGATACATTTGTTTCAGACTTCTTAACTCCGCTAAAATGTCCAACAGTACCGTAGCCGTTTGATTTTCACCCTCTTGTTTCTTTGCTGCTACTTCTTCTTGCTGTTGTTGCTGTTGTTTTTTTTTCTTACCTCTTCTTGTTGCTGTTGCTGTTGCTGTAGGAGAAAAGCTTGTTCCGCTTCCTTTTGTCGTTGCATAAATTTCTCCAATTCTTCTTTCTGTCTCTGTCTAAAATTCTCCACTTGCGGTAATGAAGAAGGTAACGAAGGTTCCGGAACAAATTCTTGCGAGGTAAGAAAACCCACAAAATCCCAATGTACCTCTTCTGAAAGTGAGTCCGGGTTCCCTTGGGCGGTCTCCCCTGCTGGTGCACCCCAATGGATCGTTTTCTGAGTTTCCGTCATGTTGAATCACTGTCGCATAGATTGACAGCACACAGGCGCTAGCGAATCTATATAGACCAACTGACGTCACAGACTGCTCTCTTCGGATTGGATGCGAGCTGACTGAATTTTGTAACGCGTGTTCGGATTGGTGAATGAACTCAATCCGTTTCAATCCTACCTCTGCCTATAAATAAGCGCAGTTCAGTGCATTGATTCACTTGTTCTCGTCGCTTCAAGATGTGGACCGATGTGCAATCTTCTACGCTTGTGTCTTCCATGATGTTTAGGACGGACATGCTCATGTATGTCAGGTCCAAGTGGACTGTTGTTGATAGGACAGATACTAGTCAATGGATGAGGAGAGTTTACATAGAAAGACAAGGATGTCTCAAGAGGGTACTTGTGTATGGACCGGCAGTTAGAAGGAGTTTAAGAAGAAGAAGAAGATGTGACAGATGCCATCTATGTTAATATTAATATTAACATAAACCCAAAGGCCCTTTTCAGGGTCAGCCATATTTCTCGAAAAGAGATAGCCTTTCCATTGCCTACCCCTTTTTTAGAAAAATTTAACAAAAAAACAAAAAAAAAATCCCATGTTCAATTTCCCTTGACGCTATAAAGTCCCACCCTGTTTAAATTCCTTTGACGCTAAACCGTCCCACGATTTTTCTCCATGTTAATTTCCCTTGACGCTAATCTGACCCACGCTTTTTCTCCATGTTAAATTTCCCTTGACGCTAATCTGACCCAGGGGTCTCTGTAATGCTAATTCCCATTGACGCTTATGTACCCCACCTTACTACTACCATACGCTATTTTTTTATTTTTTGTTGTAACCGTAGCTAAATCAGTAGTTGGAGTTTTAACTCTACAACGTAAGCAATATAAATTCATGACATAATATATATATGGATATAATTGATTTCTCAGCATCAAGAAAACGAGAGCCAGTTAAACACAACCCTGCGTTACCAAATTCCATCAGAATGATTATCATAGGACCATCTGGATCGGGTAAGACGCAGTTATTACTTAATCTGATAATGAGATGGTTGAAATGGGATAAATTGTATTTAGTAGCACCATCCGCTGATGATCAACGATGTTATGATGTACTTAAAGATTTCAATGAAAACGCGCGATTACTGGATGAAGTTAATGATGTTATAGAGTTTATAACCGATATTGATGAAGCACCATCCGTAGATTCCATAGACGGATTTATTAATAATTTAGTTGCATACGACGATGTGATGCTAGATAAACAATCAAATCCAGCCAGAATATTTTCCCGAGGGAGACATAAAAATACAGATGTGATCTATGTTACTCAACGATACACACAAATTCCGAAAGTGATCAGAGACAACTGCAACATTTTAGTTGTGTTTAATGGCGTAGACACACACACACTTAGAAATATTCATCAAACTTGGTGTGGTGGTGACATGGATATAATTAAATTCAAAAATTTCTTCTCACCAACGCAAGCTACTCCACATGGATTTATAACAATAAATTTGCATGATCCAAGAACAAGATATCGTGTGGGTCTTGATAAAATATTTGGGTAAATTTAATTAAAAAGATATCATTCAACTGTGCGTGGCTGCGTCAGGGAACCATTAACAAATGCGCCGTGGAGAATATTGCAAGAAACATAATTATCTTATAAAGAAAAATTCTCATGCTGGTCCACGAAGTTGTGTTGGATGTAACAACGGCGTTAGAGGATTATATCAGATTTGCAAAAATTGCGGTGGAGACCGATACAGAAGTTTGATGATATATTACAGAAAAAGAAAGAACATAAATCCAAAAATAGAAAAACTACCATCAGAACTTGAATATTACTTGAAACATAGAACAAATAAAGGTGAAACAGATGAGGAGAAACGACAGCGAGAACGCGTTGAAAAATATTCATCAAACTTGGTATGGTGGTAAATTAATAGCAGCAGAGGGTACCTACCAACGTTGGTCGTCAAAAAAATAAACAAAAAATAAATAAACACGTAGAATACTTTATTTTTTTCAGCTACTATTTCGAACTGGGGTTTCATTAGTATAATCGGCCATTACAGAAATAAAACATCTCAAGGAAAAGTTCATTTGTAAAAATCTGGACCTTTCTACGAGATGATTTTATTTTGTTTGTTTTATTTGTTTTGTCGGAATTTTATGGTCTGTTCACCCTCTCTGCTGCTTGAGTGCTGCATTGTTTTTTTCTTAGGTAGTGTGGCAAAATAAGGCCAACGCAAGAGCGTTGTTACCATTGCAGTGCAGACAGATTGGAGAGTGTAAACGTACAAACCCTTTGTTGCGTATTGTACCATTTCTTCTTGCCAGATCAAATATTAAACGGCCACAGTACTGGTGCGCGTTTTGAAACTGACAAACATTTTTAATCTTACTCAAACATTTTGACAAGCACACTCACATGAATAGTGACAGAAGTGTAAAATATCGGTTGGCCAATGAAGTCACTTACAATGCGTAACACAATGTTTGGTTGTAAATTCAGAGCAAGTAGTGTAGCGACCAGCCGCAGAATAAAAAATAAAAAATAAAAAAAAACACGTCCGATCTCGTCACTGTGCGAAAAGGTACTGAAGTCAATTCGAAGCGAAAGCGGTAAGAAAATATGTATAGCCAATGAAATCGTTTATGATGAGTGATGAATTGTTTTTTCTTAGGTAGTGTGGCAAAATAATGTCAACGCAAGAGCGTTGTTACCATTGCAGTGCAGACAGATTGGAGTGTAAATGTACAATCCCTTTGTTGCGTATTGTACCATTTCTTCTTGCCACATCAAAATATTAAACGGCCACAGTACTGGTTCGAGTTTTGAAACTGACAAACATTTTTAATCTTACTCAAACATTTTGTCAAGCACACTCACATCAACAGAGACAGATGTGTTACAGTACCAGGTGTCAGTTTTTTGTTATTTTTTACCCTTCAAGCTAGTGATTTTGGGGTTTGTATGAAGTAGAGAAATTAAAAGTACAGTGAACCTCAAGGATGATAACCCAAGCTGTCTGTCCATTGATGTATGTATTTACATCAGAAGAAATATGATCCTAAAACAAAAAGATATAAGGCAAGCAACGAACACAAAGACAGCAAATTGTAATCCCCTTGCAAGACAAACTTGGTACCTTTTGTAGAGCTTGAAATAAAAAACTGAACAAACTTAAACACTTTGCTATAGATACATGTATTTTCTTTTGCAGCAACAGACTAAACAACATAAATAAATTAAATCTTTAGCAAAAAAGAAATACATCATAAAAATAGAATTAAAGATTAACGTTGACTAACCAACAAAACCGAATTTAACAAAGGCAATGACATGTGTAGAAATGCCTCTCAGTTTGAGAAAGTATTTGGATGTCGTATGCCATGTACCAACAACTTGAAAAAAATGTATAAACAGAGAGAAACCTTAATTCAAAATTTAATTTTGTTCCAAATTGTTTTTGTCTTTAGGGAATATACCTAAGCACTAATAAAGGGTGGAACAGGGAAGATACACATAAAAGCTTTGATATTTCTGAAAAAAATGAGGTGATATTCCTACAGTTCTTAATATATGCTGGGACGGGTCTGTTGGATATCCACAAATAAAGAAGTACAGATTCTGGTCACGTTGCAAGTGTGTGGGTGTTTTGGAAAATGGTAAAACTTGGATACACTATTTTCTCGTGACACTTATAAAGTGAAGAGTCTGTACAACTGTCAGAAGCCAAAGTCATATAACTTTTGTACGGTTTGTAAAGATTTCCACTTTAGAAAATGTGAAGTATCACAAGTTATTATCACAAACAGAAATGGAACATAGGGGCTTGACAGTTGTTGTTTAGACACCTCCGCTCAACTTCACAACTTACTTGCTCTGTCTCATATTTTGATCTTAAGGAAGGATCATCTTTGTGCAGCAACAGTGGTAACAGCAGGAGGAGACGCCGTCACTGCTGTCGAAAAAGGGTAGTTCTTTTAAAAATGCGTTTAGTATATTTTTTAAAAATATCAGATGAAGAAACGTGTGTTAAAACAGGGTTGGTAGAATGTATTCAGCGACAAAGTAGAAGTGACTGAGAGAAGGAGACAACGTTGTCGAGTGGCGTAGTTTTCTGGAGTACGTACGTGTCCCAGCGACACAGTGCCGGCGTCTCTAGCTCTCTTGAAGACACCAACTGTCTGGGTTTTTTTCTTGCAACTTTTTTCTTTCGTGGTAGGGTTTGAATCGAAGGGTCATCAAGATGCATGAGGTGTTTAAGACGCACCGCTGTCGTTGGGCTGCTATATGCTTGGCTTTCACTTGCCCTTGTGAAATATGCCAAGTCATTGTGACAACAAGAGGTAGAGAGGGTATATATGGAGAGAATGAACTTGGTTAAATCATTTCTGAATCAGCAATCGAGATGAAATGATCGCACGATTTCAGTGAGAGAGAAGAAGAACGTAAGAGGCAGCGAAGTGACGTATCGCCTCACACACGGAAAGAAGTGTTCGCTCAAAACGAAGACATGAGCAAACCTGAACCAACACCTTCCACGTCTGCGACCAGACATAGAGAGCCCACTCCAAACCAAAGTCCACCAGCTAACCTTGAAAAGTACTATCACATTCGAGAGACGGAAAAGCGACCCTCTAGAAAATTTAGAACCACGACTTACACCTACACGGTGAAGTTTAAAGATTTCAAGTCCGACGTATCATTGGAGAAAGCAGAAGGGTTTATCACCGAGATGTGGGATTCTTTGCTCACCACACTAAAGCGACAATGTCAACCCAAAGAAGACGATTTCTTGACACTATCCATAGATCACGACAGCTTGAAATCCCCTGTTTGGATCGAGTTTAGCAGACCCGCAGAACTAACCCCTTCCAAAGTTATGGACAAGATTCAACACGTACAACAATCTAATGATCAGTTTGACATCACCGATGGTAAAGCCACACTGAAAATGGCCCACGTCTCTCCTCCTCAAAAGGTCTTATTGGTGGACGACCTTCGCAACACCAAAACAAGTCTCGTCCGAATTAACAACCCTCAAGACCAGATGTGTTTAGCCTATGCCATCGTGGTGGGACGAACCTATGCCAACAAGAACGACACGGTAGAATGGAAAAGAACCTGGAAAACTATTCAACGATCCGATCGAGCCAAACAACGAAATAAAGCAGAACTCCTGTTACAACAAGCCGGACTGTCCAAAGACACACCCTGTAGCATTACTGAGATGCAAAAATTGCAAGATGCCCTAACTCCACGATACACCTTGAAAGTGTACCCTCAAGAAGTGCGCGGACCTCTGTTGTTTCGAGGCCAAGACTTTAAGGACGGAAAATACATTCATGTCTATTATCACGATGAACATTTCGATACCATTACCGCCATCCCCGGATTCCTGGGATACAGATATTACTGTGAGAAATGTGACCGTGGTTATAATAATCGAGAGCAACACAAACATTGTGGATCGAAATGCCCAGGATGTTTGGCCTCTCCACCCTGTCTGAGCGAAGGGCAAAAACCATTGCATTGTCCTGCTTGTCTGCGCACGTTTGTCAGCCCTGCCTGTTACCAACAACATCTGAAGACGCAAGGTTCACAGCAGAAATGTGCTTGTCAACTCCTGAGATTGTGCCCTACTTGTGGACAAGGCATACGTACCAATAGTACCAAGGCACACGTATGTTCAGGAAAAAAAAATGTCACATTTGTCATCACATCGTGGACATGGAACACCAATACTACATGCAAAATTACCAACCCCAACCAGAGAAAGAGGATGGTCACAAGAAGAAAAGCAATTTCATCTTTTTCGATTTCGAATGCATGCAAGAGACCGGCATTCACATTCCTAATTTCTGCGTGGCTCATCGAGCGTGCGAGAAGTGCATTCAAGAACCTATCTTCAGTCATTGCCCTCACTGCAGCAAGATTCCTGGAGGACGTGAAAAAATCTTTCGGGGATCGAACACGCTAGCCGATTTCGCTCGATGGGTCATAGACCCCATCGACAAGACGTGGAGCCAAGAGGACATCGAACGTTACGGAGATTGTCATCGTCATGCCACGGTGATGGCTCACAATTTCTCCGGATACGATGGACAGTTTCTTCTCAGATACTATACGGAACAAGGCACCGAACGTCCTAAAGTGACTTTGAACGGAGCCAAAATCATTTTCATGCAAGTGGGACAAGTACAGTTTAAAGATTCGATGAGCTATTTGGCCATGCCTTTGAGTCGAATGCCTAAAACGTTTGGAATGACAGAAATGGCTAAAGGGTACTTTCCACACTTTTTCAATATGGAAGCCAATCAACACGACGTTCTACCCCATTTACCTGAGGCTCACTATTACGACCCCGACAACATGCGTACCGAACAACGAGAAGCTTTCTACGCTCACGCCTCGGACCCTTTCGACTTTCAGGAAGAAATGCTAAAGTATTGTCGTTCCGACATGGACATTTTACGGCGTTGCTGTGGAAAATTTCGAGAACTGTTCATGGAAAGAAGCTTGCACCATTGCCAAAGCGTGTTCCTTAGTGTATCGACAATGATTCATGCCTGAAAACAACGTGGCTGTCATCAGCCCTCAAACGACCAACTTTGTCAAACGTCAATACTCGGTCAAAGCCCTACGTTGGTTACATTACTTGTGCGACAAGGAAAACAAATGGATTCAGCATGCCCGCAACGGAGGGGGTGAAAAGACCATCGGAACGTATTCGGTAGATGGCTGGGACTTAGAAAACCCCAAGATCGTGTACGAGTTTAACGGTTGCTTATTTCACGGATGTCCCGTCTGTTACCCTGATCGTGGCACTAAAAATCAGTTTTTACAACGAACCATGGAAGACTTGTACCAGGACACTTGTCAGCGGCGCCTAAAGTTGGAACAGGAAGGATACCAAGTGGTGGAAATGTGGGAACACGAGTACGAGTTTAAACGCCTCGTGGAAAGTTACCAGTTCATGGGCCAGCTGAACCCGAGGGATAGTTTGTACGGAGGAAGGACCAATGCCACCTGTTTGCTGTACCAAGCCGACGAAGAGAAAGGAGAAGTGTTCGCTGTATCCCAACGTGTGCAAATATTGTCGCTTTCCTGTAGGGCACCCGCAATTGTTAACGGAACACATCGACCTGAAAAACATTCGACAATACGAAGGCTTGATCAAGTGTAAAGTTTTGCCTCCCACGAACCTATACCATCCCGTCTTACCTCACCATTGTCAAGGCAAACTGATGTTTCCATTGTGCCGTACTTGTGCCGAAACGTGCAACCAAGACCAACCTTTTCAGCACACCCAGGAAGAACGTGCCTTGACGGGAACCTGGGTCAGCGTAGAATTGTTCAAAGCTCTGGACATGGGATACCAACTGTTAGAAGTGTACGAAATTTGCCACTTTCCCAAGACACAATAATACCACAAGGGTGATCCCAGTCAGAAAGGCATTTTCGCTGACTACGTGGATGCCTTTTTGAAACTGAAACAAGAAGCCAGCGGCTATCCTTCCTGGTGTCACACTCCCGAAGACCAAATACAATTCAAAGAGAAATACTATGAACAAAAAGGCATCTCTTTAGACCACATCGAGAAAAACGAAGGCAGGCGATCGTTTGCCAAAGTGATGTTACATTGCTTGTGGGGTAAAATGGCACAACGACCGTGTTTACCCAAGACGGAGTATTTGACAGAACCTTCCCGCTACTTCCAGATGATTCACGACAAAACCAAATACATGAAACACGTGGACGTCGTTCGAGAGAATTTGATCTTGGTCAATTACGAAGAAGATCTGGACTTTGTACAAGACGACCCTTTTGGAAATGTCATCATTGCGGCTTACGTGACAGCTCATGCTCGCTTAAAATTGTACGAATCTTTAGAACTGTTAGGGGAACGCGTCCTGTACTTTGACACGGACAGTTGCATCTACATCGATCGACCGGGTCAGCAACACCCTAACATCGAAGAAAACCGTTTAGGAGCCTGGACAGACGAACACCCCGACGACAAGATTCTAAGTTTCGCGAGTGGCGGTCCTAAAAATTACGGCTACCAATACCGGGACAAACAAGGAGAAGTGCACACGGAGTGCAAAGTGAAAGGACTGACTCTGAATTATCGTACCAGTCGAGTGGTCAACTTTGGGGTATTGAAAGAAGCCTTGCAATCGGGTGAGGATGGAAACTTTAAAGTGACCACTCACCAACCGAACAAGATTGTACGTTTACCCACTCACCACATCGTCAGTCGACCCCTGGAAAAAATCTATCAAATCGTGTACCAGAAGCGAGTGAGACTTCCCAATCACTTTACGTTGCCGTACGGTCACATCAATATTGGTCAGCATATAAAAAGGGACAACGTCCAAGACTAATAGTTCATTGTCACTACCAACACCAATCGACAAAAATGAATCCTTTCAAACAGCAAGTATAGAGCGTAAGACTCAAGTCCAACGAGAAACTCGGGTGTGATTCTATGCCTCACGATCACATCACCAATGCAATACCACATCTTAGTTGTTATGTACTAATGCCATGACAAACTACGTGCAACCAGTGAAACTTCCAGACCACAAAACTTTACCTTATGGACATGCTGATATCACCCAGTATAAAAAGGGACGACTTCCAAGAACGACACTTCACTGCGAGGACAAGCGACGAGAAAGATGAATAACTCTACGCAGAAGAAAAAAGAGAAGGAACAAACATCATTGACCTCTTTCACCACCACACCGTCACAGCAAAGTGCGTTCAAGAAGGGAAAGGATTCAATAGACCTAAAGGAGTATTTTAGCATCCAAATGACCCAGACAGCGACCTCGAGAAAACTTAGAACGACAACTTACACCTACACGGTGAAATTTAAAGACTTCGCGTCTGACGTTCCAGCCGAGGAGGTATCAGGTTTCATTACGGATCTACTTGACTCACTGTTAGAGGAACTCAAATGTCATTGCCAAGTCAAAGATGAAGGTCGTTTGAGCCTATCTATGTATCACGACAGTTTGAACTCGCCTGTATGTCTCGGATTTAGCACACCTGCAGAAATAACTTCTTCCAAACTTTTGAGGGCTGTTGAAGACGTGCGGTCGGTGAGAGAAAAATTTTACATCACCGATGGAAAAGTGACTATTCATATGGCATATGCTGTACCTCCATGGGAAGAAGATGATCACTGCTCTTGATCTGGGTACCGATAAGTGTACCTAGCACGATGGACGTAACAGCAGATTTACGACTGACAGGGAATACGAGATCGGAAACATCTATGCTGGGACACAAGTGGTAGCTGACAAGATTTTAAACAACGTGTGTGACGGATAGAGAGACAAACACGAACTTTCTCTTATTTGATTGTTTGTTACTTGTTTTGTTTTAACTTTTTCTTACAAACGAACATTTAATGTAAATTCGTTGTATATGAAGTGATTTTAGAAAGGAGTGAACGTTAATTTTAAACATTAGTTTACTAGAGTCAATAACTAAACAACTCGTAAATATGTTTCTTTTATGTTCAAATGTTTATGTATTTAATGGATAGTGCTTAGACCAAAGCACAGGCCAGAGAGCCCATGTATATATGTACTTGAATAAAAGTTTTGAACCCATACAACAGACTTTTCTTTATCGAGTCTCTATTCTATCTGTGAGTCTTTCTTTAGAATATTTCTGTCCTCTTTTCTGTGTGTTTGAATGTGTAATTGTTTGTTTCTTGACCCTATAAACCTATGCCGTTACCAATGTTTAATTCCCACTGATCCCCAGGTGGCATTCCCATGTTCAATTTCCATGTTCAATTCCCCTTGTCTCTACTGGCGCCCAGGGTTTTTCTCCATGTTAAATTTCCCTTGTCGCTAGAGTGGCCCAAGGGGTTCTGTAATGCTAATTCCCATTATCGCTAGGGTGGCCCCTATTACTACTGGTATATATTGCATTCGACAAGGATTTCACAGTTTATATGTTCTTGAAAGACGGGCAACACGTTAGAGTTAATAGGATAACCAGCTCTGCAGATCGCATTCATGGAGCAGTCAATACAACAACTAGTAAGAGTTTGTACAAATGCTGACAGCATTTTAAAGACATGAAATTTAAATTTATGGGAATGCATTTTAGAAATTAATTTGTAGATTCCATTAGTTTTGCGTGACTATTTCAAGGACCACACATTATGGTTGTGTATAGTTTTGCCGTGTTTGATTAAAATAGATTTTTAAAACCAAACATTGAATTACATGCAAATTTAAGAGCAAAAGCAACAAATGATTTTGAGATTATTTTTTAAAGCCTCAGTTTTGTTTGCATCTGCGCTCCAATACATTAACGCGTAGTCTGCAAAGGTCACACTTGCTTTGGCGAGCCTGGCACTGGTTTCAGCGTAGTTCCAGAATGCATGTGACATTTCGGTCAGGTGAACTTGTGCACTGCTGTAAGGTTTGGTCATTCACTGTGATGGTAGGTTTAACGTAAGGCTTTTCTGGTACATCACCTGTCTTCTTAATACTGACTGTGAGACCGAAACTATCATTATCAGGGGATTGTCGTTAGCTAATAAGAGATCCAGAAAGTCATTTCCTGTAACTTTGTCTTTGCCCATAGTCAATTCAGATAGAAAAAAACTTACCCTCAGTCCGACATATCATGTTGCCTCAGTGTCATAGTCATGGAAGACATCGGTATATATAGCAGATAACATCAAACTGAAGATGGTCTAGACCAACAGGTAGCATTGATTTACATTATTGGTTAATGAGAATGGTTTAAATGATTCACCCTGATTAGGACGCAATTGAGCGTGTTATCATGGAACTATTACGATGAATTTCTCTAGGGCAAACAAATGCTGTTATGATCTTCCGGAGGCACCCACGACGACTTTGTCCCTTAGTTTTTCGGTCCACATATGTCCTTTCAGGTTAATGTTCTGTCCTAGCATTTATCTGCAAATACCATGTGTGTGTGTGTGTGTGTGTGTGTGTGTGTGTGTGTGTGTGTGTGTGTGTGTGTGTGTGTGTGTGTGTGTGTGTGTGTGTGTGTGTGTGTGTGTGTGTGTGTGTGTGTGTGTGTGTGTGTGTGTGTGTGTGTGTGTGTGTGTGTGTGTGTGTGTGTGTGTGTGTGTGTGTGTGTGTGTGTGTGTGTGTGTGTGTGTGTGTGTGTGTGTGTGTGTGTGTGTGTGTGGTCCCTCGTCCTTTCATGAAGAGACACAGACTCTCATGTAGGCGACCAAGATCGATGTGATCCACAAGGAGGTTCAGCATAATTCTGGCGAGGATTTTGTTGGATATTGACAGCAATGAGATTTATCTATTGCGTCGCATGATCATTTATTTGCAACCATCTACTCCCCGGGCATAGTTCCTTGAGCCTTCATTAACTATAAGTGTACCATGTACGAACCACTGGCTTGGTAGACCTTTGCAGGTATAGCATCTGCAACAGGTGCTTTGTATTTGACAAAAGATCAATAGCTTTCGTACGTTCAGTCACTGTTGGCCGATCAGAAAGATGTATGTTGATTTTCACTTCGTCATTGATAGATGATTGTTGATTAAAGATTATGTTGAAGAGTTCTTCCCGTCTCTTATTCCTTTATACTTTATACTTTAATAGCTTCCTGATTTATATCATCTAAAGTCTTACATAGTTGGGCACCAACACTTTGTAAAATGGGAGTAAGAGCGACATCAGTTAATTTAACAGGATCACGTATTGGTTATTATTCATTTTCTTTGATCCATATATGTTTGTCTCAGTATTGTGTGAAGAATGTTGTCGAACAATTGAGTAATTCATTTTACAAATTCTTCAGTCGCCGATTTAGATGGCGGACCTATTGACATAATAAACAACCTTCTCAAGAGTATGCCGTAGGTTGTTGAAAGTGTATGTTTGAGAGCAGCATGGTAAATACACTTGAAATCATTTTTAGTTTCAATAGACCTTTGTCCACATGTAAAACAAATCTCTCTGCTACCTTAAAAATTAGGTAAAGCATTTCTGACATTGAGATTTACCTAGAACAGTTATATAACCACGTGCAGGATAATAGATTTTGTTAGATGCATTGGTCTTCGTTTACATTTAGACGTTTGGCCATCAGTAAGCACGCATGTATGGTTTAGCAAGATGATATGAAGTTAACAGGAAACGTAAAAGCAAAATAAACAGTCCTTTGATTTAGAGGGGTAGATTGTGGTCTCTTCCATCTTAATGAGACGATACGAAAAGTATGATTAGACATCCTTAACTTTGAATGGAATTTCTTAAATTTTATCACTGTTCCTTTATCCAAATTATAGTAAAATATTTTATGCAGATGTTTTTATATAATCTAGCTCTTGGAGATTATTTCATTCTAGATGTAAATAATGAAAGTGTAATAGATGACAATGTGACTTCTGTCAATAATTGTGTGATCTGCTTCTATGACGCTTAGTTACTGAACATGGGCATATCCATCAAAAGATAAACATGGAGCTATCCATTAAAAGATGTGTAAATTAGGTAAACTGTATAAAGTGTAGCTATAACGTGAAAAACTTTTAATAAATGCATATGAGATTAAACTAAATACATATTTCTTTTCAGAGATAGCCAGATGAAACTGTCGGTATTCAAAATACCGAAGTGGTGCTCATGAACTTTTAGCACCTAGTTCAATAACGGGAATAATCCACTTGATAAACTTAAATTCTGAAAATTTAGTAAATAGACAAACTGTTCAGTCTTGTGTCATAACAAATCATAATTAAATAGAGACTTATACATATGAAGAAACGTTGGTGCCGTTGTCAATCATAACCTATCCTAAATTTCCTCTGGAACCATTGTTGTGTAACGAAAATCACTAATGCTACCCGATGAAGAAGATAACAAAGATGCAACCAGCTGACAGTAAAGTTATATTTGATGATGAATTGAGAGAAATAGCCACTAGAACAGAAACGAAAGTGACGTAAAAATTCAAAGTGGAAGCTTAACACATTAACCCCTAGATGTTTTTGAAAGCTATTTCTGAATAAATCCTAATAAATCAACTTCCATGTGATTTTCCAATATCATAATGCCTAGTTGTGTTTAAAACAAACTCTTTGCATTGGCTATTTGGCTCGCGCATGAGCAGAAGGGTACAGGTTGGAGATCTTTTTTGGTTTTTTTTGCATAACTGACCCATTATTATCGTATCGAGACCACTCTTTATTCCAAATCTCCATCTTATCCTACTTTTTGCAAAATTTCATCTGTCTGCTTGCAGTTCATACCAAAGTCTCAAATCCGGACACAAAATCGGATGCCGATCACGGGCGAATTATGGGTGGAAAACTATCGGGTGCAAAAAATGAGGTTTATCCCTCTGTATTTTGCAGTGAACTTCCAGATAATTTGGTATCATTGTAGAGCTATATCTGTCTACCTTTCTATAATACCACCCACTTTAGTGTATCATGCATGACCTTGACGATATAGACCTCGGCAGTAGTGAATGGGGTCACCCTAGCCTCAATGGGAATTAGCATTACAGAACCCCCTGGGTCACTCTAGCCTCAATGGAAATTTAACATGGGGCAAAATCATGGGTCACTCTAGCCTCAAAGGGAATTTAACATGGGGAAAAGTCTTGGGTCACTCTAGCCTCAAGGGAAATTTAACATTACGAAAACCCCTGGGTCACTCTAGCCTCAAGGGGAATTTAACATGGACAAAATACCCTCGGACTGTATAGGGTCTATGTAAAATTGAAACATGGAGGGTCTCTATCTTTTTAAAACAAAAAAAAAATTAAAAAAATGGGGTAGGCAATTGAAAGTCTATCTCTTCTCGAGAAATGTGGGTGGCCCTGAAAAGGGCCTTTGGTTTTCTTCTTCTAATTTCCTCTATTTCTCCACCAGCTTCTTATTTTCTGTCCTACACTTTTTCTCTTCTTTTCTTTCTTTTCTTCCTTCTTTTTTCTTCTTTCTTCTTCTCCTCCTCTTCTTTCTTCCTCTTCTCATTTTCTTCTTCTTTTACAATTTTTTTGTTCCATGCTCTAATCCTTATCCTTTCCTCTTCATCCTCCTTCTCCTCCTTTATTTCTTTCAACAGATCACTGATAATTTCCTTTAGTTTTTGCAAGTTGTTAATCTCCATCTTCACTCGATGGGGACTATAAGAATAGTGATCCTCGTTTAGCCTACCTAACATTTGCTCCATCATGCCCAAATTGTCCAGGACGTCTTGCAATTTTTTCATTTCATCAAGGTGGTTCGAAGCCATCTTCTTTTTTATTCTTTGCAGAATGGTGTGAATGACGAACTTTGTGGGTTCTTATAGTTAAAGTGCGGACGTGAAGGAAAACATCCCCCTAAGGCACAAAATTTATATTACCTAGATCATGACCAAACAACGCGCGGACGTGAAGGAAAACATCCCCTACTTTTCTCATCTCATATTATCTACTATCCACATACGCGAATCAGCAATAAACAAACCCCAAATCTACTATCACACACGCAAAGCATTAAAATGAAACCCAAATCTACTATCCACACAAACCAACTTAAGCGCTTACAAAACCCAATAATCTACTATCCACACAAACGTACATGAGCGCTTACAAACATAAACACATACACTCACACTAGGAAAAAAGAGTCAGTGTTTATATTCACACTACTCTACATACACACATTGGCAAATGGATTACTATTTCTTTTCTAAAGGTTTGGGTAGCCTTGAAAAGGGCTGTTTGTTTTGAACTCCAGGGCACCTGGTTAATGATGGCACCTTCCAGGCCTGGCACCACACACACATCTTCTACTCCAATCTCCTTTCACTCTTCTTTTGACTGGGAGCGGAGAGGGAGGATGATTGGCTTCACCACCCCAATCCTCTGTCTCTGGAATTTTATACAACATCCTCTCTCCTATTTCCTTTTCCTCCTCTTCCCTCTGTCTTCTCTCCTCCTCTTCTTTCTTTATCCTTGCCTCTTCTACTATGGCCTCTGCAGCCAGCTCATTCACTATACGCCTGGCATATTCCAGTGGCATCTGGAGTTCAAGAAGCTTTACAATTCTTGTATTCATTATCTTGCTGTTAACAGGTCGACGATGGGTAGCCCAACTGACGAATAGTTTTCAATTTATACTAAAAGCGCGGACGTGAAGGAAAACATCCCCTTAAAACAAAATTTATAATACCTAGATCATGACCAAACAACGCGCGGACCTAAAAGAAACACTCACTGATTTTTTTATACTACCTATCACTATTCTAAAAAATTTCATTAAACAAATAATATACTATCCACATACGCAAAGCAGTCAAATCAAAATCCAAATATACTATCCACGCACGTCAAACAGCAAAAAAACATTATCATTATCTACTATCCACACAAACACATCCAATCACACCACAAAAGAGTCAGTGTTTATATTCACACTACTCTACATACACACATTGGCAAATCGATTGTTATTTCTTTTCTAGAGTATTGGGTAGCCCCGAAAAGGGCTGTTTTTTTTGTGTGCGAAGTTGAAGTTAGTGCGATCTTTTAGTTTCTAAGAATGCGACGTACTCTGACGATAGACTTTCTGACGATAGGCCTGCTTCTTCGGAAAGAGAAGAAGAACTCTTTGGTGTCGATACGACAGTCGACAAAGCCTCTGTCAGGTTCAGGTTTCTGTTGCTGCTGTTGTTGCTGCTGTTGCTGCTCTCTATGCTGTTTCTGAAGTCTATACTTCTCTGTCCATTCTTCTTTCTCCCTGTTCACTTCTTCTCTGAAGAGCTCTTCTATCAGGTCTTCAGTGACTTTTAACATTCTCACATTCTCTGTCTCTTCAGGCTTCGGTATCAGACTGTGTCTGACCCTATGCAAATTCACGAAGGCTTCGCTTAGCTTAGTTAGTTTGGAGCACATCTTCGTAGGAGGATGAGTCGGCAATGGATGGTTTGACTGGAAACTACCCCAGTTTTTAAAGTCAAAGCGCGGACGTGAAGAAAAACATCCCTACAAGGTTTTAGAGTCGGAACGTTCAATGAGTGTCATGAGAGGGATAGTAAGAAGTCAAAGAGCATGAATCAACATTCTTATAGCCAAACAAAAGACAAAGGCATTTTTTCTTCAAAACAACATTTTTTTATTCAAAATCACTTAACACTAACAAACAACTATAACATTTTTAACAATAATCCAACAATATAACATCAAACATTTTTTAAATCACAAACATTTTTTCAACTAACACATTATTTTGGACAAGGCTGACAACGTTGTGAATGAAATTGTGATTTCCATTGTTGGAAGTCATTAGGCCATTGATGGACACTACGTTTCCTAGCTTGAGACAAAAGATAAGCATAATGGTCACAAAACCATCGATCTACTTTCACATCGTTTCTAGAAGAAGAACGATGATCAAAATGAGTCACTAAATGTTCCAAGGAATAGCCCAGGCTGCGATGATGCAGAAAATACAAACAATATTGTCCACACACCAAGGAATCTGTGCCTTGTAATTTCACATTATTGAATCGGGGGGTCTAAGCATTTCTTCTCATAAAGTCAATGATATCGTCTTCCAAAGGGGGCAATCCATACGAATCGAAATATTCCACACATCCTTCTTGAGGAAAGTAGACGGCTACCCAGTGGGTTCCTGGGAGATAACTGTCGTCCGTGTTGATCACATAAGCTTGATGGTCTTGAGGTTTGCGATGAGGAAGTTCATCTTTAGCACAGACGACAGGATTCCAAGAAGCCGTGTACGAACTGTGGTTCAAAAGGTAATAAAGTTCCCAGGTATCCATTGATTTGTTTGGGTTTATTTCTTCACAGGTAATGATAAGTGATCAATTCGATCCTGACTTTTTCCTTGAAAATGTCTGACAAGTAAAGGCGTTTGGCTCCGACGTTTCACTTTGGTCCAAGAGAGATTCGATGCGACGGCACTCCAGAGACGTTAATGGAGGAGAAGAATGTTTATCCAAACCTTTATACCACTCATTCAACACGAATTCTATCTCGATGTGACCCCAAACTTTATCCAGATATTCGTCCAATTTTTCTTCTTGACTCAGCAACAGACATTTATCGTGTTGAATTTGAATGGAATGATCGTTGTCACATCCATCGCACTCTTCCTTGATCAATTATTTCATTATATCTGTCAGGACTGTAGCAAAACAGGAGACTAAATGGGCTTCTTGTTCTGGCCATCTCGACTTCATCATGATGGCTTCTTCGTCTTGAGATTCTTCTTCTTCCACGGTTACTTCACATTCCATGTCCAAAGTTTCTCCAAGAGGTAAACAGGGATAACAGTCTTCCATATCTTCTAATAATCTAGAATGACTTCTCTTAAACTGTTGATTTCTATCGTATTATCAAATTCTGCATACAGGAGGACGTTCACTGTGTGATCTGGAGGTGGATTTGCAAACTGAAGGTCCACACGAATCTGACCCTATTTTATAGAGTGGAAACGTCCCTCGTCGCTGCCTTGGTCTGGAGTGAAATCAAAACCCCACAAAGCATAGCCTCCTGCATAATCGTCGTACGAAATACCGTGACTGGTGTTGGTTCCTAACTGTCCCGTGGCTTCGTACAGGGACAAGTACGATCTCAAATAATTCTTCGCGACACCAAAGTTAGGCTCAAAGGGTCGGGTACACAAGGTCTTGTGGTAGTGACTGACTTCGATCTTGGACACATTGTAATGTTGAAACTCAAAAGGATTTTGATCGTGGGTTCCGTTGAAGGCTGAATTCCTGACGATACCAACAATTAAACGCTCGGGTAACTGTCCTTGGAACAGATGATCTTCGATCATAGATCGCTGTCCAGCGGGAATGGTGAACGTTTTCACTTCTACGCGTCGTATCGGATACTTGGCAGTCGTTCTGCTCAACGTCTGACTGACGTTGTTTCCCATTTTAGGTAACACTTCCACACGACGTACGTAAAGTCGGGCTTCTTGAATGATAGTTTTGTATTCATTAGCATGGGCCATCAAATGGAAAGCGGCACTGCTACGATTCAGTCTCAGACGGATATCCACCCCGTTCAGCAATACTTTTCTTGCAACTACATGTCCAAATGCAAACGATCCATCAGTTCTAAACTTCGCCCTTGCAGAATTTTCTTACGACGGTCGTTAAACCCCCCATTGTGAGGACTGCCATCTTCTGTCAGGACTGTGTCGTTAAACGTGGCTACACCTGCCGTGTCAGGTTTCCATACCACGCAAGCATCCAGATGAGTATTCTTGGCTTCGTTTCCGTACGTCAAGAGATTTTCCAGGTAGGCACGATATGGGTAAGTATCCGTGCTGCTGCTGACCAGTTTGTTATTCAAGTACAAGTCCACTTCGCTGAACAAGGAATGCATGAAATTATTGACAGGAGATACTCTAGCATCGCCTCCTGGATTGGTGTTGTCCGTTTTCATCACTTTCACTTTCAGGTACAGGTAACTGCTATTCAGATCGATGTAATCTTCGGGCTGTCCTTTGATTTCAAACTCGATGGGAGCGGAATCCGTCAAAGAGGAGACGGGATCAAATTCCACCCACTGGGATTCTTGCATGGTCATCATGGTGGGGGGCATGGCAAACAGATCCAGTTCCGACTTGGAACAGGTGCAAGACTCTCGGTGCATCATTTTTTTCTGTTTTCAATAATCGAAAACGTCTAAGTCTCGAACGGTTCTTCTTTTCATTGTCTTTCTAGCTTTAGACGTGTGAAGTCTGGTGAAAGGGTATTTTCTTCGTCGTCTCTTTCTGCCTTGTCCTTGCTGAATGCCTGACTCGGTAGCGTCCAGGACATTTATAGGTGTTTCTCGTCGGCCCAAAAGGTCTTTGCCCGTTAGCATCAAGACATTTTTGCCTGCCCTCATGCAGGCTTCTTTAGGGTTTTGTTTGTCGATGATGACATTTTGGAGAAATTCTTTGCCTTGCGTCAGTGCCGCATCTTTCAAAGCGTGCAATCCGCGTGTCACCATCGGTTTCAACACCGGGGCCACCGAACGAAAGGCCGATTTTAACATATCTCCTAAACCGTGTCCTCGCTGTCGAGCAACCCCTCGGTACACTGGATACATGACTTAGGAGTCGTGAGAGAACCGTTTTCGAAAATGGAGTTTCACCGTGACTTTTCCTTTGGTGAATGAAATATTTTGTCCCAGATCTCCTTTTATAGCAATGTTGACCGTGTCCAAATACGACTTGCTGACAGGCAAATAATGAGGATGTACAAATTCGCGGTGGACGTGATAAGTGTTTCCACCTTCCTCGTCAGCGGCCGTGGCAGAATCCACTTTGAAAGGAATGACACGCAGTAATGGCACGGAGGTGTGTCCCACCACGTTGTACTCCACTACATCGGAGTACACAAACATCAAATTCAGTCCTTGGTTCAGTTCTACCGGGGCACGAAATAACTTGTTAAAAGACTCGTTGTCGTAAATGATTGGTAATTCGTTTTTCTTGATCATGGCCATTCTCATGTCCATGTCTCCGCTCAACATCTCAAACAATTCAGGACAAAATAAAATGGACACGATTTTACTCCCTTCAAATTTCATCAAGAAGCGACGAGCTGCTTTGTGATATTCCATGGTGACACTTTTTTGACACTTTCCAAAGCTTTAAGAAACACAACATTAAACCTGGAGGCTATCGTGCTGACCAAATGTTGACCACTAAAATAATAGCCTGGGGGAATGAACAAGTGATAGGTGGTGTACTTTTGATTTTGTGTGCCAGGGGTTTTTATGTTATATTTGCCATGAGCACTGTTGCATTGGCTCGTCATGAACTTCCACATCAAAAAAGTTTTGATTGGGAAGGACATTGAGGACTTGGGTCGGGTGAATGATTTCTACTAAAGCCACTTCCCAATGGGCTTCGTGATCTAATTGGATGGCCTGAGGTAATTTGGCCGTGTAACAGCACAACGTGTTCTTGGGAAACACCTCTATGGAACTGTCACTGGGTAAGGTTAAGTAAAATTGGTTGTTATTGTTCATAATTCCAGAGTTCTGTGGCTGTCCGAGGGGTTACTGGTCGTCAGAGGAGTGTCTCCGGCCAAAATAGGGTTGTTGTTGTTATTGAAGTGGTGACTGACACTGGCACTGGACACAAGGTTCCCGTTGTTCCCGTTCGAGGAGAATTTCAGGGAGGGATTGGGAAGCAGGTAACCGATGCAACTGCTCAACAAAATGGTCCACAATTGTTTGTCTCCTTGTTGCAAACTCAAATTGGCAATGGCTGCCCCGATGACACAATACACCACGAAGATTTGGCAGAAAAAGACGATTTGCGTTTTAGGCACACGTTCTCCACACCACACCCACAAGGGTTGTTTCTGTAAATCTTGCAGAGAAGAGCTGGGTGAAGGAGTGGTCGACGTAGCTGCGTCTGTGTGAAAGGGCATGATGGTCACTTCTTTTTATAGTCGATGACTTGCGAAGCGTCGATCCAAGAATCAAAACTGGGTGGATATCATTTCCAACGTACTTTGACTTCTTTGACACGTCCTTTGCCCACTTTACGGGTTCTGCGTTCGAGAATGCTTTCGATGTCGTACACGTCGTCTTCTTTTTTGGTGACACGTTGCAACTCGGGCAAATGAAACGTTCCTTTGAGCACTTCTCCTTCATGTCTTCCAATTTATAGACGGCAGGATGACGGCCATGCACTCGTCCAGTGACGCGAAACAATTCGGTAGCCCAGTTAGTTAAGTAACCTTTGTCGAAAGTGCGTTTGGTTTTGCCAATGCGCACCCAATCTCCTACAGCCAACACTCCACTTTTCTTTGGGGCAGCTCTCGTCGGGGACGTACCAAACAGGCGCTCAAACACCAACACTTCGTTGTCGGGAGTCACTTCTTGCGGGGCACGTCCAATGTTTCGATGGAAAGATGGTTGTACGCTTGCACCAGGTGCGGTAAGATGTCGATGTACTTCAGAGTGTGGTGATGCGTAAAATATTTCCACATGCGTTCTTTCAAAGTGCGTTGAAAACGTTCCACGATGCTGGCTTTGGTTTCGGGATTCTCGGTGGTAAAAAAATGAATGTCACGTTTCTTTAATTCTTTTTGGAAAGCTTGGTTCAGAAATTCGGTACCTTTGTCCGTTTGCCATCGAAGAGGATGACGACCGCTTTGTTTCAACACTCGTTGCAGGGCTCGCACTAACTCACTGCTCGATTTGGAAGTCAAGGGTACGACCCAGGCAAATTTGGAAAAGACATCAATGACACAAAACAAATATTTGTACCCGCGATTGTAGCTGGCCAAATGAGACATCGGCTAAATCGGCTTGCCATTGATGATCCATGCCTTCCACTCGGGTGCGACTTCTGGAAAACTTGCGTCGAATGGGTTTGTGTAAAGTATAGGTAGCTTGTTCTTGTAACCATCGTTTAACTTGAATTAAACGGAGACTTTTCAGTCGCGTTTTGGCAGCACGATACAATGTTTGCACTCCTGCGTAACCTGCAGGATGGGAGGGATCGTAGTAAATGCTGGCTAACACTTTTTCCATTTTTTGTTTGTTTGTTTGTGTGTTAATAAGACACAAACTCTTGGATGATGCTACTCTTTTTCTCTTGGGGTATTTTCTTGGATTGCAATGCTTTGCGTGTGCGACCGGCAATAGGTGTCGAGGAGGAGGAAGTCTGAACAGGGGATATCGGTTCTTGTTTCACTTCTCTCTTCACCTTCTTTTTCTCTTCTGATGAAGAAGGAGTGGTCATCATCTTTTTAATCCATCTAATTCTGGAGGTAGGTGGTGGTGTTAACTTGCATACTTTTTCTGGAGGAATTTGAAACCCTTCTTCTTCTCCTTTTTCTGACTTCGTCACTGGTGGTGGTTGTAGAGGTGATGGTGCTGGACTTTTCATCAACGTCTTAAAATCTTTCAGAGTGGGAAGAGTTGTTTGATCTGAGGCTTTCCGGTGAAAGAGTTGCAGTCGTTGCAAGATTTGACCGTACTTTTGCGATTTTTCTGTTTCGGACAAATCTTGGCGATCCATCAAGGACTGCAATTCATGTTGTACCTGGGACATCTCGCTCAAATTGGGATTGGGAGGTAAATGCGGGGTGCGTTGTTCTTGCCAACGATGGTATTCCATCCATCGTTTGTAAGGCACTAAAGCTAGTTTTCGTCCTTCCAAGGGGTGGTCAGGGGTCGATTCTGAAATCTTGGGACTTCAGAGGTCCCTTTTATCTTGCTCCCACCAGTCCTCCCAACATGGTTCCCAAGATTCCTTTCAGCAATGGGCCTAACAAGAGGGGTAAAATTCCTCCACGTTGGACCAACACCTTCTTCTTTTGACGAATCGTGATTTTCTTTTGAACCATTTGGCGAAGAACGTGACAATGTTTGCCTAAGCATTGTTTCTGGTGTTTGGACAAAGGGATCGTGCCTTTCAAGACGTTCAAACAACATTCGCACACGGTATCGATGACCTCTTTGGAGGCTGATTGAATGAGTTTTTTCGTAGGGGTGGAGAAGCTTTGGACAGGACAGATAACATGTCCCCATGTTTGACTAAACGAGGAGGCAGTCCTTTCCTTTTCTTTCCTTGGGTTTTAGAAGAGGCATGTTTTTTGGAGGGTGACATCTTTGAGTCTTCAGCACCAAAAAACACTGCTACCCCTACTTGGTCACAGGCCTTTTTTATACTGGAACGCGTCGCCACTGATTGTCTTTACGTCGTATCAACTTGAGGACAGGCATGACACGTCGTGCAGGGGTACGCAACGGACTAAATCGAGTAAGTAATGACAATTCGGTGACCATCGAGCATGTTCTACGTAGGCCGAATCTTGTGGTTCCCAGTGGTGAAGCGACACACCGCAACTGAAGCACTTGACTTCATCCCTCCGCCCAAGTAGAACAATCCGGCTCTGGCTAATTCTTCGGGGGTTGGTCCTCCCAGATACTTAGGCCATTTTCCTTTGAACGATTGAAGACGATTTTCAAAGTCGCAGTATTCCGACAAACGCACAGGGAACGAATATTCGTCTTTCACAGGTTCGTTTCGATGAGGGTTGGGTGACATGGACAGGAGTTTGCTCAGGGCTGGATGACATCCGTAGTGGGGTAGACGTGAAGGTGGACATTCACCTTTAAAACGAAGCCCAGTAAAGTGTCCAAGAGGACGAGTGGCATCGCTTTCGAATCCATCTGGTTTGAAACGCACAGCATCACTTTCCATGATAGGGATAGTGAGAAAAAAGTTCCCATGATGCTTTACGGCATCGCTAAGGTCACAACGCACAGCATCGTTCCCATCGCAAGGCTCACAATCGCATTCCACTTCAGTAGCCCCAAACTTGAATTGTGCCTGTCTGAACTTGTTTTGTTTTTCTCTGAAAGTATTCATCTTGTTCTCTTGGTCTTGGTAGTCACAATGAACTATCGATCTTGACCATAGCCCCTTTTTATACTAGTCGCAATGCTGTCTCAAGCTTGTACATCGTTCCTTTTTTATGATTAGTTTTGGAACGTACCGTCTCTAAGGTGCCGTCATAATTGTACCGTAATGTAATGGGTGGAAAGACCATAGAAGGGTAAGGGCAGTGCGGAGACCATCGAGTATGTTCCAGAATAGCTGAATCTTTATAGATACATAGATCCATTCGTAACTTCAGTCCACAAGCGAAACACTGTACTTCGTATTCCAATCCTGACTCAGGTCCCAAGTAGACAAATCCTGTTCTAGCTAAAACATGCGAAGTAGGTAATCCTTTCCTATCCGTAGGCCATGCTTGAAACGTGTCCAATCGACGGGCACAATCACAATAGTCGGGCAAGAAAACCGGAAAATGGTAGGGTTTGAACTTGGAGTTCTCATCGGGTTTCTCACTCGATTCTTGCTGTGGCGAAGTCATCCTTCTGGTGGGTGGCTATCCTCTTACAACCAATGTTTTATTCCAACATGTCCATACGGCAAAGTAAAGTGGTTGGGAAGTCGTTCTCGCTTCTGGTACACGATTTGATAGATTTTTTCCAGGGGTCGACTGACGATGTGGTGAGTGGGTAAACGTACAATCTTGTTGGGTTGCTGAGTGGTCACTTTAAAGTTTCCATCCTCTCCAGATTGCAAGGCTTCTTTCAATACCCAAAGTTGACCACACGACTGGTACGATAATTCAGAGTCAGTCCTTTCACTTTACAGTTCGTGTGCACTTCTCCTTGTTTGTCTCGGTATTCGTAGCCGTAATTTTTTGGACCGCCACTGACGAAACTTAGAATCTTGTCGTCGGGATGTTCGTCTGTCCAGGCTCCTAAACGGTCTCCTTCGATGTTAGGGTGATGTTGACTCGGGTGATGGATGTAAATGCAACTGTCCGTGTCAAAGCACAGGACACGTTCCCCTAACAGTTCTAAAGATTCGTACAATTTTAAGCGAGCATGAGCTGTCACGTAAGCCACAATGATGACATTTCCAAAAGGGTCGTCTTGTACAAAGTCCAGATCTTCTTCGTAATTGACCAAGATCAAATTCTCGCGAACGACGTCCACGTGTTTCATGAATTTGGTTTTGTCGTGAATCATCTGGAAGTAGCGGGAAGGTTCTGTCAAATATTCCGTCTTGAGTAAACACGGTCGTTGTGCCATTCTTCCCCACAAGCAATTTAACATCACTTTGGCAAACGATCGCCTGCCCTCGTTTTTCTCGATGTGATCTAAAGTAATGCCTTCTTGTGCCCAGTTTCTTGTGCCCAGTATTTCTCTTTGAATGTCTTTTGGTCTTCGGGAGTGTGACACCAGGACGGATAGCCACTGGCTTCTTGCTTCAGTTTCAAAAAGGCATCCACGTAGTAGGCGAAAATGCCTTTCTGACTGGGGTCACCCTTGTGGTATTGTTCTGTCTTGGGAAAGTGGCAAATTTCGTACACTTCTAACAGTTGGTATCCCATGTCCAGAGCTTTGAACAATTCTACGCTGACCCACGTCCCCGTCAAGGCCCGTTCTTCCTGGGTGTGATGACAAGGTTGATCTTGGTTGCACGTTTCGGCACAAGTACGGCACAAAGGAAATATCAGTTTGCCTTGACAATGGTGAGGTAAGACGGGATGGTATAGGTTCGTGGGAAGCAAAACTTTGCACTTGATCAAGCCTTCGTATTGTCGAATGTTTATCAAGTCGATGTGTTGCGTCAGCAATTGTGGGTGCATTGCAGAAAAGCGACAATATTTGCACACGTTGGGATACAGCGAACACACGTCCAAGCATTTGATTTCTTCTCCTTTCTCTTCGTCAGTTTGGTACAGCAAACAGGTGGCATTGGTCCTTCCTCCGTACAAACTATCAGTCGGGTTCAGGGGGTCCATGAACTTTCCACGACACGTTTAAACTCGGCATCGGTTTTCAAACGGTGATCGTATTCGTGTTCCCACATTTCCACCACTTGGTATCCTTGCTGTTCTAACTTTAGGCGTCGCTGACAAGTGTCCTGGTACAAGTCTTCCATGGTTCGTTGTAAAAACTGATTTTTAGTGAAACGGTCAGGGTAACAGACGGGACATCCGTGAAATAAGCAACCGTTAACCTCGCACACGATCTTGGGGTTTTCTAAGTCCCAGCCATCGACCGAATGCGTTCCGATGGTCTTTTCGCCCCCTCCGTTGCGGGCATGCTGAATCCATTTGTCTTCCTTGTCGCACAAGTAATGTAACCAGCGTAGGGCTTTGACCGAGTATTGACGTTTGACATAGTTGGTCGTTTGAGGACTGATGACAGCCACAGTGTTTTCAGGCATGAATCGTTGTCTGTACACTAAGTAACACGCTTTGGCAATGGTGCAAGCTTCTTTTAAAGGCTCGACCCCTCCGTGTTCCATGAACAGTTCTCGAAATTTTCCACAGCAACGCCGTAAAACGTCCACGTCGGAACGACAATACTTTAACATTTCTTCCTGAAAGTCGAAAGGGTCCGAGGCGTGAGCCTGGTACCAAGCGTAGAAAGCTTCTCGTTGTTCGGTACGCATGTTGTCAGGGTCGTAATAGTGAGCCTCAGGTAAATGGGGTAGAACGGCATGTTGATTGGCTTCCGTATTGAAAAAGTGTGACAAGTACCCCTTATCCATTTCTGTCATTCCAAACGTTTTAGGCATTCGGCTCAAAGCCATGGCCAAGTAACTCATCGAATCTTTAAACTGTACTTGTCCCACTTGCATGAAAATGATTTTGGCTCCGTTCAAAGTCACTTTAGGACGTTCGGTGCCTTGTTCCGTATAGTATCTCAAAAGAAACTGTCCATCGTATCCGGAGAAATTATCAGCCATCACCGTGGCATGACGATGACAATCTCCGTAACATTCAATGTCCTCTTGGCTCCACGTCTTGTCGATGGGGTCTAAGACCCATCGAGCGAAATCGGCTAGCGTGTTCGGTCCCCGAAAGATTTTTTCACGCCCTCCGTGAATCTTACTGCAGTGAGGGCAATGACTGAAGATAGGTTCTTGAATGCACTTCTCGCACGCTTGATGAGCCACGCAGAAATTAGGAAAGTGAATACCTGTCTCTTGCATGCATTCGAAATCGAAAAAGATGAAACTGCCTTTCATCTTGTGTCCATTCTCTTTCTCTGGTTGGGATTGGTATTTTTGCACGTAGCATTGATGTTCCAAGTCCACGATTCGGTGACAAATGTGACATTTTTTTCTTTCCTCGACATACGTGTGCCTTGGCACTATTGGTACGTAGGCCTTGACCACACGCGGGGCACAATCTCAGGAGTTGACAAGCACATTTCTGCTGTGAACCTTGCGTCTTCAGATGTTGTTGGTAACAGGCAGGGCTGACAAACGTGCGCAGACAACGCACTCGTTCTTGTCCTTCGTTTAGACAGGGTGGAGAGGCCAAACATGCTGAGCACTTCGATCCACAATGTTTGAGTTGCTCTCGATTGTTATAGCCATAGTCACATTTCTCACAATAATAAACATATCCCAGGAATGCAGTGATACTGGTAATGGTATCGAAATGTTCATCGTGATGATAAAGGTGAATGTATTTTCCATCATTAAAGTCTTTCCCTCGAAACAACAGAGGCCCACGCACTTCTTGAGGGTGCACTTTAAAGGTGTAGTGTGGAGCCAGGACATCTTGCAATGTTTGCATTTCAGGAATGCCACAGGGTATGTCTTTGGACAGGCAGGCTTGTTGTAACAGGAGTTCTGCTTCATTTCGTTGTTTGGCTCAGTCCGATTGTTGCATAGTTTTCCAGGCTCTTTTCCATTCTGCCGTGTCGTTCTTTTTGACATAGGTTCGTCCCACCACGATAGCCCTGGCTAAACATATCTGGTCTTGAGGGTTGTTAATTCGGACGAGAATTGTTCTGGTGCTGAGAAGCTCGTCCACCAATAACATCTTTCTGCGTCCAGTCCCTTGAGAAGGAGAGACGTGGGTCATGTCCAGTGTGGCTTTTCCATCGGTGATGTCAAACTGGTCATTGGATTGTTGTACGTGTTGAATCTTGTCAATGACTTTGGAAGCGGTCAATTCTGCAGGGCTGCTAAACTCGATCCAAACAGGGGATTTGAAACCGTCGTGTTGTATGGAAAGTCTCAAGCGATCGTCTTCTTTGGGTTGACATTGTCGCTTTAGTGTGGTGAGCAAAGAATCCCACACCCCGGTGATGAACCCTTCTGCTTTCTCCAACGGTACTTCGGACTTGAAACCTTTAAACTTCACCGTGTATTTGTAAGCCGTGGTTCTAAATTTTCTAGAGGAGCGCTTTTCTGTCTCTCGAATGGAATAGTATTTTTCAGGGTTAGGTAAGGGTGGTGAACTTTGTTTAGAGGGTTTGGATTCTGGTTCACTCATGTCCTCTTCAAAATCACTGGCATGAATTTGTGCCAAGACTTCAGCTCTGGTACGAGGCGATAGATCACGTTTCTGCCTCTTACTTTCTTCTTCTTTCTTCTTGAATGAATTGGATCGTCTTATCTTGCTAGCAAAACGTCAAATGACTACATTTTAAATGCCATGGACTAATTTATAGTCATGGCAGACCAGCGTATGTAAAGGGTATGTGTCTTGTCCTTTCACTATTCATTTCACTCTCAAACCAATCACAACGATGGAAGAGACTACCCAGATCGAACGTTTCATCAGAGCGTTGCGACGGGTCATTACCAACCATCGGACTACTCTCCTTCCTTTCGAGAAAAAAGTCAAGATACCTGCTATATATGTCAGAAGAAAGGGCATTCAGAGTGTCCTGACCGTCAAAAAAGCAAAACAGGGGCTAAAAGAGACAAAAGTCAATATACCTGTTATCATTGTCAAGAAAAAGAACATTGGTCTCCAGATTGCCCTAAGAAACAAGAGGAGACAGAAGAAACGGATTATGGAGAGGAAGAAGAAGAGAAAGAAAGTATACAGGTGTGTCACGGAATGGTGTAAATGTTGTTAATTAAATACATGTACTCGGGTTTCGTTTCTTTTCTCTGTACAACGATACCCGAGGGTGATTATAATATGGTCTATGCATTTCGAAATCGTGAGTACAATTCGTCCTGTGCCACACGTGCAAGGTGCCTTTGATAAAGAATAACGAAAATTCTAAAGGTATAAATACGTTACTACATGTAAAGGACCTTTACAATACTAATGGTTTTGTCAGCAAGCGGCCTGCTAAAAGGATTCGCACAACTCCAGCTGTAGGGGTAGGTAATTTTTGGGTTTTAAGTGATAACTAGTGTAGTACCATATTTACCTTTGCATGTTTGTTATAGTTTTCTTTACATACCATAATGCGTGCATTTTTTATTCTTGTTGCGACGTAGTGCAGGACTTATATTGGTAATGTAAAGCTACATTTTTTAAAAAAGAATTGTTTACTATTGTCTTATCAAGCAGGGTTAGGTTTACTATTGAACCTCTGTTTTGTAATTGCCATTATAATATAATCTTTTTAACTTACTATGTATAACGTCCTTACGTTATGTCTGTATCAAGTGTAGTACACTGTATCGGGTATATTTTCAGCTGAGTGTGAGTGAGGGTTTGATGGTAGGAATATCCGGGGTGTCCGGTGTTGTCCGAGGGTAGAAACGTCCGTGTGTCCGGAGCGTTTAAGGTGCCGGAGCGTCTAATGTCTAGCGTCCGGAGTGTCCAGAGGGACTAAGGTGACCCAGCTGTAGAGCCGTCAAAAGACCAGGGGGTCCGGAGGGTCTAATATTTCAAGTGTCCGGAGGGTCTATTGTTTCAAGTGATCATAGTATTCCGAGGGTCCGGAGTCTATATTGGTTGTGAAATTGATTCAGAGGAGCTGTGGAGCGGATATGGTGCACGGGTGACGGAGTGCATCTCCACACATGTATTTTTAGCTGTATGCTAATTTTGGGTTAGTAAGACCCGGTGTATTATTCAGGACTGGAAGGATAGATTGTATATCCATTCTTGTTTAGTGACATAATTTCGCTACCTGAGCGAATACATTTTTTTTACTATGTGTAAACGCTTACATTGTTTACTATTTGAGTGAAACTATATTCATCTTTCCATTATTGAATCATTTGTGAAATCATTTATCCTGTATTTTAGGGTTACTGAACTAAATTTATTTGTATATTTTTTTCATCTTTGAAACTGTGCGTTTTTTTGTTAAATAGATCCAATATTTGGATTATAAATACGCACACATCTTCATCATCCACTATTCATATAAATCGCCACATTAAACCAGATATCTGTGTCGTCAAAACGTGTTCTGTTGTTAATCCGAAATATCCCACCCGGTTATCTTGATTTCGAAATGCATAGACCATATTATAATAAGAAAAAGAAACAGGAGAAGAAAAGAAGAGAAGAAAGTGAGGAGGAAGAATAGTAAAAGACTGTGACTGTGAAGAAATTTTAAAAAAAACAGAGTGATCAATGAGACAGAAGTCTATGAACATTTTAAAGTGATTTGTTGTGAATTGTGAATTGGATTGTAAATATTTATAAAAGAATAAATTAGATATAAAGGTAAGTGTCTTTGGGTTTTGATTTTACAATAAGAACGCACACTCACACACTCATACACAGGCACGTACTATAGGGGTAAAATTGGGGTTTTTTTTAGTTATTGGCAATTGAAAGTCTATCTCTTCTCGAGAAATGTGGGTGGCCCTGAAAAGGGCCTTTTTTTGGTGTAGGGGTGAGTTTAAGCAATCAACTTTAACTGCCTTAAGCCTTTGCCACGGCCAAGGCCTACTTCTGGACTGCGTACTGTTGATGATGATGATTTGGTTGAAATCACTAAGGGTGGCACGGTAGGCTTAGTCACAGGGTTGGAGTGCTTAGCTCGGGAAGGTCGTATTCTCTTCGGTCGTGATAAAGAAGTCTGATACATTTGTTTCAGACTTCTTAACTCCGCTAAAATGTCTAACAGTACCGTGACCGTTTGATTTTCACACCCTTGTTTCTTTGCTGCTACTTCTTCTTCTTCTTGTTTTTTTCTTACCTCTTCTTCTTGCTGTAGCAGAAAAGCTTATTCCGCTTCCTTTTGCTGTTGTATAAATTTCTCCAATTCTTCTTTCTGTCTCTGTCTAAAATTCTCCATGTGCGGTAATGAAGAAGGTGACGAAGGTTCCGGAACAAATTCTTGCGAGGTAAGAAAATCCACAAAATCCCAATTCACCTCTTCTGAAAGTAAGTCCGGGTTCCCTTGGGTAGTATCCACCGTTGGTGCACCCCAATTTATCGTTTTCTGAGTTTCCGTCATGTTGAAAAAACTGTCGCATAGATTGACCGCACACAGGCGCTAGCGAATCTATATATACTGCGTGACGTCACAGACTGCTCTCTTCGGATTGGACGTGGGCTGACTGAATTTTGTAACGCGTGTTTGGATTGGTCAAAGAACTCAATCCGTTTCAATCCTTCCTCTTCCTATAAATAAGTGCAGTTCACTGCATTGATTCACCTGTTCTCGGCGCCTCAACATGTGGACCGACGTGCACTCTTCAACGCTTGTGTCAACGATGATGTTCAGGACGGACATACCGATGTATGTCCGATCCGAGTGGACAGTTGTCCATAGGACCGACATGAGCCTATGGATACGTAGGATTTACGTGGAGATTCAAGGATGCCGGAAAAGAGTTTTAGTTTATGGACCTACCATTAGACGAAGCCTAAGAAGATGTTGCAGATGCCCTTTATGTTCAGGGCATATTAACATAAAACCAAAGGCCCTTTTCAGGGCCACCCACATTTCTCGAAAAGAGATAGACCTTCAATTGCCTACCCCTTTTTTTATTTTTTGTTTTTTGTTTAAAAAACAAGAGACCCCTCCCTGCTTCAATTTTCGTATGTTCCATTTCCATAGACCCATCAGGTCGGGACCTTATTAAAATAGGGTAATGACCCTGTTCCATTTTCCCTTGTCGCTCAACAGACCCACAATCTATTCCCATGTTAAATTCCCCTTGAGGCTAGAGTGGCCCAAGACTTTTTCCCATGTTAAATTCCCCTTGAGGCTAGAGTGACCCAAGACTTTTCCCCATGTTAAATTTCCCTTGAGGCTAGAATGACCCAAGACTTTTTCCCATGTTAAATTCCCCTTGAGGCTAGAGTGACCCATGATTTTTCCCCATGTTAAATTTCCATTGAGGCTAGAGTGACCCAGGGGGTTCTGTAATGCTAATTCCCATTGAGGCTAGGGTGACCCCATTCACTACTCTCGGCAGTAGGCTACTACCTCCTGCATCGTAAACTCGTCACCAAGGGTTAATGTGTTAAAAGATTATTTACTATGCAAAATAAGACAGTATTATGTTGAATGTAAATGCTGCAAAAGTTGCTTAGTCGATAAAAGAATCGAGGAAAGCTACATTAAGATTTATAAGTAAAATTTAGTACAACATAAACGAAAATGAGTTTGCATTCATCTAGTCAGAGCAATGTTTATATAGATTCATTAAGGAAGTATAAGGACTGCAGAAATTGTCCGTATACAGGTGTAAAAACATGTTTTATACGCATGCGACTGAGGTGTAACGCTAGAAGAAAGCACAATGTTGTTGAATTGCATCTTGCGCAAAAAATGAAAGTTGTTCTTGAGTTTGCTATTTATCTTGTGCACACGTTTAGGAAAGTGATTATATACTTTTAATACGCCTGCGATACGTCGAAACAAGTTATATTATGAAGCTGTTCGTCCAATCGTTTGTATGTTTGTTACGAATTAAATTTCAGAGCAATACATCGAGGTGTCCACCATCAACACTTACCATACTTTGAGGACGGCTTACGCTTGAGGTAAGTAGGAATCCCAATGACTTCTGGGTCGATGGTCAATATTAGTGTGAACGGGAGAAACGAAGAGGTTTCTGCAGAAGTATTTGAGTACTCCAATACTGGATTAGTATGAACGGTTGTGGCTGCCGCTGGGTCTTTTGGAACAATTATATTAATTTTGGAGGCGAAAAAGGAAATAGTCGCGGTTACCTTAACTGGACAAATACAATGGTTTCACAATCGTAATATGGAAAAATTCCACCTGGAATGAGGAAGAAGCTATCGAGTTTGGGTTTACACTGTATTCGGTCGATGATCACTGGCTAACAGAAGAAAATGGTTTCCGAACAATAACTTTATATATACATCAGAGAATAGAATACTCTTTATTCATGGATTGCACTTGGAAGCAACCAAATGTTGAGTTCAAATGGTCTATTATGAAGGTTACAGTGACTCAAAGAAGTAAAATAGTTTAGCGAAAAAATTCATTTATTAACCATAAACAGTCATTCAGTATTTTGACTGAATCTGACGTCTGGAAAGAAATAAGCCTAATTGATATTGAGATCAAATGGACAATGTCAGTATGGTGAAATATGGGTTTTGCGACTATACTTTAATAGCGTTTAGATTAAAGTCTATAAAAACGTGGCAGGCGTCGAATGGGATGTTCATGGTACTCCATATTTGTCTCTTATTTTGTAACTATAACTAACATCCCAAGTACGAACTTGAAACTCCTTAAAAACCATGGCATGTGTTAACAGTAGTCATTATTTATGTTAAACATAGAGAAATATTTTCGTGCGGAGTGTCGTGATCCATAATATAATCAATATCCAAAATTTGAGCTTGACGTTGCCATTTAACAGCACAATCATACTTCATTGATCTAAAATTTTATAAAACGACTGATGTTAGTTTTAGTTCGTAGCCACAATGCTTATAACTATTTTAATATTTACTCTCAGTAAGGAAGGTGTTGTCCTGTAGCCATTCCATCCTGACAATCACGCAAGTCACAGAATCCCCATCCCCTTCTCATTCCACAAACTAGTACAAACACATAAAAAATGTATAATTAAATGTTTACCTAGCTCAGAATAAATAATAAATGGACCACGGTACTCTTCAAAGCACCTACTGAGGCTAAAACAAAAAAGAGCAATGCTTTCATAGGCCTAGTTTATGGAGGTGGTAGGAAACATGGGCGTTTTAAAGATAGGACCAACGACTGTTGACGATCATGTTTGTGGTTGCATCGAACAATGTTGTTTTAGATCACAAAATAATTTCCACAAAAATTACAAGACATATTTTTGATTATCTTTGATATTGACTTGAAAAGTAAGTATTTGAAATATGAACATCCACAAATGCCTACAAACTGAAGCTTCAATACAGTTCATGGCTTCTGGTTTTGGCTTGAAGATCCATCAGAAACCATTATATTAGAATTTTCTCCATCTAAAAATGTAAACAACGACGCATAATCATACCATACCTACAAAAGAAAAATATATACCCATCAACACTTCCAACTCTATGAAACAATTTGTTATCTTTGTTATAAATTATATAAAATGTACTATACCTCTATGACATAATTTGTTATCTTTGTTTTAAATAACATAAGACCGATTTTGAGCCCAGGGTTAAATGTGTGCTGAAAGATTTTTAAAAGAGCGAGGTCAATATTCCAACAGAAATATGAAAGAAAAACTTTTCCGTCGGTCCAAATGAGCAGGTGATCAGATAAAATTTACTAGTTTATCTATATGGCTAACGGGAAACAAATCTGCAAATAAGAAACACACCGGACCGTGATCATCTTCAATGTACACAGGAAGCACATTGATTACAATTTCAAATAATTACTGAATTTCTTGTAGGCCCTGTAAAGTGTCGACCGAAAAGAACAGGTGTCGTCTCGCAAGCCTTACATTTACCGAAAATTAATAATTTCTTATTTGTTTATAATTACTAATCACCAGTGGCGTCACTCGGGTTGGTGTCACCCAGTGCGGTAGCTCATGGTGTCACCCCCATGGTCCTCCTTCCGTAACAGACCATACAGAATCCTTAGTAATGTCATTTTGGTGTCACCCCCTCTGATGGTGTCACCCGGTGCAGTCCGCACCCCCCGCATCCCCTAAGCGACGCCACTGCTGTGCCTGCTAGTCATGTATTTAACTATGATCGGTTATCCGCTTATGAAATCCGACTAGACCGAGCAGTGTCTGCTCTGTAAAATTTGCAATTTTTCATTTTGGTGTCACCCTCTGAGATGGTGTCACCCGGTGCGGTCCGCACCCCTTACCCCCTAGCGACGCCACTGCGAATCACCGAGAAGCGTAACTAAAATATATTAGGAACAAACACATAGCATGATACCAAAGTATTTATTAGAAATAAGCTAAATAAAAACTTTGCAAGCTTATGGACAAACCCATAACAAATCTTATATCTTTTAAAGAAAATCAACAAGACATCTTTGATATTGTTTATAAATCAAGCAAGACGAAATAGTTATTCATATGAAGGAATGGAGATGTGAAAACAAATAAAAAGAATAACATGCTAAAATGTAGTTCTAATAATGTTTCACGATTCATTTCAAAATTAGTCTTTCATATAATTATTCACATTCAGATAATAAGAAATATTCCCAAGAAATAAATATATAACGAAATATTTTAACATTTATAATTTAAATGAAATCAAAGAGAAATTAAATTTGACATTAAACAGTGACTTTTACTGTTTAGTGAAGACAATCGTGACAATACACGTACGTAAAATAAATAAAACAATCTATAATTGACACGAGTAGAGATTACAACTCACAGGTCAGTCAATTAAAATACAGGTATACGCGTAAACCTACAGCAATCCACTACAAGTATTACTTTGACGTACTTAATGCTATGATATTATTAAATATTTGTATTTTAAACTCCAAAGGCTATTTATAAATAATGATAGTAGTAAATAGGGATACCCTAGCCTCAATGGGAATTAGCATTACAGGACCCCCTGGGACAATCTAGCCTCAATGGAAATTTAACATGGAGAAAAATCGTGGGACAATCTAGCCTCAAGGGGAATTTAACATGGGAAAAAGTCTTGGGTCACTCTAGCCTCAAGGGGAATTGAACATGGGATTTTTTTTTAAAATTTTTTTAAATTTAAATTTAAATTTAAATTTAAAAAAGGGGTAGGCAATTGAAAAGTCATTCTCTTTTCGAGAAATATGGCTGGCCCTGAAAAGGGCCTTTGGGTTTTCTTCTTCTGCTTCTAATTTCTTCTTTTTCTCCACCAAGTTCTTATTTTATCTCCTACACTCTTTCTCTTCTTTTCTTTCTTTTTTTTTCTCCTGCTCTTCTTTCTTCTTCTTCTCTTCCTCCTCTTCTTTCTTCCTCTTCTCATTTTCTTCTTCTTTTTCAATTTTTTCGTTCCATTTGCGTATTCTTATCCTTTCCTCTTCATCCTCCTTCTCCTCCTTTATCTCTTTCATGACACCACTTATCATGTCCTTTACCTTTCTTAAGTTATTAATTTCCATCTTTACACGATGGGGACTATAGGAATAGTGGTCTTCAACGAGTCTTATTAACATCTGCTCCATCATTCCTAAATTGTCTAAAACGTCTTGCAATGTTTGCATTTTGTCAATTTGGTTAGAAGCCATCTTCTTTGTAGAATGGTTTGAACGACGAATACTGTGGGTTCTTATAGTGAAAGCGCGTACGTGAAGGAAAACATCCCCTAAAAACATAAAATTGATCTTACCTAGATCATGACCAAACAACGCGCGGACGTGAAGGAAAACATCCCCCACTTTTCTCATTTCATATAATCAAACCCTAACTATACTCTCCACATACGCTAAGAAACAATAAAGAAACCCATAATCTACTATTCACACAAACTTACTTGAGCATTTACAAACAAAAACACACAAACACATACACTCTCACTATGAATAAAGAGTTAGTGTTTATATTCACACCACTCTACCTACACACATTGGCAAATTGATGGTTATTTCTTTTCTAGAGTTTTGGGTAGCCCTTAAAAGGGCTGTTTTTTTTTTTAAACTCCAGATGCACCTATCTAATGATGGCACCTTCCTGGCCTGGCGCCACACACGCATCTTATTCCCCAGTCTCCTTTCACCTTTCTTCTGGGGAGCGCAGAGGGAGGATGATTCGCTTCAACACCCCAAACCTCTGTCTCGGGAATATTGCACGACATCCTCTCTCCTATTTTCTTTTCCTCCTCTTCCCTCTGTCTTCTCTCCTCCTCTTTCTTCTTTATTCTTTCCTCTTCTACTATAGCCTCCGCGGCCAGTTCATTTAACAGGCGCCTGACATATTCCAGATGTATCTGGGGTTCAAGAAGTTTGCTTATTCTGCTATTCATTTTTGGTGTTGATCAATCAACAAGGGTAGTTAGACTGCCGAACGAGTTTCAATTTATAGTGAAAGCGCGGACGTGAAGGAAAACATCCCCTAAAAACATAAAATTAATCTTACCTAGATCATGACCAAAAAACAATGCGCGGACCTAAAAGAAACACTCACTCACTTTTTTAATGCTACCCATCACTATTTTAAAATTTTTATAAATCACTTCAATAGACTATTTACTTACTCAAAGCAATCTAACCCCAAATTTACACCTTAAACACCAAAAAACATGATTTTAATCTGCCATCCACACCAACTTACGTGAGCGCTTACAAACACAAACACAAACACATACCCTCACATTTTTTAAGAAAGAGTTAATGTTTATATTCAAACTACTCTACCTATACTCATTGGCAAATGGATCGTTATTTCTTTTCTAGAGTATTGGGGTAGCCCTGAAAAGAGGGTTTTTTTTGTTTGCTATGGCATTCTTTTTTAGTTTCTAAGAATGCGATGTCCTCTGAGGATAGACTTTCTGACGATAGGTCTGCTTCTTCGGAAAGAGAAGAAGAACTCTTTGGTGTCGATACGGCAATCGACAAAGCCTCTGTCAGGTTCAGGTTGCTTCTGCTGCTGTTGTTGTTGTTGTTGTTGCTGTTGTTGCTGCTGTTGCTGCTGTCTCTGAAGTCTGTACTTTTCTGTCCATTCTTCTTTCTCCCTGTTCATTTCTTCTCTGAAGAGTTCTTCTATCAGGTCTTCAGTGATTTTTAACATTCTCACATTCTCTATTTCTTCTGGCTTCGGTATCAGACTGTGTCTGACCCTATGCAAATTCACGCTTCGTTGAGCTTAGCTAGTTTGGAGCACATCTTCGTAGGAGGATGAGTCGACAATGGATGGTTAGACTGGAAACAACCCCGGTTCTTAAAGTCAAAGCGCGGACGTGAAGGAAAACATCCCCACACGGTTTTCGAGTCGCAACTTTCAGTGAGTGTCATGAGAGGGATAGTAAGAAATGAAAGAGCATCAATCCAACATTCTTATAGCTAAACAAAAGACAAAGGCATTTTTTTCAAAACACAATATTTTTTATTCAAAAATCACTTAACACTAACCAACAACAACTCTAACATTTTTAACAATAATCCAACAATATAACATCAAACAATTTTTTTCAAATCACAAACATTTTTTCTCAATTGACAATCTACTTTAAACAGGGCTGACAACGTTGTGAATGAAATTGTGATTTCCACTGTTGGAAATCATTAGGCCATTGATGGACACTACGTTTCCTAGCTTGAGACAAAAGATAAGCATAATGGTAACAAAACCATCGATCTACTTTCACATCGTTTCTAGTACAAGAACGAGGGTCAAAATGAGTCACTAAATGTTCTAAGGAATAGCCCAGGCTGCGATGATGCAGAAAATACACACAGTACTGTCCACACACCAAGGAATCTGTGTCTTGTAATTTCACATTATTGAATCGGGTGGTTTGAGCATTTCTTCTCATAAAGTCGATGATATCGTCTTCCAAAGGGGGCAATCCGTACGAATCGAAATATTCCACACATCCTTCTTGAGGAAAGTAGACGGCTACCCAGTGGGTTCCTGGGAGATGACTGTCGTCCGTGTTGATCACGTAAACTTGATGGTCTTTAGGTTTGCGATGAGGGAGTTCATCTTTAGCACAGACGACAGGATTCCAAGAAGCCGTATACGAACTGTGGTTTAAAAGGTAATAAAGTTCCCAGGTATCCATGTTTTTTTTCTTCTTCACAGGTAATAATAAGTTGTCAATTCGATCCTGACTTTTTGCTTGAAAATGTCTGACGAATAAACGGTTATTCGTTCTGTTTCCTCACTCTGATTCAGGAGAGCTTCGATACGATGGATCTCTTGAGTGGTTAATGGTGGACAAGAATGTTCACGCAAGTCTTTATACCACTGATGCAACACGTCTTTGTTCGAGATGAGACTCCAAGCTTCGTCCAGATACTCGTCCAATTTTTCTTCTTGACTTAACATTAGGCATTTATCGTGTTGAATTTGACTGGGATGATCGTTTTGACATCCATAGCAATTTTTCTTGATTAATTCCGTCATTTTTTCGACCAAGTGTTTGGCAAAACAGGAGACTAAATGGGCTTCTTGTTCTGGCCATCTCGACTTCATCATGATCACTTCTTCTTCCACAGTCTCCTTACATTTCATGTCCAAAGTTTCTCCACTAGGTAAAGAGGGATAACAGTCTTCCATGACTTCTAGTAATCTAGAATGACTTCTCTCAAACTGTTGGTTTCTATGGTATTATCGAATTCTGCATACAGGATGACGTTCACTGTGTTCCCTGCATCCAGTGGACTCGCAAACTGAATTTCCACACGAATCTGGCCGGATTTTATAGGGTGGAAATGTCCCTCGTCGCTGCCTTGGTCTGGAGTGAAATCGAAAGCCCACAAAGCGTAGCCTCCTGCATAATCCTCGTACGTAATGCCGTGACTGGTGTTGGTTCCTAACTGTCCGGTAGCTTCGTACAGGGACAAGTACGATCTCAAATAATTCTTCGCGGCACCAAAGTTAGGCTCAAAAGATCGGGTACACAAGGTCTTGCCATCGCGACTGACTTCAATCTTGGACACATTGTAATGATTAAAGTAGAAAGGATTTTCGTTGTAGACTCCATTGAAAGCTGAATTCTTGACGATACCAACAATCAAACGTTTGGGTAACTGTCCTTGGAACAGATGATCTTCGATCATGGATCGCTGTCCAGCAGGAATGGTGAAGGTTTTCACTTCCACGCGTCGGATTGGATACTTGGCGGTCGTTCTGCTCAACGTTTGACTGATGTCGTTTCCCACTTTAGGCAACACTTCCACGCGACGTACGTAGAGCCTGGCTTCTTGGATGATGGTTTTGTAAGTGGCATCAGCAGCAGCCGTCAAATGGAAAGCGGCACTGCTGCGATTCAGTCTCAGGCGGATATCCACCCCGTTCAGCAAATACTTTTCTTGTAACCACATGTCCAAATGCAAGCGATCCATTAGTTCTAAACTACGACTTTGATGAATTTTCTTTCGTCGTTCTACAAATCCCGATAAATTTTGAGCATCCCCAGCAACTGTAAGGCTGTTGAACCTGGTCGCTTGGTCAGGTTTCCATACCACGCAAGCATCCAGATGAGTGTTCTTGGCTTCTTTTCCGTACGTCAAGAGATTTTCCAGGTACGCTCGGTAAGGGTAAGTATCCATGCTGCTGCTGACTAGTTTGTTATTCAAGTACAAGTCCACTTCGCTAAACAAGGAATGCATGAAATTGTTGACGGGAGCTACTGCCTCATCATCGGCTAGGTCAGCGTTAGGTGGTTCGATCACTTTCACTTTTAAGTATAGGTAACTGCTATTCAGATCGATGTAATCTTCGGGCTGTCCTTTGATTTCAAACTCGATGGGAGCGGAATCGGTCAATGAGGAGACCGGGTGAAATTCCACCCACTGGGATTCTTGCATGGTCATCATGGTGGGGGGCATGGCAAACAGATCCAGTTCCGTCTTGGAACAAGCGCAAGACTCTCGGTGCATCATTTTTTTTGTTGCTGTGTCTCAATAATCGAAAACGTCTAAGTCTCGAACGGTTCTTCTTTTCTTGGCCTTTCTAGCTTGAAGTCTGGTGAAAGGGTGTTTTCTTTGTCGTCTCTTTCTGCCTTGTTCTTGCTGAATGCCTGACTCGGTAGCGTGCAGGGCATGTATAGGTGTGTCTCGTCGGCCTAAAATGTCTTTGGCCGTTTGCAGCAAGACATTTTTGCCTGCCCTCATGAAGGCTTCTTTAGGGTTTTGTTTGTCGATGATGACATTTTGGAGAAATTCTTTGCCTTGCGTCAGTGCCGCATCTTTCAAAGCGTGCAATCCGCGTATCACCATCGGTTTCAACACCGGGGCCACCGAACGAAAGGCTGATTTTAACATATCTCCTAAACCGTGTCCTCGCTGTCGTGCAACCCCTCGGTACACTGGATACATGACTTACTTACGAGTCGTGAGAGAACCGTTTTCGAAAATGGAGTTTCACCGTGATTTTCCTTTGGTGAATGGAATATTTTGTCCCAAATCTCCTTTTATAGTAATGTTGACCGTGTCCAAATACGACTTGCTGACCGGCAAATAGTGAGGATGGACAAATTCGCGGTGGACGTGGTGAGTGTTTCCACCTTCCTCGTCAGCGTTTGCGGCAGAATCCACTTTGAAAGGAATGACACGCAGTAACGGCACGGAGGTGTGTCCCACCACACTGTACTAAACCACATCGGAATACACGAACATCAAATTCAGTCCTTGGTTCAGTTCTACCGGGGTACGAAAAAACTTGGCAAAAGACTCGTTGTCGTAAATGATTACTTGCTCACCTTTTAGATCAAATTTCTTTCTCATCTCCATGTCTCCGCCCAACATGTCAAACAATTCAGGACAAAATGAAATGGACATGATTTTACTCCGCTCAAATTTCATCAAGAAGCGACGAGCTACTTTGTGGTACTCCATGGTGACACTTTTGTTGTTGACATGCTCAAAAGCTTTCCCAAACACGCCATTAAACCTGGAGGCTATGGTGTTGACCAAATGATGACCACTAAAATAATAGCCTGGGAGAATGGACAAGTGATAGGTGGTGTACTTTTGATTTTGTAAACGGGTTTTCTTGTCATATTTGATGTTCTCATCCAAGTAGCGTTGCAATTGCTCGTCATGAACTTCCACATCAAAAAAAGTTTGATTGGGAAGGACATTGAGGACTTGGGTCGGGTGAACCATTTCTACTAAAGCCACTTCGCAATGGGCTTCGTGATCTAATTGGATGGCTTGAGGTAATTTGGCCGTGTAACAGCACAACGTGTTGTTGGGAAACACCTCTATGGAACTGTCACTGGGTAAGGTTAAGTAAAATTGGTTTTGGTGACTCATAATTCCAGAGTTCTGTGGCTGTCTGAGGGGTTACTGGACGTCAGAGGCGTGTCTCCGCTCAAAATGGGGTTCTGATTGTTGTGGCTGAAGTGGTGACTGACACTGGCACTGGACACAAGGTTCCCGTTCGAGGAGAATTTCAGGGAGGGATTGGGAAGTAGGTAACCGATGCAACTGCTCAATAAAATGGTCCACAATTGTTTGTCTCCTTGTTGCAAACTCAAATTGGCGATGGCTGCCCCGATGACACAATACACCACGAAGATTTGGCAGAAAAAGACGATTTGCGTTTTAGGCACACGTTCTCCACACCACACCCACAAGGGTTGTTTTTGTAAATCTTGCACAGAAGAACTAGGTGAAGCAGTGGTCGACGTAGCTGCGTCTGTGTGAAAGGGCATGATGGTCACTTCTTTTTATAGTCGATGACTTGCGAAGCGTCGATCCAAGAATCAAAACTGGGTGGATAGCCTTTCCAACGTACTTTGACTTCTTTGACACGTCCTTTGCCCACTTTACGGGTTCTGCGTTCGAGAATGCTTTCGATGTCGTACACGTCGTCTTCTTTTTTGGTCACACGTTGTAACTCGGGCAAATAAAACGTTCCTTTGAGCACTTCTCCGTTCATGTCTTCCAATTTATAGACGGCAGGATGACGGCCATGCACTCGTCCAGTGACGCGAAACAGTTCGGTCGTCCAATTAGGTAAGTAACCTTTGTCAAAAGTGCGTTTGGTTTTGCCAATGCACACCCAATCTCCTACGGCCAACATTCCACTTTTCTTGGGGACAGCCCTCGTCGGGGACGTACCGAACAGACGCTCAAACACCAGCACTTCGTTCTCGGGAGTCACGTCTTGCGGGGCACGTCCGATGCTTCGATGGTAAGATTGGTTGTACGCTTGCACCAGGTGCGGTAAGATGTCGATGTACTTCAGAGTGTGGTGATGCGTAAAATATTTCCACATGCGTTCTTTCAAAGTGCGTTGAAAACGTTCCACGATGCTGGCTTTGGTTTCGGGATTCTCGGTGGTAAAAAAATGAATGTCACGTTTCTTTAATTCTTTTTGGAAAGCTTGGTTCAGAAATTCGGTGCCTTTGTCCGTTTGCCATCGAAGAGGGTGACGACTGCTTTGTTTCAACACCCGTTGCAGGGCTCGCACTAACTCGCCGCTCGATTTGGAAGTCAAGGGCACGACCCAGGCAAATTTGGAAAAGACGTCGATGACACAAAACAAATATTTGTAGCCACGATTGTAGCTGGCCAAATGAGAGGCATCGGCTCAGTCGGCTTCCCATTGATAATCGATGCCTTCCACTCGGGTGCGACTTCTGGCAAACTTGCGTCGAATGGGTTTGTGTAAAGTGTAGGTAGCTTGTTCTTGTAACCATCGTTGCACTTGAATTAAACGGAGACTTTTCAGTCGAGTTTTGGCAGCACGATACAATTTTTGAACTCCTGCGTAACCTGCAGGATGCGAAGGATCGTAGTAAATGCTGGCTAAGAATTTTTCCATTTTTTATTTTTTTTTGTTGGTTGGTGTGTTAATAAGTCACCCACTCTTCGGTGATGCTACTTTGGGTGGGTCGAAAGGGTGGCTTGGAAACGGATTTACGTGTCCGATGGGCTACGGGAGTAGAAGTCGAAGGTAGTGGTGGTGGTGGTGGTGGAGGTGGTAATGGAATGGCATTGGTTTTCTTTTCTTTTTTCACTTCTGGTTTCCCTTCTTTCTTTTTCACTTCTGTCGAAGGAGGAGTGGACATCATCTTTTTAACCCAAGCTTTCATTTCTTCTCGTTGGGGTGTGCGGGACGGGGTCAACAAGGATGCTGCAATCTTACTCGAAATGGGAGCTGCTGACGGTGTTTGAAACACTTCTCGCATCTCTTCTTCCTCAGGCCTTCGTGGGGTAGCATCTCTGGTGACCCCAGGGGATGGTAGTAGTGGTGGTGGTAATGATGATGGTGCTGGACTTTTCATCAAGGTCTTAAAAATCTTTCAGAGTGGGTAGAGCTGTTTCGTCTAAAGCTTTCTGGTGAAAGAGTTGCAGTTGTTGCAAGAGTTGACCGTACTTTTGCGATTTTTCTGTTTCGGACAAATCTTGGCGATCCATCAAGGACTGCAATTCGTGTTGTAACTGAGACATCTCGCTCAAATTGGGATTGGGAGGTAAATGCGGGGTGCGTTGTTCTTGCCACCGATGGTATTCCATCCATCGTTTGTAAGGCACTAAAGCTAGTTTTCGTCCTTCCATGGGGTTGTCAGCGGTCGATTCTGAGATCTTGGGACTTCCGAGGGCCTTTTTATCTTGCTCCCACCAGTCCTCCCAACATGGTTCCCAAGACTCCTTTCAGTATGGGACCTAACAAGAGAGGCAAAATACCTCCACGTTGCACTAACATCTTCTTTTTTTGACGAATGGGAATTTTCTTTTGAACCATTTGGCGAAGAACGTGACGATGTTTGCCTAAGCATTGTTTCTGGTGTTTGGACAAAGGGATCGTGCCTTTCAAAACGTTCAAACAACATTCGCACACGGTATCGATGACCTCTTTGGAGGTCGTTTGAATGAGTTTTTTTCGTAGGGATGGAGAAGCTTTGGACAGGACAGATAACATGTCCCCATGTTTGGCTAAACGTGGTGGCAATCCTATCCTTTTCTTTATTTGGTTTTTTTCTGGAGGGTGACATCTTTGAGTCTTCAGGAGCACCAAAAGAAACACTGATACCCTACTCGGTCACAGGCCCTTTTTATACTGGAACGCGTCTCCACTGATTGTCTTTACGGCGTATCAGTTTGAGGACAGGCATGACACGTCGTGCAGGGGTACGTAACGGACTAAATCGAGCCAGTTCTTGCTTGGACAAATCCAGTAAACTTTGTAACATGCCCGATCTTTCTTGGACTTTGATTTTCGGAGAAGGTACTTTGTGAGCAGCAGCCACTGCCGCTAAATTGGAGGGTCCTGCCACTGGGGAAGTTATTTTGGGGGTCATCAACGGAGAAGTTCTTGGTGTGATCAACGTCACCAAGTACTCTTCAGTTCTGGGTGTCATTAACGGAGAAGTGGATAAACGTGAGGCTGTCGGAGACGCAGTCACCGCTGTGGCAGGTCGTGGTTTGCGGGTGTAAGGTTGCGTCCTGGCCGAAGTGCCTCTCTTGCGACTAGTTTTCTTCTGTGCGCTTTTCTTTTTCTGGGGACTTTTTTCTGTTTCTTTTTCTGGGGGCTTCTTTTCTTTTTCCGGGGTAGTGTCTGGTAAGAGGAGGGTCCTGCCACTGGAGAAGTTCTCCTTGGGGACCTGGTCTTTTTCTTCTTCTTGGAGCTTCGTTGGACTTTTTTCTTGGGTATAACTTTTGGGGCATTAGGATCCCATCTTAAGAGTGAGCGAATGATGACCCCTCCTAGAGTACCGCTCCCTCCAGGTTTCAAAATGATTTGTTTTTTGGTTTGAGTGTCGATGCGGGGATCGGCCAGTTGGACTTTGTTTCGATCGAAAAAGCGTTTGGTTTGATGAGGAATCTGAATGATTCCTTGGAGTATTTGACGTGCCGTCACCGTGAACCATCGTAAGACTTCTTTGAGACTAGCTTCTAAGACACGGGCTCGTGTTTGTGGATTTTTTTCTCGACTGATGCCATACAAGGCACGAATCAATTTGACGGGAAGATGCGACTGAAGGGACGTCATGTTCACACTGTGTGAGACAGACGAAAAAGGGTCTGAGGTTTTTATAGATTTTTTTTATGTGGAGTGAAATGAAGTCGAGGACGGAGACGTGTACAGGACAGGCCCTCCGTCTTGGCACCAGTGGTGAAACAAGTGGGTACGAAATCGCAAATCCTCGGGGGTCGTAGGTTTCAAATCGACGAGTAAATAGGCTTGTGGAGTTTGAGTGGCATCGTCGTACGCCTGAGTCAGCCAAGGCGTTCCTAACTGTTTGGCTTAGACTTGCACTTGCGATTTATCTCGAGGGCTTTTAAACAAGACCACGTAATGCGCATTGAGACTGATGGTGCGATGGGCTTTACTTTGTTGAAACAAATTTTGGGTGATGTAAACGACACTGGCATTACGGTGATGCCCTTTGCGCGTGAACCACAATTTAATTTCTTCTTCGTCTTCTCCTAACATGTCGTCGAAAATGACCAAATGGGTTTGACGGGAGTCAGAGACGATGCCGTCGTCTTCTTTAGGAATGCCTTCCACAAACACGATGGAATCGCCTTGACTTTTTCGCAAGAGGTTGTACGCCGATTGCCACTCTTTGTAACACCACACGATTCGTTGAGGTGGCCGATCGATCAAATGATGTTTATGTTCGATCAAACGTTTGACGAATTCGGTTTTGCCTGAACCGCTAGATCCAGCAATGAGCATGTTAAAGGGATGGCGAAGATACAAAGCCTCCCAACTGGTACGATCTAAGCGTTCGTCGATGACTTTCACAGTAGAGGAAGAGGGAGCAGAGACAGCAGAGGTAGCCATTGTGTGAGAAATGTCACTTGTGACACGAAAACAAACAAGACAAGAGTTTATATACTTTTTTCAGAACACGTTTATTGAATGTTTTTTTTCAAACATGAATACGAAAGACAAAAATACATAAAAGCCAAAGGCTTAAGTACAAGGATAAAAGGCACATGATAACCATTAACGTGGAATAAAAACAAGTGTCTGTACAACAACATGTTTTGGGTAATGTTCTAACCAGTTCTATAGTAGGGGGTAAGGTCACACAAGTGTCCTCCCGAAAGGGTCTTTCAGGCCTGTCCACGACAGTCCTGTCCTGGGTGACGGGTTCTTCTGGCACCGTCACTAACACGGGTTGAAAAGTAACTTTTTTCCTTGAACAACTCTCGTGCATACTGGGCCACTTCTTGGGTCCAAGCCTCAAAATCCCATTCTTTCCAGGCACAGACATCTGTCCAATGGGGATGTAAGTCACAAGCTACACACACATCGTCATACACGTCTTGGGTAGCTAAAAGTTGACGAATCTTTTTTTCCTGTTGAGGTCGAGAAGTATCCAAATGAAAACGCAAGGCTTTGAGCAAAAGGAGTTTTTCGTGACCATTTAAGGCCATTGAGGTGGTAAGTACTGATCGTAAAGAGTCCACAAACAATCGGCTGGTAAACGAAATCCCAGAAAACAAGTCACTAAGACACACACCACTTGTCGTCCCAAATTGAATGGATACAGTTCTTGTAATAATTGATGGTAATGATCCACGGTTTGAATATGGTCATTCCACGGACCTTCCACGGAATCTGTTCAATGATATGTGACATAATCCGTAGCATGGCAACTTGATTTTATAGTGTCTTTGTTTCGGAAGCAATAAAGGTAATTTCTAATCAAACATGTTCGTTCTCCAGTAGGGAATTTAAATGTTACATACTGTAACTGAAACGTCAGAGTTTGTCTAGATGTTTCGTCTTTTTCTAAGCAGATTCCATGTAACAAATGTTGGTAATCCTTTAACTCGTCTTCCTCAATACGTTGCAGTAAGTGAATCTCGAAGTAACCAAAATTACGAACGTCTGGTCCATCATCATCCCCAAACTGAAAGTGTTCAAAAGTGTTGTAAAAAATGGAGAAAAGAATAAATTAATGATATAAGGTAAGTGTCTTTGAGTTTTGATTTTAAAATAAGAACGTACACTCACGCACTCATACAAAAAGATACGTACTATAAGGGTAAAATGGGTGGGTTATTTTTTTTTGAGTTATTGGCAAAATTGAAGGGCTATCTCTTTTCGAGAAATGTGGGTGGCCCTGAAAAGGGCCTTTTTATTTTGGTGTAGGGGTGAGATTAAGCAATCAACTTTAACTGCCTTAAGCCTTTGCCACGGCCAAGGCCTACTTCTGGACTGCGTAATGTTGATGATGATTGGGTTGGAATCACTAAGGGTGGTACGGTAGGCTTAGTCACAGGGTTGACGTGTTTAGCTCGGGAAGGTCGTATTCTCTTCGGTCGTGATAAAGAAGTCTGATACATTTGTTTCAGACTTCTTAACTCCGCTAAAATGTCCAACAGTACCGTGACCGTTTGATTTTCACCCTCTTGTTTCTTTGCTGCTACTTCTTCTTGCTGTTGTTTTTTTCTTACCTCTTCTTCTTGCAGCTGTTGCTGTAGGAGAAAAGCTTTTTCCGCTTCCTTTTGTCGTTGTATAAATTTCTCCAATTCTTCTTTCTGTCTCTGTCTAAAATTCTCCACTTGCGGTAATGAAGAAGGTAACGAAGGTTCCGGAACAAATTCTTGCGAGGAGAGAAAATCCACAAAATCCCAATTCACCTCTTCTGAAAGTAAGTCCGGGTTCCCTTGGGCAGTCTCCCCTGTTGGTGCACCCCAAAGGATCGTTTTCTGAGTTTCCGTCATGTTGAATCACTGTCGCATAGATTGACTGCACACAAGCGCTAGCGAATCTATATAGACTACGTGACGTCACAGACTGCTCTCTTCGAATTGGATGCGGGCTGACTGAATTTTGTAACGCATGTTCGGATTGGTGAATGAACTCAATCCGTTTCAATCCTACCTCTACCTATAAATAAGCGCAGTTCACTGCATTGATTCACCTGTTCTCGTCGCTTCAAGATGTGGACCGATGTGCAATCTTCTACGCTTGTGTCTTCCATGATGTTCAGGACGGACATGCTCATGTATGTCCGATCCAAGTGGACCGTTGTCCACAGGACAAACACCAGTCTGTGGATACGTAGGATCTACGTCGAAAGACAAGGATGCCTCAAAAGAGTGCTGATTTACGGGCCAACAGTGAGACGCAGCCTAAGGACAAGAAGAAGACCAATGCTGTGCCCTTTATGTTAATGGATACATTAACATAAACCCAAAGGCCCTTTTCAGGGCCAGCCATATTTCTCGAAAAGAGAATGACTTTTCAATTGCCTACCCCTTTTTTAAATTTAAATTTAAATTTAAATTTAAAAAAATTTTAAAAAAAAATCCCATGTTCAATTCCCCTTGAGGCTAGAGTGACCCAAGACTTTTTCCCATGTTAAATTCCCCTTGAGGCTAGATTGTCCCACGATTTTTCTCCATGTTAAATTTCCATTGAGGCTAGATTGTCCCAGGGGGTCCTGTAATGCTAATTCCCATTGAGGCTAGGGTATCCCTATTTACTACTAATGATCTATATTGAATTTCTGTAAGGAGTATATGACCATTATATGGCTATGACGTTAGTAGTGAAAGGGGTGAGATTAGCGTCAATGGGAATTAGCATTAAAAACACCCCCTGGGCGAGATTAGCGTCAATGGAAATTTAACATTAACCACCCTGGGCGAGATTAGCGTCAATGGAAATTTAACATGGGCAAAAAACCCTGGGTAAGATTAGCGTCAATGGAATTTAACATTGGAGAAAGGAAAAAAAAGGAAATATTGAGATTGGCGTCAAAGGCATTCGAACAATGGAAAAAAAATATCGATTCTAGGGACAAAGGCAACTGAACATGGGGAATAGAGTTTGGGTCTGTCTAGGGACAAGGGGAATTGAACATGGGAATAAAGTGTGGGTTTGTCTAGGGACAAAGGGGTATTGAACATGTTAGAAAAAAAAACTACTTTAGGGACAAGGGGAATTGAACATGGGATTTTTTTTTTAAATTTTTTATAAAGGGGTAGGCAATCGAAAGGCTATCTCTTTTCGAGAAATGTGGGTGGCCCTGAAAAGGGCCTTTGGGTTTATGTTAATATTAATATTAACATAGACGGCATCTGTCACATCTTCTTCTTCTTCTTAAACTCCTTCTAACTGCAGGTCCATACACAAGTACCCTCTTGAGGCATCCTTGTCTTTCTATGTAAACTCTTCTCATCCATAGACTAGTATCTGTCCTATCAATAACAGTCCACTTGGACCGGACATACATGAGCATGTCCGTCCTAAACATCATGGAAGACACAAGGGTGGATGATTCAACTGTGGTCCACATCGTGAGGCGACGAGAACAGGTGAATCAATGCAGTGAACTGCACTTATTTATAGGTAGAGGAAGGATTGAAACGGATTGAGTTCATTCACCAATCCGAACACGCGTTACAAAATTCAGTCAGTCCGCATCCAATCCGAAGAGAGCAGTCTGTGACGTCAGTTGGTCTATATAGATTCGCTAGCGCCTGTGTGCTGTCAATCTATGCGACAGTGATTCAACATGACGGAAACTCAGAAAACGATCCATTGGGGTGCACCAGCAGTGGAGACCGCCCAAGGGATCCCGGACTTACTTTCAGAAGAGGTACATTGGGATTTTGTGGATTTTCTTACCTCGCAAGAATTTGTTCCGGAACCTTCGTCTCATTCTTCATTACCGCAAGTGGAGAATTTTAGACAGAGACAGAAAGAAGAATTGGAGAAATTTATGCAACGACAAAAGGAAGCGGAACAAGCTTTTCTCCTTCAGCAACAGCAACAGCAACAAGAAGAGGTAAGAAAAAAACAAGAAGAAGAAGAAGTAGCAGCAAAGAAACAAGAGGGTGAAAATCAAACGGCTACGGTACTGTTGGACATTTTAGCGGAGTTAAGAAGTCTGAAACAAATGTATCAGACTTCCTTATCACGACCGAAGAGAATACGACCTTCCCGAGCTAAACACGCCAACCCTGTGACTAAGCCTATCGTACCACCCTTAGTGATTTCAACCCAATCATCAGAAGTAGGCCTTGGCCGTGGCAAAGGCTTAAGGCAGTTAAAGTTGATTGCTTAAACTCACCCTCTACACCAAAATAAAAAGACCCTTTTCAGGGCCACCCACTTCTCTCGAAAAGAGATAGCCTTTCAATATACCAATAACTCAAAAATCAACAACAAAAATTAAACATTTTACCCTTATAGTACATGTCTGTGTATGAGTGCGTGAGTGTAGCTTCTTATTTTAAAATCAAAACTCAAAGACACTTACCTTATATCATTAATGTATTCTTTTCTCCATAGTTACAATCCAATGCACAATTCACAACAGAACACTTTATAAATTACATTCACTTCTTCTGTTTCCTTTTTTTTACTCTCTCTCTTTTTTCAATTTCTTCACCGTCACAGTCTTTTCCTCCTCTTCCTCCTCAATTTCTTCCCTTCTTCTTTTCTTCTCCAGTTTCTTTTTCTTCACCTGGCTGCTTTCTTCCTCTGAAGAATCTTTCTCTTCTTCTGAAGAATCCCTCTTTTCTTCCGACTCCTCTTGTTTCTTTTTTGGGCAATCTGGAGACCAATGTCCTTTTTTGACAATAATAACAGGTATCTTGACTTTTGTCTTTTCTAGCCCCTTTTTTTCTTTTTTGACGGTCTGGACACTCTGAAGACCAATGCCCTTTCTTCTGACAGATATAGCAAGTATCCTGACTTTTATCTCGAAAGGAAGGAGAGTAGTCCGTCGGCTGGTCTGAAGAGAATTTTCTAATGACCCCTCGCAAAGCTCTGATGAAACGTTCCATCTGGGTAGTCTCTTCCATCGTTGTGCTCGGTTTGAGAGTGAAATGAATAGTGAAAGGACAAGACACACAACCTTTTTATATACGCTGGTTTGTCATGACTATAAACTAGTCTATGGTGTTTAAACTTGAGTCATTTGACGTTTTGCACTCAAGATGAAACGATCCTATTCATTCGAGAAGAAAGAAGAAGAAGAAAGTAAGAGGCAGAAACGTGATCTATCGCCTCGTACCAGAGCTGAAGTCTTGGCACAAATTCATACCAGTGATTTTGAAGAGGACATGAGTGAACCAGAATCAGAACCCTCTGAACCAAGTTCACCACCCTTAGTTAACCCTGAAAAGTACTATTCCATTCGAGAGACGGAAAAGCGCTCCTCTAGAAAATTTAGAACCACTGCTTACACCTACACAGTGAAGTTTAAAGATTTCAAGTCCGACGTACCGTTGGAGAAAGCAGAAGGGTTTATCACCGAGATGTGGGATTCTTTGCTCACCGCACTCAAGCGACAATGTCAACCCAAAGAAGACGATCGCTTGACACTATCCATAGATCACGACAGCTTGAAATCCCCTGTTTGGATCGAGTTTAGCAGACCCGCAGAACTAACCCCTTCCAAAGTCATGGACAAGATTCAACACGTACAACAATCTAATGACCAGTTTGACATCACCGATGGTAAAGCTACACTGAAAATGGCCCACGTCTCTCCTCCTCAAGGGACCGGACAACGCAATAAGGTGTTATTGGTGAATGACCTTCGCAGCACCAAAAAGAGTCTCGTCCAAATTAACAACCCTCGAGACCAGATGTGCTTAGCCCGAGCCATCGTGGTGGGACGAACCTATGCCAACAAGAACGACACGGCAGAATGGAAAAGGGCCTGGAAAACTATTCAACAATCGGACCGAGCCAAACAACGAAACGAAGCAGAACTCCTGTTGCAACAAGCCGGCCTGTCCAAAGACACACCCTGTGGCATTCCTGAAATGCAAAAATTGCAAGATGTCCTAGCTCCACGCTACACCTTGAAAGTGCACCCTCAAGAAGTGCGTGGGCCTTTGTTGTTTCGAGGGAAAGACTTTAAGGACGGAAAATACATTCATGTCTATTATCACGATGACCATTTCGATACCATTACCACTATCACTGGATTCCTGGGATACAGTTATTACTGTGAGAAATGTGACTATGGCTATAACAATCGAGAGCAACACAAACATTGCGGATTGAAATGCCCAGGTTGTTTGGCCTCTACACCCTGTCTGAGCGAAGGACAAGAAAGAGTACATTGTCCTGCTTGTATGCGCACGTTTGTCAGCCCTGCCTGTTACCAACAACATCTGAAGACGCAAGGTACACAGCTGAAATGTGCTTGTCAACTGCTGAGACTGTGCCCTACGTGTCGACAAGGCCTATGTACCAATAATGCCAAAGCACACGTATGTTCAGGAAAGAAAAAATGTCACATTTGTCACCACATCGTGGACTTGAAACACGAATGCAACGTGCAAAAATATCAACTCCCATCAGAGAAAGAGGACGGTCACAAGAAGAAAGGCAATTTCATCTTTTTCGATTTCGAATGCACGCAAGAGACTGGCATTCACATTCCTAATTTCTGCGTGGCTCATCGAGCGTGCGAGAAGTGCATTCAAGAACCTATCTTCAGTCATTGCCCTCACTGCAGCAAGATTTCCGGAGGGAATGAAAAAATCTTTCGAGGACCGAACACGTTAGCCGATTTTGCCCAATGGGTCTTAGATCCCATCGACAAGACGTGGAGCCAAGAGGACATCGAACGTTACGGAGATTGTCATCGTCATGCCACAGTGATGGCTCACAATTTCTCCGGATACGATGGACAGTTTCTTCTCAGATACTATACGGAACAAGGCACCGAACGTCCTAAAGTCACTTTGAACGGAGCTAAAATCATTTTCATGCAAGTGGGACAAGTGCAGTTTAAAGATTCGATGAGCTATTTGGCCATGCCTTGGAGTCGAATGCCTAAAACGTTTGGAATGACAGAAATGGCTAAAGGGTACTTTCCACACTTTTTCAATACGGAAGCCAATCAACACGCCGTTCTACCCCATTTGCCTGAGGCTCACTATTACGACCCCGACAACATGCGTACCGAACAACGAGAAGCTTTCTACGCTTGGTACCAGACTCACGCCTCCGACCCTTTCGACTTTCAGGAAGAAATGCTAAAGTATTGTCGTTCCGACGTGGACGTTTTACGGCGTTGCTGTGGAAAATTTCGAGAAATGTTCATGGAACACGGAGGGGTCGATCCTTTGAAAGAAGCTTGCACCATTGCCAAAGCGTGTTCCTTAGTGTATCGACAACGATTCATGCCTGAAAACACCGTGGCTGTCATCAGTCCTCAAACGACCCACTATGTCAAACGTCAATACTCGGTCAAAGCCCTACGTTGGTTACATTACTTGTGCGACAAGGAAGACAAATGGATTCAGCATGCCAGCAACGGAGGAGGCGAAAAGACCATCGGAACGTATTCGGTCGATGGCTGGGACTTAGAAAACCCCAAGATCGTGTACGAGTTTAACGGTTGCTTATTTCACGGATGTCCCGTCTGTTACCCTGATCGTATCACTAAAAATCAGTTTTTACAACGAACCATGGAAGACTTGTACCAGGACACTTGTCAGCGACGCCTAAGGTTAGAACAGCAAGGATACCAAGTGGTGGAAATGTGGGAACACGAGTACGATCACCGTATGAAAACAGATTCCGAGTTTAAACGTGCCGTGGAAAGTTACAAGCTGATGGACCACCTAAACCCGAGGGATAGTTTGTACGGAGGAAGGACCAATGCCACATGTTTGCTGTACCAAGCCGACGAAGAGAAAGGAGAAGAAATCAAATACTTGGACGTGTGTTCGTTGCATCCTTACGTGTGCAAATATTGTCCCTTTCCTGCAGGGCACCCACAATTGTTCACGGAGCACATCGACCTGATAAACATTCGACAATACGAAGGCTTGATCAAGTGTAAAGTTTTGCCTCCCACGAACCTATACCATCCCGTCTTACCTCACCGTTGTCAAGGCAAACTGATGTTTCCATTGTGTCGTACTTGTGCCGAAACGTGCAACCAAGACCAACCTTGTCAGCACACCCTGTAAGAACGGGCCTTGACGGGAACCTGGGTCAGCGTAGAATTGTTCAAAGCTCTGGACATGGGATACCAACTGTTAGAAGTGTACGAAATTTGCCACTTTCCCAAGACAGAACAATACCACAAGGGTAACCCCAGTCAGAAAGGCAGTTTCGCCGACTACGTGGATGCCTTTTTGAAACTGAAGCAAGAAGCCAGCGGCTATCCTTCCTGGTGTCACACTTCCGAAGACGAAAACACATTCAAAGAGAAATACTATGAACAAGAAGGCATCTCTTTAGACCACATCGAGAAAAACGAAGGCAGGCGGTCGTTTGCCAAAGTGATGTTAAATTGCTTGTGGGGTAAAATGGCACAACTACCGTATTTACCCAAGACGGAATATTTGACAGAACCTTCCCGCTACTTTCAGATGATTCACGACAAAACCAAATACATGAAACACGTGGACGTCGTTCGAGAGGATTTGGTCTTGGTCAATTACGAAGAAGATCTGGACTTTGTACAAGACGACCCCTTTGGAAATGTCATCATTGCGGCTTACGTGACAGCTCATGCTCGCTTAAAATTGTACGAAGCTTTAGAACTGTTAGGGGATCGTGTCCTGTACTTTGACACGGACAGTTGCATCTACATCGATCGACCGGGTCAGCAACACCCTAACATCGAAGAAAACCGTTTAGGAGCCTGGACAGACGAACATCCCGACGACAAGATTCTAAGTTTCGTCAGTGGCGGTCCCAAAAATTACGGCTACGAATACCGGGACCCACAAGGAGAATTGCACACGACGTGTAAAGTGAAAGGATTGACTCTGAATTATCGTACCAGTCGTGTGGTGAACTTTGGGGTATTGAAAGAAGCCTTGCAATCGGGAGAGGATACAAACTTTAAAGTGACCACCTATCAACCGAACAAAATTGTACGTTTACCCACTCACCACATCGTCAGTCGACCCTTGGAAAAAGTCTATCAAATCGTGTACCAGAAGCGAGTGCGACTTCCCAATCATTTCACCTTACCGTATGGACACGTCGGTATTGGTCTGTATATAAAAAGGAACCCTAGGCAAGATCGATAGTTCATTGTGACTACCAAGACCGAGCGAACAAGATGAATACTTTCAGAGAGACACAAAACAAGTTTAGACAGGCACAATTCAAGTGTGGGGCTTCTGAAGTGGAATGCGATTGTGAGCCTTGCGACTTTTCAACCTGTGTTAGTGACGGTGCCAGAAGAACCCGTCACCCAGGACGGGACTGTCGTGGACAGGCCTGAAAGACCCTTTCGGGAGGACACTTTTGTGACCTTACCCCCTACTATAGAACTGGTTAGAACATTACCCAAAACATCTTGTACAGACACTTGTGTTTATTCCACGTTGATGGTTATCATGTGCCTTTTATCCTTATACTTAAGCCTTTGACTTTTATGTATTTTTGTCTTTCGTATTCATGTTTGAAACATTCAATAAACGTGTTCTGAAAAAAGTACATAAATTCTTGTCTTGTTTGTTTTCGTGCCACAAGTGACATTTCTCACACTATGGCTACCTCTGCTGTCTCTGCTCCCTCTTCCTCCACTGTCAAAGTCATCGACGAACACTTAGATCGTGCCAGTTGGGAGGCTTTGTATCTTCGCCATCCCTTTAACATGCTCATTGCTGGACCTAGCGGTTCAGGCAAAACCGAATTTGTCAAACGTTTGATCGAACATAAACATCATTTGATCGATCGACCAGCTCAGCGGATCGTGTGGTGTTACAAAGAGTGGCAATCGGCGTACAGCCTCTTGCGAGAAAGTCAAGGCGATTCCATCGTGTTTGTGGAAGGCATTCCTAAAGAAGACGACGGCATCGTCTCTGACTCCCGTCAAACTCATTTGGTCATTTTCGACGACATGTTAGGAGAAGACGAAGAAGAAATTAAACTGTGGTTTACGCGCAAAGGGCATCACCGTAATGCCAGTGTCGTTTACATCACCCACAATTTGTTTCAACAAAGTAAAGCCCATCGCACCATCAGTCTCAATGCGCATTACGTGGTCTTGTTTAAAAGCCCTCGAGATAAATCGCAAGTGCAAGTCTTAGCCAAACAGTTAGGAACGCCTTGGCTGACTCAGGCGTACGACGATGCGTACGCCTATTTACTCGTCGATTTGAAACCTACGACCCCCGAGGATTTGCGATTTCGTACCCACTTGTTTCACCACTGGTGCCAAGACGGAGGGCCTGTCCTGTACACGTCTCCGTCCTCGACTTCATTTCACTCCACATAAAAAAAATCTATAAAAACCTCAGACCCTTTTTCGTCTGTCTCACACAGTGTGAACATGACGTCCCTTCAGTCGCATCTTCCCGTCAAATTGATTCGTGCCTTGTATGGCATCAGTCGAGAAAAAAATCCACAAACACGAGCCCGTGTCTTAGAAGCTAGTCTCAAAGAAGTCTTACGATGGTTCACGGTGACGGCACGTCAAATACTCCAAGGAATCATTCAGATTCCTCATCAAACCAAACGCTTTTTCGATCAAAACAAAGTCGCTTTGGTCCAACTGGCCGATCCCCGCATCGACACTCAAACCAAAAACAAATCATTTTGAAACCTGGAGGGAGTGGTACTCTAGGAGGGGTCATCATTCGCTCATTCTTAAGATGGGATCCTAATACCCCCAAAGTTATCCCCAAGAAAAAAGTCCAACGAAGCCCCAAGAAGAAGAAGAAAAAGACCAGGTCCCCAAGAAGAAGAACTTCTCCAGTGGCAGGACCCTCCTCTTACCAGACACCACCCCGGGAAAAGAAAAGAAGCCCCCAGAAAAAGAAAAGTCCACAGAAGAAAACTAGTCGCAAGAGAGGCACCTCGGCCAGGACGCAACCTTACACCCGCAAACCACGACCTGCCACGGCGGTGACCGCATCTCCGGCAGCCTCACGTTCATCCACTTCTCCGTTGATGACACCAAGAACTGAAGAGTACTTGGAGACGTTGATCACACCAAGAACTTCTCCGTTGATGACCCCAAAAAGAACTTCCCCAGTGGCAGGACTCTCCAATTTAGTGGCAGTGGCTGCTGCTCACAAAGTACCTTCTCCCAAAATCAAAGTTCATGAAAGATCAGGTATGTTACAAAGTTTACTGGATTTGTCCAAGCAAGAACTGGCTCGATTTAGTCCGTTGCGTACCCCTCCACGACGTGTCATGCCTGTCCTCAAACTGATACGCCGTAAAGACAATCAGTGGAGACGCGTTCCAGTATAAAAAAGGCCTGTGACCAAGTCGGGTATCAGTGTTTTTTTGGTGCTGCTGAAGACTCAAAGATGTCACCCTCCAGAAAACCCCAAGAAAAGACAAGAAAAGGACTACCACCACGTTTAGTCAAACATGGGGACATGTTATCTGTCCTGTCCAAAGCTTCTTCACCTCTACGAAAAAAAACTCATTCAATCGGCCTCCAAAGAGGTCATCGATACCGTGTGCGAATGTTGTTTGAACGTTTTGAAAGGCACGATCCCTTTGTCCAAACACCAGAAACAATGCTTAGGCAAACATCGTCACGTTCTTCGCCAAATGGTTCAAAAGAAAATTCCCATTCGTCAAAAAAAGAAGATGTTAGTGCAACGTGGAGGTATTTTGCCTCTCTTGTTAGGTCCCATACTGAAAGGAGTCATGGGAACCATGTTGGGAGGACTGGTGGGAGCAAGATAAAAAGGCCCTCGGAAGTCCCAAGATCTCAGAATTGACCCCTGACAACCCTATGGAAGGACGAAAACTAGCTTTAGTGCCTTACAAACGATGGATGGAATACCATCGGTGGCAAGAACAACGCACCCCGCATTTACCTCCCAATCCCCATTTGAGCGAGATGTCCCAGTTACAACACGAATTGCAGGCCTTAATGGATCGCCAAGATTTGTCCCAAACAGAAAAATCGCAAAAGTACGGTCAACTCTTGCAACCACTGCAACTCTTTCACCAGAAAGCTTTAGACGAAACAGCTCTACCCACTCTGAAAGATTTTAAGACCTTGATGAAAAGTCCAGCACCATCACCAGTACCAGTACCAGTACCACCACTACCAGTGACGAAGACAGAAAAAGGAGAAGAAGAAGAAGAAGGGTTTCAAACTCCACCAGAAAAAGAACGCAAGTTAACAACACCACCTACCTCCAGAATTGGATGGATTAAAAAGATGATGGCCATCCCTTCTTCATCATAAGAGAAAAAGAAAGTGAAGACAGAAGTGAAGACAGAAGTGAAACAAGAACCGATATCCCCCGCTCAGATATCCTCCTCTTCAACACCTCTTGCTGGTCGCACACGCAAAGCATTGCAATCCAAGAAAGTACCCCAAGAGAAAAACAGTAGCATCTTCCAAGAGTGGGTGCCTTATTAACACACCAACCAACACAAAAAATGGAAAAAGTCTTAGCCAGCATTTACTACGATCCCTCCCATCCTGCAGGTTACGCACGAGTTCAAAAATTGTATCGTGCTGCCAAAACGCGACTGAAAAGTCTCCGTTTACCTCAAGTGCAACGATGGTTACAAGAACAAGCTACCTACACTTTACACAAACCCATTCGACGCAAGTTTGCCAGAAGTTGCACCCGAGTGGAAGGCATCGATCATCAATGGCAAGCCGATTTAGCCGATGTCTCTCATTTGGCCAGCTACAATAGTGGCTACAAATATTTGTTTTGTGTCATCGACGTCTTTTCCAAATTTGCCTGGGTCGTGCCCTTGACTTCCAAATCGAGCAGCGAGTTAGTGCGAGCCCTGCAACGGGTGTTGAAACAAAGCGGTCGTCACCCTCTTCGATGACAAACGGACAAAGGCACCGAATTTCTGAACCAAGCTTTCCAAAAAGAATTAAAGAAACGTGACATTCATTTTTTTACCACCGAGAATCCCGAAACCAAAGCCAGCATCGTGGAACGTTTTCAACGCACTTTGAAAGAACGCATGTGGAAATATTTTACGCATCACCACACTCTGAAGTACATCGACATCTTACCGCACCTGGTGCAAGCGTACAACCAATCTTACCATCGAAGCATCGGACGTGCCCCGCAAGACGTGACTCCCGACAACGAAGTGCTGGTGTTTGAGCGTCTGTTCGGTACGTCCCCGACGAGGGCTGTCCCCAAGAAAAGTGGAGAGTTGGCCGTAGGAGATTTTGTGCGCATTGGCAAAACCAAATGCACTTTCGACAAAGGTTACTTACCTAATTGGACGACCGAATTGTTTCGCGTCACTGGACGAGTGCATGGCCGTCATCCTGCCGTCTATAAATTGGAAGACATGAACAGAGAAGTGCTCAAAGGAACGTTTTATTTGCCCGAGTTACAACGTGTAACCAAAAAAGAAGACGACGTGTACGACATCGAAAGCATTCTCGAACGCAGAACCCGTAAAGTGGGCAAACGACGTGTCAAAGAAGTCAAAGTACGTTGGAAAAGATATCCGCCCAGTTTTGATTCTTGGATCGACGCTTCGCAAGTCATCGACTATAAAAAGAAGTGACCATCATGCCCTTTCACACAGACGCAGCTACGTCGACCACTCCTCCATCACCTAGTTCTTCTGTGCAAGATTTACAAAAACAACCTTTGTGGGTGTGGTGTGGAGAACGTGTGCCTAAAACGCAAATCGTCTTTTTCTGCCAAATCTTCGTGGTGTATTGTGTCATCGGGGCAGCCATTGCCAATTTGAGTTTGCAACAAGGAGACAAACAATTGTGGACCATTTTATTGAGCAGTTGCATCGGTTACCTGCTTCCCAATCCCTCCCTGAAATTCTCTTCGAACGGGAACAACGGGAACCTTGTGTCCAGTGCCAGTGCCAGTCACCACTCCAACAACAATAACAACCAGAACCCCATTTTGGGCGGAGACACGCCTGTGACATCCACTAACCCCTCGGACAGCCACAGAACTCTGGAATTATGAGTCACGAAAACCAATTTTACTTAACCTTACCCAGTGACAGTTCCATGGAGGTGTTTCCCCACAACACGTTGTGCTGTTACACGGCTAAATTACCTCAAGCCATCCAGTTAGATCACGAAGCCCATTGGGAAGTGGCTTTAGTAGAAATGATTCACCCTACACAAATCCAAAACATCACCGAAAAGCAAAACACTTTTGAGGTCGAAATCCTGAACCAACAATTACAAGAAGCCATGAATGACATCGGGTTTTCAGGGGACACAAGACCATCCAACAATTCACCCTTCAATATCTACACCTTGAAAATTCCCGCAGGGTTTTATTTTAGTGGCCAACATTTGGTGGACACCATTACTTCCAGGTTCGAGTTCGCCTTTGGCAAAGCCTTGAACAGAGTCAAAAAAAGTGTCACCCTGGAGTACCATAAAGTGGCTCGTCGCTTACTGATGAAATTTCAGGATACCCAAACGATGTCCATCAGTTTTAATCGTGACTTGTTTGATATTTTAGGTGGAGACACAAAAATGGCTCCAAATTTTAAACCGAAGATCAACAGCAATACGGAATTTTACAAGTTTTTTCGATTCCCTGTAGAACTGAAACAAGGACTGAATTTGATGTTCGTGTACTCCGATGTGGTGGAGTATAACGTGGTGGGACACACCTCTGTACCGTTACTGCGTGTCATTCCTTTCAAAGTGGATAGTACCACGACCAGTGACCAGGAAGGTGGAAACACCTATCACGTCCACCGGGAATTTGTGCATCCTCATTATTTGCCTGTCAGCAAGTCGTATTTGGACACGGTCAACATTGCTATAAAAGGAGATTTGGGACAAAATATTCCATTCACCAAAGGAAAAGTCACGGTGAAACTCCATTTTCGAAAACGGTTCCCTCACGACTCGTAAGTCATGTATCCAGTGTATCGAGGGGTTGCACGACAGCGAGGACACGGTTTAGGAGATATGTTAAAATCGGCCTTTCGTTCGGTGGCCCCGGTGTTGAAACCGATGGTGACGCCTTGAAAGATGCGGCACTGACGCAAGGCAAAGAATTTCTCCAAAATGTCATCATCGACAAACAAAACCCTAAAGAAGCCTTCATGAGGGCAGGCAAAAATGTCTTGCTGCAAACGGGTAAAGACCTTTTGGGCCGACAGGACACACCTATAAATGCCCTGCACGCTACCGAGTCAAGCATTCAGCAAGGACAAGGCAGAAAGAGACGACGAAGAAAACACCCTTTCATCAGACTTCAAGCTAGAAAGGCCAAGAAAAGAAGAACCGTTCGAGACTTAGACTTTTTCGATTATTGAGACACTGCAACAAAAAAATGATGCACCGAGAGTCTTGCGCCTGTTCCAAGACGGAACTGGATCTGTTTGTCATGCCCCCCACCATGATGACCATGCAAGAATCCCAATGGGTGGAATTTCATCCCGTCTCCTCATTGACCGATTCCGCTCCCATCGAGTTTGAAATCAAAGGACAGCCCGAAGATTACATCGATCTGAATAGCAGTTACTTGTACCTGAAAGTCAAAGTTCTAGATAAGGATGGAAATGCTATAGACACTGAGCCAGTAGCTCCCGTCAACAATTTCATGCATTCCTTGTTCAGCTCAGTGGACTTGTACTTGAACAACAAACTGGTTAGCAGCAGCATGGATACTTACCCTCACCGTGCCTACCTGGAAAATCTCTTGACGTACGGAATAGACGCCAAGAACACTCATCTCAATGCCTGCGTGCTATGGGAACCTGACGAAGCGGGCGAATTTGATAAAACAGGTCTTGAAGCTGACCCCAAATCAAAAACAACCACCAATGAGGGATTTGTAGAACGAAGAAAGAGAATCATAGGACCCAACCAAAGTTTAGAACTGATGGATCGTTTGCATTTGGACATGTGGTTGCTAGAAAAATATTTGCTGAACGGGGTGGATGTCCGCCTGAGACTGAATCGAAGCAGTACCGCTTTCCATTTATTGGCTGATGCTGGCGAGTACAAAACCAAAATCCAAGAAGCCAGACTCTACGTACGTCGTGTGGAAGTGTTACCTAAAGTAGGTAACGACATCAGTCAGACGTTGAGCAGAACGACCGCCATGTATCCGATCCGACGCGTAGAAGTGAAAACTTTCACCATTCCTAGGGGACAGCGATCCATGATCGAAGATCATCTGTTCCAAGGACAGCTACCCAAACGTTTGATCCTTGGTATGGTCTCGAATGAAACCTTCAACGGAGCTATCACTAAAAATCCTTTCAACTTTCATCACTTCAACGTGTCCAAGATTGAAGTCAGTCGCGATGGCAAGACCTTGTGTACCCGACCTTTCGAACCTGACTTTGAGAAGAAGAATTACTTGAGATCGTACTTGTCCTTGTACGAAGCCACGGGACAGTTAGGAACCAACACCAGTCACGGCATTACGTACGACGATTATGACGGAGGCTATGCTTTGTGGGCTTTTGATTTCGCTCCAGACCAAGGCAGCGACGAGGGACATTTCCACCCTATAAAATCCGGCCAGATTCGTGTGGAAATTCAGTTCGGAAACAGAATCGGTGATGATGATGTAACGTTGAACGTCATCCTGTATGCAGAATTCGATAATACCATAGAAATCAACAGTTTGAGAGAAGTCATTCTAGATTACTAGAAGCCATGGAAGACTGTTATCCCTCTTTACCTAGTGGAGAAGCTTTGAAGATGGAATGTGAGGAGACCGTGGAAGGAGAATCCCAACACAAAGACGAAAAGGACATCGTGATCAAGTCGAGATGGCCAGAACAAGAACAGCAATTGGTCTCCTACTGTGCTACATACCTGGCAGACACAATTACGACATGGATGAAGCATGATTACTATGGATGTCAAAACATCAGTCAAGAAGAAAAATTCAACGAATATCTCGACGAAGCTTGGAGTCTGTTTAAAAAAGACGTGTTACGTTGGTGGTATAAAGACTTGCGTGAACATTTCTGTCCTCCATTAACGACTCGAGAAATCCATTACATCAAAACCCTCTTTGACAAATTCAAAGAGAAAGTCGAGATCGAAATTGATCACTTATTATCAGCAAAAGAACATTTAGTGACTTATTTTGATCGTGATTTTTCTAGAAACGATGAGAAAGTAAATCGTTGATTTTTTGACTTGT